>VXBI01008177.1:0-59806 GCA_013397375.1 Toxostoma redivivum | reverse complement strand
GAAGCAGGTAAAGGAGGGTGGGGGGCAGTTGCTGGCACTCACTCGGTTTTGGCTCTGGGAGGACGAAGGCGGCTGGAAAACCTCGCCCCGCCATCCCAGCGCCGGGAGCTGCCTCCTCTGGAGTGGGACCCCGCAGCCCTGCTCGGATGCTCTGCTGCTCCAGCCATCTCCTGCCATCTCCGAGCATCCTGCTGGAGCACCGGCACTGCTCCAAGGATCCTGAGCACGGCCTCTCCTCCACCCTTCCCGTCCCGGACACAGCTGCCATCACCCCCAGCACTCCTGCAGCCAGGCGGGATCGCCGCATTCATCTGCCCCTGCCCCCGGGAGCTGGCTGGCACTGCCTGCCAGCTGTGATGGCAGCTGCACCACAGGGGAAAGGTGTCCACAGGGGAAGGAACTGTTACGGGTTCCTGTTCTCTTTGTTGGTAATTCCGTAGCCGTTGTTGTTTTGTTTGCCTTATTATATATGTACACAGTAATAAAGAACTGTTATTCCTATCCCCATATCTTTGCCTGAGAGCCCCTCCTCAATTTCTAATTCAGAGGGAGGGATTTTACTTCTCCATTTCCAGGGAAGGCCCTTTTTTCCCCCTAGCACACACCTGTCCTTTCAAATCAGGACATGAGGTATGTTGTAAGTGCTGAAAACCTGCTTTTTTAAAAACCTGCCTGCTTGAAAGGTAGACTGTTGAGGTTTACTTGAGTATAGATTAACTTGTTTGCGTCAAATCAGAAATGAGTAGACCTCTGCAAGTAAAATTACATATTGAAGCATGCACTGCAGTTAAGGAAACAAATAACTATAATTTCTAACACCGGATTCACTCTGAAAATAATTTTGAAAAATATTTTAAGACCTCACTACCTGAGACCATCTGTTAATTTTGTGTAAAACTAACAAGATATTCCTCTAACCTAGAGCAAGACTTTTGTATGCATTCCACTTCAAATTCTTAAAAGTTACACCTATGATAATTAAGCTCAACTAGTGTACAATATTTGATTGTAATGTTCAGCCAGCCTACTGGAATGACGTCAAATAAGAAGAGTTTCAGGAGGTTCAATCTAATTGTGTTACAATATTTAACTGTATTTGAAAGCCAATAGGAATTCTTGTTTTAACATTAAACCTTCCAGCACAGCCAAACAGCTAGCTCTAAGATTTTTGTGCTTTGCTGAACAAGAGCTACCAGGAGCTCCTTCAAAGTTCACTTTTGATCTGCTTTTGATAAAACTCTTGAAATCTTCAAGCCAAGACAGAATACCTGACCTTGCTCCTGCTGCCAAAGACAAACAGGCATCAGTGCCTACAGGACTGTGCTTCAGTGCCTTCCATACCATAAAACTAAAGACAGATTTAAAAAGTGCTTATGGCAGTCCTTGCCTTTCCTAGAGTAGGACAGCACTGTTCATATGGGCAGTGTCCTATGTCCTCACGCTTATCTGAGCCCTACTTGGAAGAATCTATACAGGCTGCATGTCTTACTTTGACACCTTATACAAAAACATATTTTATTCCTAGACCTCAATTTAAAAATCCTTAGGACAACCATCTTCTGGAGAAAATAAGTATGTAGAAGGAGTGAAAGTTAAAAAGAGGAGTGACACTTAAATTTTGAATGGAAAATAATGCTTGTTCAATTTCTCCTTAAGTAAAATTTTCCCCCAGACAGTTTACTCTGTAATTAAACAATACAATCAGCTAATTACCTATGATAGCACTATTATTTTACTGGTAATTTTTTACTAATCTGTGATTGGAATTTTGCCACAATCCTCATATGTGTAATAGTGGAATACAAATATTTCTGTAAAATGAACATTTCACTTGGCACATAATCTACAGTACTGATGCAAGGAAAAAGGGGGATTTGTCTCATGTACAGAGCATTCTCATTCTTTGGGGTCAAAGTTATCCATATTTGCTAAGCAGTGCTGTAAAATTGCTTCCTACTCAGGAGTTGTGCAGATACAGCTGTGCTGGAAGGACCACAAACAGCTGGAGCAGAATGGATATTATGGCCCTGCACACCCTCTAATCCACACTGCTCAGCCAGGATGTCACTCTGTTTACCCATTGCTCTGATTCTTATGTTTACCTAAACAGACACCAAAGCCTTCTGTTTGGTGGGCTTGGTTTTTCTTGTTTGGTTTGAGTTTGGGGTTTTTTTTTCATTTTAAAAGCATTCTATTTCACTATACACATGATAATTTTTTAAACTCTTAATTCCACAGAAAGAACCATAATGTCTGGTTCAACAGACGTTCATATGCAATTCATAGCTTTCCCAGGCTCCTGGATATTATGCAAGACACGGTATTTTTAAAGATGTGAACATGAGACAAACAGCACGCTATATTTTCGTTGCCAGAGCCTTTCACTATAACTTCTTGCTAAGGGAAAAAAGAAGAGCAGTGTCTACCATATTTTTTTCCTGATACAGCTAGAATTCTGGTTTTGACATATATAAATTAAAAGGGAAGGCCTCAGACGTCTTGATAATCTATCATTTTCATTTAAAAGTTTTTAAAAAATATACAGTTCTGATGTATATATCAATAAAAAGCCTGATAAACCAAAGATAATTCCACATTCATTAGGGAATTGTCCCATTTATGTGTAATTTTCTGACTAGCCAATTCACATCATCACTTTAAAACTATTTAAACTGTTAAAACTTTAAACTATTAAACTTTTAACTATTGTTAGTTATAACAATCGTTAACACAATTACTGTATGTCATTCTTCTACTAAATAACTAAAACAATAAAATTTGGAAATAAGAATATCTGTTTCACCAAAAATAAATTTTAAATTTTTATTAAAATATCATCTGTTAAACCTCAATTTTTTTGCAGTGATTTTAAAATTTAATATCTTCATTCTCCTTATTTTCAGTATTTAGTGCTTTTTTCTGTTACCTGTATCTGGAGTAAACTATTCTCAACCATTTGGGGAAATTTCTCAAAAAAAATCCTGTTGTGTATTACTTTCAATCAAATTAATTAATTTCTCCTCTTTTCAAGTATTTGTAGAATGAATTATACCCAGTTTCTGTTATGAAATTCAATTTTTCATTCTCAAATGGGAGCCACAACTCCTAAAATTGCAATACCTTCAAACACAAATAGTAGCTCTGGCCGTGTTCATGCATCTTGTTGTAGGCATCATCACGTTCTCAGGCTGGAAACTGGTCTGTGAAATATGATTTTGATATTCACATTGCATCGACTCTCAGTCACTCAAACTTTTCTATGCTCTCAAAACTGTCACTAATTCAGGTATGATATGGAGAAGAGACTACACCTGCAGAGCTTAAAATAATTTCCCATTACCTTCATTACATATTTTTAAGGAATACTGCAATTGCTAAAGAAACCCATAGGAAAATCTGCTCTAATTATTAACAACAATATTAAAAAACTCTTTGAGTGAGTTATTACAATAAATCATATCAGCTAAGGGTGCTAGAAAGTTACAGAAGAAAAAAAACAAAACTTGTGTTATTTCAGAGTTTTAATTTTATTTTAAAATTTCATTTCAGAGCAGAGTAAAACATATAATCTTCAAATTTCTGATAAAATATCACTTTTTAGTAGCAAATGTGGCCTCTAATGTGACAATACCTTGTATCATGCATGTACTGTCATATGATATGCAGCTGGCACAAATACACCCCCAAATATCTGCGTTAAAAGGTCTATTTTAAAATTTTCTGATTATCAAGTTTTCCATTTTATTAATAGTTAAAAAATAAGTTTGTGTTTCACAACTCTCATAAAAATGTGTATGATATCACAAATTTCTTTTTGAGTAGTGTAATTCTAGAAACTGGTTTCTTGAAGCCTTACATGTTTCAACAGGATACAGGATAAGCAGTGACCTTTCAAAGTGACATGCAAATTGCCAAACAATTGCAATCATCAAATCATCCAGTGGAACATCCATTAAGTTCATCTTCAAACAGACTTCCTAAGAATTGCTTTTTCTCCATCTGGACTGCTACCTTTTGACCTTGGTCTGCAGCCAATTCTGCTCAGTAACCTTTACACCATGTTAGTTATTCCCTTTTCCCACCTGATCTCATTAGAAACAACTTTCTTCCTGTTTTGTAGGAGAAATAGGAAATCTGCTCGTCCAGTCTGATGCAGTCCAAGACGCTCACTGCCAATAAAACAATCAAGCTGCAAAATGTTAGGGAAATTGGAAAAGGCCAAGAACAACATTACAGAAAATACGAAATGATGGAAAACTAGAAAAATAATGGAACCCTGATAATTAAACAGCATTATGGAGCTATTGTCACCTTTTTTTTTTCCCCTTTTCCTTTATATACCCACTGGGTGAGACACAGTAATTAAGAATCAAATGCTGTTTTCAAGGGTAATATACCCATAGTCTGCTGCCACAGATGAAACTGACCTCTTGAAGAAATTACTAAACTTGAGAAGCCTACAAAAATACCTTCCAAATCTCCGAATGCAAAACAAGAGGCAGATATATACCTTCCTCATCAAAGGGGCTTCTATATATGCCTTCTTCTCCCACAACATCCCAAGGACTAGTCCCTCGTTGTCTGTGACCCCTCCACCCTCAGCTCCTGGGCAGTGCTGAGCTAGCTGTTCTCTGGTCAGAGCACCCTGCAGCTTCTCCACAGCCCTGCTGTGGATTATCCTGCAATCCAATTCTTCCCACTAAAGGAGGTGTAGCCTAGTCACTGGCTTTTGATTATTTTGAGAGTTATTAGATTTATTTCATCTTTTAAACTTCCTCATTAAGGATTTTTTTCAGACTATCCTTTTTTATCTCTTTTCCTAGTATGGAAAGGGAGTGTATTTGAATTCTTAGAGAGAATAAAATTTCCTGTCCAGGTTTTCATGTAACATTTAACTAATCCTGTATCATCACAGATACAAGCTATAATGTTCCAGGTATAATTCCAATGACCAAACAGGTCATCTATACAGAAAACAAGAAGTAAAAATTATTTTTATCGACATCATTCTTTCATAAATACCATCTTGTAGCAGAAGGAGTAACATTACAGAAGATGTGAATTACATTAATTAACTGGACTTTAGGTAGTGGTCATGAATAACTCAGTATTTCTATTTAGGTGTGTTAAGATCTGAAACATCAAAAAACTCAGAAGTAATAAAAAGTATTTTGTAAAATAAAGTATGTTGAACAGATATGCAGAAAATAGAAATTATACAGAAAAAAATTATTGTAAATTTAGCTGGATCTGTTAACCTATGGGAAAACAAATTGAAGGAAAAGCATTTATTAATTTTTGAAACAACAGAGTATGACGCAAAGGTGTCATGGAAAACAGTCCTGCAGCAGAAGGAAGATGAACTGGTGGACTTCATATTAGGCAAGACAGATGTAAATTACTTGCCTTTTGAAATGGTTTATTTTAATGTGTTTCTGTCACAGTACAGTTTTGCAGTTACATTTCTGGAAGAGCAGCTGTTGCTGTTGAGTGGGCATCCAACAGCACTGGCTTTACCATTTCACTGTGCTCCACCTGCCTGCCAGGTTCTCAGCCTCCACTCACACCTTCCCTGCACGAATTCCTACCCCCAACACATGGCTTTACTCTCCTGGTTACTGATTTCCTCTGTCACAACTGAGTCACCTCTTTTAAAGACCTGAATTTGGTGAAGCTGGTTCCTAAAATAACCGTTTTCCCTGATCTAGCCCCACCTTGTCCCTGAGAAACATGCACCTGCACACATGCTAAGTGGCAACTCCCATTATTGGGAATCTGCTCCACTTTATGTCTTTTCTATTGGAGCAGTTCCTTTAAGGGAAGTGTTTGCTGTGTCACCAGCTGCTTTTGCAGTTGAATTTTTCGCTGTTTTTGCAACTCAAACCTTACAAAGCAATACAGGGAGGTGTGAGCTAGCTGTTGCAATATCCATCCAATAATAACATGCATATTAGGCAGCTGGAGGGAAAGCTGTGACTGCTAGTCAGAGCCTAGCATATCTTTGGGGTAGCTCCTCATCTAGGAAACCTGCTCACTAAGAGGTGTATTGCCTTCTGCTGCTTCTTCTGGGAGCTCACAAATACACCTCAAGGCTGTCCTGTGTCCCAGGCTGAGGTACTGGTCTCCTTTATGGACTCCAAAGGTCATGCAAGTGCTTCAGGTCAGCTTCCTAGGCTCTCAGGACCAAGGTACTGGATGGCAACAGCTAGTGCTTAGAGAAGTAAATGCTTTGTAGAACCTAGATTGATACCTGTCAGGCACTAATATTCTTTAGTGCTACCTTATCTTGGCAAGTCAGAAGGAAAAGGTGAGACAACATCCCCCCTCAGAGAACTGCAGTTTTTACTATGCCCATTCCCCTCCCATGTCAATGTCTGCATTTATACGAAGCATATTTAGCCTTCAAACTTTTAATGGGGATTTAGGAATAGCATCTTTGTTGGTTGTTGGTTGTTTTTCTTTTGAACTCAAGTAAGTCAAATTTAACAAATACAGGTCTCACCCATAAGCAGTGAAGTGTATAAACCACTGCAAATCATGCAATGAAGGTAGCAGTCCAAGTTTACACTCCAGAAATTACAGTGGCAAAGGGACGGTTCAGGAAGTTTCTGCTTCCTTCCTTAAAGTAGGTAGAAGGTTACATATTAATCTGAAAAGGGTTTGTAAGTCTCTCAAAGAGTTAATGAGTAGGTTAAAACTGCCTGCTTGTCTTAATTGTCTAAAGGCCAGTTTGTCCTGTAGCATATAAAGCACCTATACATGAAGATGAAAAGTACAGCAGAGAGAGCCAGCAAACAAACAGCAGACAGGAACAAAGTGCTGAGTCTTCTGTGAAAGATGCCAAAACTTCTTTTCACTTTCATTCGTTTATTTATGCTCTTACTCAGTTTCTCCACTATTTGCCTGGGAGTACTTTGCATGTCCACGAATTCCTCCATGTGCAGATGTGGGAACAACAAGCTAGTGTTTTATTGCCTGTTAGCTTTGGGACTCTGTCTCCTGGTCACTGGCATTTTGTGGAGCACTTTTCATGAAGTCCTGAAACACAGGGCCCTTGGCATCTTCATTCGAAGTCCCAGCCACAGAGAACCACATGTCTGCACCATAGACAGGTATGTGTGGCAGATAAGGTGGGAGGGAGGGACACTAATTTTTGAACATACTGTGGGAAGAAAGAAGCAATGCAAGGTATTTACAAAATGCAAATCCTGTAGCAATTTTATTATTATTCTGTGGAGAGAACTGTAGTCTGAAATTTTATTTGCTAGAGCAAGCAGCAATGTGCAAACAGCCATTCATGCAAACAATAATTAAGGTAAGGTATACTACATGAAACAGAGAAAGTTTCAGATTTTCCAAAGCTTCCAAAGTCATGCATGCAGGTTCAGCTATTCCAACTTTGCACAAGAGCATCCTGAGCTCCATCCCAGCAGACAATTTAAGATGCTGGTGTGAGGTAGGTGCTCATGTAGGTTATCAAAGCTGAGGCATGCAGGGGGCTCAGCTCCATCATTATATGGCTCCTGCTTAAATTTTCTTGTCTAATTGTCCCTGCAATTTAAAAACCTCATGAAATTCAAGCAGTTCAAGCACTAGATCCTGTAACTGGTTTGGTGCAAATGGAAGCACAAACACAGGCTGGGCAGAAAATGGATTGAGAGGAGTCCTGGGGAGAAGAACTTGGGCAAGGGGCTGTTGATGAGTAGGTCAGTGTGACCCAGCAATGTGCACTTGCAGCCCAGAAAGCCAAATGTGTCCTGGGCTGCATCCAAAGAAATGTGACCAACAGGTTGAGGGAGGAGATTCTGCTCATCAGCTGTGTCTCTGTCAGTCCCTACCTGGAGCATTGCATCCAGATCTGGCATCCTTGCCACAGAAAGAGCAAGAACCTGCTACAGCGGGTCTGGAAGAGGGCCATGCAGATGATGAGGGGAAGGGAACACCTCTCCTGTGATGACAGACTGAGAGAGATTGAGTTACTCAGCGCAGTGAAGGCTCCAGTGAGACTACAGCACCCTATGTACATGAAGGGAACTTATAGGAAAGATGGAGAGGGACTTCAAAAAAGAACATGTAGTGACAGGACAAGTGGGAACAGTTTCAGATGAAGAAAGGTTATGCTTATATAAGATATTGGGAAAAACATGATTTACTGTGCAGGTGGTGAGGCACTGGAGCAGGTTGCCCAGACAAGTTGTGGCTGCCCCATCCCTGGAAGTGTTCAAGGGGAGGTTGGATGGACAGCCTGGTCTAGTGGAAGGTGGCCCTGCCCATGGCAGGAACTGAATGACCATTAAGGTCCTTTCCCAAAACACTCTGTAACCCTATGATTTTGTTTTTAACAAAGTCTGATGCTTTGAGAGAGAGAGTTTCTTAAACTGATTGGCACTAACCCTGGCAAAACTCTTGAACATAGTCACTGGATACAAATTACTTTTCCTGGATTGTTGTGGAAACCGTACTAGAAACACTGATATTGGATGCTCTAAAGGCACTCTAAAAGCAACATTCAGTAAATTTTGGTTAGATAAGCAGAGACATACCAAATTTATTTTAAAACTTTGGAAAACAATGGTTATTGTAATAATAAATAACTTTGAAGACTGATCTCATTCTTCTTCCAAATTAAACTTTTCTCAGGCACTTGTTAAAATACTCACAAGCATGAGTGTTTGTATGCCATGGTTGGGAATTTTCATGAGGAAGGCTTGTCTTTTTAGAATGCTGTGTTTTAATAAAACATTTTGTACAAATACAAGGCAAATTATATCAGTTATGCCTGCTTTTTTATACTAAGATATTTCACACTTAGGTGTGTTTACAATTAAAGCTTCATCTAAATTTTGGAAACATAGCAGCCTAAGCATCTAACCAAGCTCTGCAAGATAAATCACACTTCACCATGATCTGTTTCTTTTTGGTTTGCTTATTTTAGGCCTGACTTCCATCCTCCCTCTTATGAAGACAGCATAGATCCTGAAAAACTGGTTTCCCCACTGCCAGTTGCCTTCACACTAAAACAGCAAGAATTCATCAATATTCCTCCACCTCCATATAGTGAAAGCAGTGCGGAATTTGTCAATGAAACAAATGAGCAGGAACAGCCACCACCATACATATTATGTGTGGAGCAGCAGCAAACAGCTGACCAAGATCCAAACCTCAGAGGGGGGTTAAATTATCATATATCCATGCAAGAAATCAGTTGCCAACAGGATACAGACTTCCAGAGGACCTCAGGAAGAACAACACCTGTCAAAACATGAGACATGCAGCCAGTAAAATCCTGCATCTGTGAAGCAGGGAAAACTGGAAGAACACTTGTGTCAGTGATCCCTAATAGTAACACTACTTAGGGTGAAATTGCACAGGAAAAACATCATTTGTGTCATCATTTGATCATTTGTGTCTTGGAGTTGGAGGGGAAATGTAAAAGTGCTCATTATTTCAAATTAGAATAAATCTCCACAGAGACAGAAATGCTCAGGCAGTCCAGTAGAAGTCACCATCTCTGGCAATAGGAGTTTCTTGCACTGCAAGATAAATGAAGCATCACGATGTTATCAATCTTGACTTGTGCTTCATTAGAAGTTTCAGATGAAAGCTGTCATTTTTTTTTTTTTGAGACATTAACTGATTTGGGAAACCAATTAACTCAGCTTTTGTTTGAAATTTGCAGATTATTTGTTGCAACTGATTATTTTTGTATTATATGCCTTTCAAGTTATTTGTTTTATGTGGAGGTAAAAATAACTTCTATTTTACTAGAGAATTCATGAATAGATTTTGTATTTAAAATAAATGCCTTGTATTTGCTTATATGATATGAGGTGCCCATGATTCAGGATAAGGACACAATAAAATACACCACCTAGCTGCCAAACAGAGAGCTCTGGTTATACTTACATCTCCTCAGAGGGAACTATCAATTGTGGGAGGAAAAATTGTCTCTGACTCCTCTGAGTCATTTCCAAGAGCAGTTGCTTCTGTCACAGACTACTCAAGACTGTGGGAACTGAAAAAGGGACCCTGTACCCTGTTTCTGATACAAGTGGCTTCATAATTACACAACAAACACCAGAAAAGGATAGGCTCGGATTTATTCTTCTTCTGTTACATGTATCCTTTCTCCCACAAAATCCCTGAAACAATTTTGTATCCAGGCCATTGTCATCTATAATTCCAGATGACAAGAAAATTTCATGAGAGTTCACTCAGATTTGAAGTTGTAATGTTTACTCTAGATGGAACTTTTCCTTTTGTGTTGGAAGGTTTGGATTGGACAAGATAATTTAGTCCAAGCCGTTGCATTGAGCAGGTACATCTTCAATTAGATCAGGTTGATCAGAGCACTCTCCAACCTGACCTTGAATTTTTCCAGGAATGGAGCATGTATCACCTTTCTGGGCAGCCTGCTCCTGTACTTTTACTACACACCAGTGAGACAGAAAAGCTATCACACGTTCCAGATGTTCATGTACTGTAAGACTACAAGTTAAGCATTATGGCTGTACATGCAAGCCATGGTGGTAACCATGGCTGAGGACAGGGAATCAAAGTTGCATCAGTTTCATCTTTCAAGAATTTCATCCTTTATGGGAAGAACATACAGTTCCTCAGTTGCTGTAAGCAGAAAGGAAAGAAGAATAAAATGGGTTGGACAAACTACATAGAAAGAAAAATTCTTTCAAGACAAGTTGGGGATGAGAAATGTAGTAAAGTACCCAGAGGGAGAAAAAAAGAGTCCCTGAAAGAGACAGAAGATATATATATTTCAAAGTGGCTGAGAAGCAGTACAGCACAGACAACAGTAAAAATCAGAGGAACACAACACATTATTTCCAAAACAGCTGAAGAGAGGATCTGCTTGAACAACTTAGTTATGGCCTTACCTCCTAGCATTACCGTATCTATCCCAAAAATATCTTGCTTCTCTACTTCAGAGTCCCAGATTCTGAAGGCAGCCAGCACTGTGCAAGTGCAGGCCTCAATTACAGCAGATAAGACCGAATAACCAGGAGAAATCCCACAGCAAAATGCTTCTCCTATGCATGTTTAGCTTAATTTGTTTTTCCTGTGGAAATCTAACTTTTCCATTAGGTGATACTAAAGCAAGACAAAAACAGTGGGAAATGGCTGGGTCTACAGTTCTAAGAGTATTGCAGGAGTACCACTGAAGTTTGCTCTTGGAGTAGTTTGCTATAGGAAGTGCATTCAGAGCACTTCCACATATTTTTATGAACAACCAGGAAGTTCTTTCTCCCAATTCCACAAGAGTCCTGCAGTGCCCCTATATAGTGCCAGCCTTTGCAGATGTTGTGAGGTCATAATGGATCAAGAAATGTGAAATAGTTAATTAACTATTTGATTATGAACTTAATGCAAAATGGCATGGGCAACGAGCTCAAAAATGTCAACAATCTTAAGGCAGCAAAAGGTTTTAAGAACTTTGCTTTTGATCATACTTAATAGCATTAATTTATTTTTGCCAAGAGCAGCAGCTGGAAATTTTCAAAGGAATTTTCTTCGGGCTGAAGGATATGAACTGGTCCAACTAAAGCTTCAGAACAGATCCAGTGCATTGACAAACAACTTCCTGACACTGGTGACTGAGAAGCCAATCTTGGCACCCACAACAATGAAGAAATGCATGGGCACGTGAAGGTTTTTGCTGCAGGGATCATGAGAGAGTGAATTCAGAAATTTGAGAGGAGGGGGAATAGCAGAGAGTGGAAGTGAAGTTCGCAGAGCTGACTTCAACATCTTTAGAGTTGCTTGAAGGAGTAAAATGGGTTCTGGCCCTGGAGAAAAGATGAGTCCAGGACAGCTATTTAATTTTCAAAGATTACCTCCATTAAGCTCAGGAATCGTTCAACCTGATGTACAGAGTTCAAACAAAGGCAGCAAAAGACCTACATAGATGGTCAGATAAACTTGGATATAAACAGGAAATGTATGATAAGTGGGGACACCTACATTAGGAAGAACGCAGAGCACTGTACAATCATGCAGGGATGAGGAAAGCCAAAGCTCACCTGGAGTTGAATGAGGTGATGTTGTGGTTTAAGACCACAACTGGAAATTAGGCTCCGAACTGCCACTTCCTTTCCCTCCACCCCTTCCAGTGAAAAAGTGACAAAAAGGCAGAGATTATGGGTTGAGACAAAATTTACTGGAAAAATAGTAATAAAGTAAGGGAAACAGTAACAGCAACAATACTAATAGCAACAATGTATAAAAGAGGGTGATTACATGCCAAAAATGCTTATGGAAGTCCAACTGTCCCGTTGTTACCACAGCCAGTGACATGTAGCTTTTCCTGAGACTAAGGAGAAAAAGGGCAGGTGTTACCGCATCCCTGGTGCCCACTCAGCTTTTCCAGAGACAAAGGAGAAAAGGGTGGACATTACCACTGCCAGTGTGGAGTTTCTGTCCCGTTCTTGAGACAATGGAAAACAATGATGGACCAACCCCCCAAGCCAGCCTGCACTGCTCTGCCCAGACCACACTGACAGCACCACTCTGCTGGATACTTGGCTTCCACAGGCAAAGAGCGAACAAAATGTCCTTCCACTCTGCCTTTTCTTCTACTCAAAGCCATGCCCTACAGCAATGACATGTCTGGTACAGAATAAATCACCTGTACACATCCATAGGGCTCCAGCCTCCTTGTCCTTCTCATATCCCCATCCCTCCAAATGCAAAAATAACTCTGTACTGGCCAAAACTAGGACAGGTGAGAAATGTAAAGGGTAATGGGAAAGTTTCTACAGCTACATAAGTTGAAAGAGGGCACAGAAAAGGCTGAGGGGCTCAATGCCTTCTTTGCATCCATCTTTACTGGTAAAAGCAGCCTTCAGGAATCATAGGCCTTTGAGACTAGAGGAGAAATATGGAGTGAAGAAGACTTACCTTGGATAGAGCAAGAAAGGCTCAGGGAGTACTTGAGAAAAAACAGATCCATGAAATGACTTAGGATGGCATGCAGAGCTCAAAAAGCTGAGTCATGCTATTGCAAGCCTTTGAAAAATTGTGAGTGACCGGGAGTGGTCCCCGAGATCAGAGCAAGTATCACTCCTGTCCTTAAGAGAAGGAGGAGCTGGGGAGTTACAAGCTGGTCAGCCTCCAGGGGAGGCAATAGAGTAGCCAATCCTGGAAACCCTTGCCAAAGCCAAGGACAAGACAGTGATTAGGATGAGGAAGGATTTCTGAAAGGTAAATTGTGCTTAACTTGATGACATTCTACAATATTGAAATTCAACAAAGGGAAGTCCTGCCCTTGTGGATGAACAAACCCAGACAACAATACATTCTGGGGCCAGTGGGCTGGAAAACAGCTACACAGAGAAGGATCCGGAGGTACATGCTTAACAAAAAGTTGCCAACTCACCAGTAACTCACCCGCACAGCAAAGACAGCAATTGACATCCTGAGCTGCATCAGGAAAAACAGCAGCAGCAGCTGGAGGAAAGTAATCCTTTCCCTCTGCTCAGCACTGGTAGAATTAAGATACACCTGGAGTGCTGGGTCCAGGTGTGAGCTTCCCAAGCGCAAAATAGACATGGACATTCCAGAGTACCTCCAGCAAAGGGCCACTGAGAAAAACGGACTGGAAAATTTGTCATATGATAAGACACTGAGAGAGGTGGGAGTGTTTAATCTGGAGACAAGAAGGCCCTTGAAGAATCTTATTGATTTCTAGAAATACCTGGTGGGAAAACAGAAGTGTATGGACCTAGGCTCTTCCCAGTGACAGGACAAGAGGCAATGAGCACAAACTGAATCACGTGAAATAATCTGAACACACCAGAAGATTTTGCTGTTGGGTTTTTGATTTTTGTTTTTGTTTTTATTTTTCACTATGGAAGCAGTCAATCACTTGTACATTTTGCCCAGAGAAGTTCTGGCATCTCAGCTCTTGAAGATAATCAAAACCAACTACACATGGTCCTGGGCAGTCTCCTCTACCTAATGGCTGTGAGCTGGGACACAGACTAGGTGATTTTAGTGCTGATGAACTAGATGGCCTCTTCCAGCCTTGAGGATTCTGTGATCCTGTGGTTCAAGTGAGTAGTATATTGCCTTTCAAATTGTCTCTGAACACAAAGAAATTATAAGAGTTTAGGAAACAGAATTATCCAAGCAAATGTTAGTGCAATCACAGCTAAATAATACAGGAATCTTGCAACTTCCAGACTTGAGGAAGCTGCTAATTAAACAATAGCACAAAAGGGTGTGGGTCTTTGTCACAGTGCCTAGACACTGTGATAAGATGAACAGTATTAATAATAGTTTTTCCTATGCTAGATGTATGGTCTGGGTTTAGGAGCTTTGCATCTTTTTATAAGTTCACATAACTTGCTTTTTTCCACACATTTATCTCTCATGTGAATAATTAAAAGATCTCAGGAAATGCAGCATACTCCATGAGACTGTGGCTACAGTCCTCTCCCACACACCAGACATAAAGAGCTGTATTTGAGCTTTACGAAGTTTTATTAATCTTGCAGAGAAAAGCAATTAACTGGTGGAAAATATCAGTTATATTTTATCAGTATCACCCATCGCCACAAAAAAGGGATGGTGAGTGGATTTGGGGTTAGGCTTCTTCTGTGAGTCTGCCATTTGACAGCTATTAAAAAATACACACAAACAGTGCTTTTCTCCATTTCAGTACACAGGCACAACTAATGTTTCTCCAGCCCAGGACAAAGTCAATGCAGATATTTTAAAATATGCCTATGTCTATGAAAACTGCCTTCATGAAAGCAGAATGCCATCTACTGCAGCTCTAGTGACAACTTTCTGATAAAAGCACGTGTTTCTTCACAGTCTTCATCTGTTCTTGAGTCTTCTCACTGCATCCTGAAAGACAACGGCTTCAGTACATCTTAATTTTCAATCTGCATTCTCCCCATTCCAAAAAAGCTTGGCAAGTGGGATACTCCATAGTATAAACAACTAGTTCACTATGTAACCAAAAATAATTTCACTGTCAGAGAACATGTAAGAGATTTTAGAAATTTTAGTGTACTGGCTTTCAGAATGTTCTTTCACACAACCCAGTAATTTGAACTGTCATAATTCAGAATGTGTCTGTGCTTGACCATGGGTGATTTACTAGTAAGGAGATTATCATCCTGCACCTAGAGAAGCTTAATGCCTAATAAGTAAAAAATATTAGATAAACAAGGTTTCTGTGAAGATGAGTGCTCTTACATTATAGAGTAGATGTCCAAACTCTGTGAGAATGTCATGGTTGTATAAAAGAAAAAACTTTATAAAAAGAACTAAAGTATTAAAATATCTTTTGGTTTATGGAAACACTTAATGGTAAGGTAGGATACCAAATGAGAACATTCATACCTCATTTGTTTAGAGTCAATTAAGTAATAATGTAATTGTAATAAAGGCAATTTTATTAGGATGCTTGAAAGTGCAGGGTGTCTTGTCCACAATTATGTATTAAGACAAATATACAGCATTACTCTTTATTGTATACTAAGTGCCATAGCCATTTTTTGACAGAAGTGTTGAAAGAAATTTAAACTATTTCCTTTGCTGCAATATTATATAAATTGTACTAAAATTTGACAACCACAATGAATTGAAATACACTGCAAAGAGGCAAGCTGCACAAAGCCACCTTGACGAGTGATACAAGTAACCTCACCGTTTCCAAGGAAACAAAGCTTTCAAGCAAACCACATGCATAAAGTGTTTGTGCTCTTTTTCAGCGCACAGTACTGTAGCTAGAACTGCTATAATCATTTCACAAGCAGAAAAATGCTGATGTCCATATCCCCAACAGCCTTCTCAGATCTATGCCAGGAATGTCTCTTGCACTCCTCTGATTTTTATTGCATGATCCACTGTTATCAATTCTCTAATAGAAACCGCGTCCAGAAGTGATTCAGACTGTTTCTATTTCTATTCAGTATTTCTATTCAACTGATTACGGTTTGTTTAATTCCTTCTCACTCATTTACTTCACGGAAGTGGAGCATGAGTATTCTGAAGACTTAAAAAAATTTCTGTAACTCTTTCTAAAGAATTGCTGAACTTGCAGAGGTTATCTTTCAAACACAGTAAGCACCAGTATCATCTCCTGACATGAGGAATATTGCGGAAGACAGATTCCATACCCGACATATTGCTGGAAGGACAAAATCAGCTCTATAGCACAAAGGTCTCCTTCTGGAGGAAAACAACTGAAGAGTCAAAAAATAAGAGAAATCTAAAGGCACAAGTCACATTGATATGTTTTAAAAGCAGGGGTAAAAAATATGGAATAACCCCATCTTTGAGAGCAAATGTAAGTGTGTATACAACACTGCTATCAGCGTGCATCTGTGAGCAACAGGGGAGGCCTGAGAGGAGGTATGGAGCCAGGGGAGGAAACATACCCTATGCAGAGCTTAGCACATGGCCCTATGACTTGGACATGCTCTGTACACCTCTTCAGAAACCTACCAAACCTATCAGAAGATGACAAGAATCCCAAACAATACTCACCAAGCATGTCTTTGCTTTGCAACTCCTCCCTCTCTCCCCCTGAAATTTCTCCAACTTTTATCACAGCACTCAAAACCAAGCAGTTGTCATTTTTGGCTACATTACCGACATTTGAACATTAAGGCCTCTTTCTTTGGTTAGTTATACTGTTATCAGAAATTATGATACTGCAGGTAAAACAAGTCATACACTATTGCATTTGGAGATCAAAGCAAATTTTTATGCTTAATGTTACATTGAATTTTTCTTCCCACCTAACTTTTAAAATCATACAAGGCACAAATGGCTAACAAGTTTTAACAAGGTTCTGTCTCCTCCTTGCTGTTCCTCTTTTGGCCCTGGTTTAACAATCTTCTGTGGCTTCAAGTGATGACAGTGGGTCCCTTTCGTCCTGTCCTCTCATGAATCTGAGATATTTTCAGTGCAATTGCTATAAGAGGACTCAGCACAGCCTAAAGATGAAGAAATACATTGAATTACATAAAGCAGAAATATCAAAAGACATCTTTCATTTATAAATCCTTCTTTTAACTGTACAATTATGCAATAATAATAGTAAATAATAATATCAAAAACTGACACAGCTATGGTGTCTATTACTGTTATACTTAATACAATAAAGTATCATGCTTAGCATATGTTTTGTGAAGTGTTACATTGAGTATACCTAAGCTACACAGAAAAGAGAAACTAATAAATATACACCGTACTGATCATGTCTCCATGTAACAGGAAATGTGGAGCTCTTTGAGATCTGCTGCACAAAACAACCCAGAAATAAGAGGCAGACTTATTTCTATTCTGATGAGAGAAAACAACATAGGTGGTATTTCTTCCTAAATACACTTACTATCTGAAGCTTAGTGTCAGAAGGTACTGTAACAACTACCTTAACAGATTCACCGAAGTGTGTTTTAACTAATACCACATGCAATTGTATTAATAGAATAAATTCCAACAGAACGGCATAAACTTTCACATTTCAGGCTACAGACCTTATTAAATAGCCATTTATAGGCCTGGATGGGTGAGTACAGATGACAACTATGATAGTACCACATGAAAATCAAGTAAAACACAATTTTTAAAATGGTAATTGGATCTTCTTTCAGTTAGTTAAATTATTCACAAAGATAAAAAGGCAGAACTGAGTTTTGTGTGAAAACTTTCTTTCCAGAGACTCATATATTTGGTTACCAAACTAATTCTTTGACCTCTAGAGATTTCCCACAGCTGTCCCTTCCAAAGAAACTAATTCCAGCTTCACATACGTTAGGTTTGAGAATCAAATGAAACAGAACAGTAATTCTGGAGAGCTGAAATTTATAGATATCTTTTTGTAACAGTTTCTGACAGAATGAGGTGTTTGCTTTACTTATGCAAAAAAGTCAGTTAAATCAAAAGAGTGAAGCGACTAACTGTGCAAGCAGAGTCATGGAATAACACAATGAATGCCATTGGTGTCAAGTGAGTTTATGATTAAGCTCAGTTATGCACAAGTGTGAGCAGTCTGACATGTTATTGTTAAAAAAGCTCCATATTTGTAGATATCTATCTACTGAATAATCACTGAAGCAGAACACAAGTCTATTAAAGTCAAACATACTCAGAGAAGATTAATATGTAGAGCACAAATTCACATCTGCGAGCAAATGTTGCAAAAGTAAATATTAAAATGTGCCAATTTATAAGGTCTGGATGAGGCTAAAGCACTTAAAGTTCTCCAGCACTCCTCTAAGAAACCACTTCCTTACTTAATCTAAAACGTACGAGAAAAATTAAAAAGCAACTTTCCCAACCCGCTTTACTGGACCCTGCTTTTTTAGGCAACAAATGCACTCTGAATTTAAAAAAAAATCCACAAGCAACACTTTACACAATGCTGGAACAAAATCCGGAATCAAATGAGTTTATGTGACATCCATTTACAAAAACAATTTGGCTTGCCAAATGATTCCAATTACTATCAAGTATTCTGCTTGTTGCAATCATGCTTCTCAACAGAGAAAGTCCTTTTTTAATTCTGTCTTTCCACACTTCAATTTAATTTTAACACTTTCTTCACCCAAAATATGTAAAAAGGCAAAAGTGCCTTTTGGAATGGCAAGAACAGGATTATGCCTTTTAAAAATTCCTTTACTTCTGCCATGAATAGTTTACATTTCAGTTGCAAGAGAAAAATTTCAGCCAACAACCACTTACCACTAATATTTCTCTAGAAAGACTTCTATATCTCAAGGAGATCTTTTTAAAAAGTATTCTTCATTCTGTCTGCTTGAGAAATTGTAAAACTTTACCACTGCCATTTCAACTCTAAGTGACAACTGAAATTACTCTGTATGTTAAATAGCCCATTTAGCTCATGGCAACTGTTGAGGACATATGGCATGCTATCACTTAGATGAAATTTAAGAATTGAAAATTAACAGAACTGACTTAATCAGAATCTTGCTTTAGTAATCACAGACAGAAATTATCTCTAAAAAAATAACTACAAGGAATGATTACAAGAAAACAAATCAAGCAAGCAGATATCTAATATCAGGCAAATACAGACTAAAAGGCTTTTTCCTGGGACTAATCTGTACCAGAGCTGTCAGACATGTATTATTCCTGCTTGGCTCATTAGCAATTTTTCTCTCTGTGATCTGGTAAGAAAATTCCATACAATTTTGTCTCTTCTAATCAAGGTCTCAGGTAAGATTTGTCCCATGATGCATCTGGTTTATAAAAAAGTTAGGAAGGGCTGAAACGTACCTGCTTGCATGTTAAAAGCTCAGCATGTGCCTGTAAATCCTGCAGAGCTTCTGCCATAAGGGCTCAACACACAGCTCAACACAGCGTGCCTGCTTTGGCCTTCCATTCAAAAAAACCCAGAAGTCTTTTGAAAGGTTTATGCTATAGCCACCTCTCCTAGAGATCTAAGTGATGTGGTTCATTGTGAAACAAACTGAACAGACTCTGTACCAGCCACAGCAGTGGTGGTGTTCAGTTGATTCAGCTGAGAAGAACACCTTCCACAGAAAAAAAGGAAACTGACCTCTCTATTCTTGTGCATGGTCTGCCTATTAATGCAAACAAAATTACAACAAAGGTCAAGAAGCCAGTTGTTCTGCCTCTGACAACAGAGGAAGGCAGGCATGAGGGGTGAAATAAACAAAGGAAAATGGAAACCAAATGGAGCATGAAGTCATCTATGTTTGCAAAAGATTAGTTCTTTTCTAGTATATCCAAAGATCTTTGAGGGAAGATCAGGTTTGATTAACGAATTCCCTTGATTTGTGGAATATTTTATAAATAGCGTCCCTTGATTTATTTCCTTCCTCAGTTGATTTAAAATTTCTTCACTCTACAGTGTGACTTGGAGAAGAATCTGAAGGTAAATTACCTGAATAGCACAAACATGCTGCATTATCTAAGGGTGTGTTCAAACAGATGTAAGTCTCCACATTCTATATGTCCTCTAAGAAAATCTTATGAATTTTAATAGTAAAGGCAAAACTTTTATTATAGTTCAACTCCAGCCAGCAACTAAGTACCCTGCAGCTGCTCACTCATTCCCCTGCCCCTGGCAGATTGGTAGAGAATGGGAAAAATGTAAAACCCGTGGGCTGAGATAAGTGCAGCTTAATAGCCGAAATAGTAAACTAAGATACAGTAACAAAATGAACAATAAGAGGAAAAAGAGGGAGGAATAAAATCCAACCAAACTCCCACTAGTGATGCATAATACAGCAGCCCACGACCCACTGACTGATGACCAGCTTGACCTGAGCAGCCATCAGCCCCTCACAGCTAACTCCCCCACAGTTAACACACTGAACATGACCTTCTGTGGTATGGAATATCCCTTTGGCCATTTCAGGTCACCTGTCACAGCTATGGTACCTCCCAGATTCTTGTGGACCTCCTCACTGAGAGAGCATGGGAGACTGAAAAGTCCTGGGCATGGGTTAACTTCTACTTAGCAACAACTACAACATCAGTGTGTTATCAACATTATTCTCAAAACAAATCCAAAACTGTACCACCTACTAAGAAGAAAATTAATTCTAGGCAGATGGAACCAGAACAATTTTGTATGATTTTTATGGACTGTACTGTATGTTCTGACAGCTAACCAGAGCCATGCTAAAAACCCCAATGCCTCAAAAATAAACAGAGACAGTAATTGTCTAACTAACTGCACTTGTACTCAGTGTTGTATGTGTCTTGACAGGACCATATAGATTCCTTTTATTTTGTCCCAATTAAGTGATACAGAACCCAGGACTTCTGGGGTGTTGATTTCAGTTCCCTGCTCTAGGACCATAAACAATCATTTTATATAATCACTCATATATACAATCACATAACAAAATTTTTTCATACTCCAAACAAGATCCACCTGAAAATCAGGGGCTTTTTCCCCTCTGCTGCTCACTGTTCAAAAGTCATTTCAGAAATTCAGTGTTTGATGATCAAGATGTACTTTTAACCTTTTTCTTTTTTTTTCTTTGCAATTAGCTTGCCTTTTGCAATAAAAACACAAAGAAGCAACTCCTGCTCCAAAATCTTTGCTTGGCTGCTGCTAATTTTATGATTCTGTAGCTACCTAGCACATTGTCTACTAGTCTTCAGCAAAAGTAATTGCAGCATTTGTGATTCACTGCATCCCATTTAAAGAGTACCCAATGCAGATAGCACACAACTGAGGGAAGTGCTTGATGTAGTTACACAGCCACTCCATGATATTTGAAAAGTCACTGCAGTCTGGGCAAGTCCCATGTGACCGCAAAAAGGGAAAAACATTGTACCTACCTTTAAGAATGTCAGAAAGGAAGAATACTGAGAAATATCGACCTGTCAGCCTCACCTCTGCCTGGGAGGATCATGGAACAAATGCCCCTAGAGCTGTGCCCGTGTAGGACAGGGAGATGATTCAAGACAGACAACACAACTGCACCAAGGGCAGGTCCTGCCTGATCAACCTAGTGGCCTTCTGTGATGGGTGATGGCATCAGTGGACAAGGGAAGGGTTTCAGATGTCATTTATCTGTCATTGTACTGTAAAGCCTTTGGCACAGTCCCCCACAACATCCTTCTCTCTAGATTAGAGAGAGATGAGTGGACTGTTCAGTGGATGAGGAATTGGTTTGACAGTTGCATCCAGAGGGTAGCGGTCAACGGCTCAGAGTCCCAATGGGCTTCAGTGACAAGTGCTGTCCCTCAGGGGTCCATATTCAGACCAGTGTTACTTAATATCTTCAGTAATGACACGGATGAAGGGATCAAGTGCACCCTTAGCAAATTTGCAGATGACACCAACATGGAGTGCTGCACTTGACATACCTGAAGAATGGGATGACACCCAGAGAGACCTGGACAAGCTTGAGTAGTGGGTTCGTGGAAATCTCATGGAATTTATAAGACCAAGTGTAGCACTTCTTTATGTCAGTGCTTTTTCCTTAACTGACTACTTATGTATATGCTGTGTTCCTATTACTGACAGCAAATAGACAACAAAGCTCTTGAAACTTCAAATTTGTCACAGCTCTTTTAGATGTGTGCATGTCAGTATGAACTTCAAATCAAACAATAAACGAATTACAGTATCAGGAAAACTACGGCACCTCTTCTTAGGAAAGGTGCTTTCTGAAAAAGGGGTTTTTTATTCACTCTTTTGCATACTTCACTGAAGACTATCAAATGTTCTCCTGCAAAATGTTTAGTTATTTTTGTACACGAGGATCTCCTAAAATTTATGCATTGTCTTGAAGTCCACCATCTGCCTGTCGGATACAATCTATAACCTTGTTGTTTCTAATGCACTCATGTTGCTAGCAAAGCATGCAGCCAAGGCAAGAAAAGAGAAACAGAAGGAACTGTGCAATGAGAAACCAAATTAATTTATTGTATTAATTGAGATGGAACTTCTATTTATCCCAGATTTTGTGCACATGGCAAGAGATGAGGAGGGTGTTTACAGTACCATGCATTTCCTGAGGCAGTCTGGGTATTAAAATGCACTGTATAAATGCAGGAATGTCCCTGTAGCAAGTTTTCAGGCAATGACGTTTCTATCCCTGGGATTCAATAGTGAATAACCTGATTAAATTGCCAAAAGTGCTGTGATCCGACAGGCTCTATTACCAGCACAGAAAAAAATCCCTTCCAGCCTTTTTTCTCTCCTTGGGAATAACAGACCCTTTTGGTATGTGGACTAAAAGAACCAAACTCTGAAATCCTCAAGGGCATTCATAAGCCCTACTGGCCTGCTTAGGATTGATTCCCTGAGGACCTTCTCCTGCACCCTGCCCAAGGCCCATTACAGCCTGTTCCAGGGGTGCTGGTCCCTGCCGGAGCTAAGCTGTAGGAGAGCTTGTCTCCAGCCTTACCTCTGCCTCTGCTGCCTGGATGCACCTCAGGCCCATGCTATAAGCAGCTTCTTTCCCTGAAAGACTGCTTGGATATATGCTGTATCTTGTCTCCAGTTTTGACTTTGACCCTGTCCTCTGAGTAGGTCCAGACTGTTGCTTTGTCTCCAGCTTTGTCTCTGGTACCATCTCCTTCTGCCCTAGATGAACCCTGAATCTGATCCATCACTTGTTGAGGGAGCTTGTTCCCAGAGAGCTGCCCTGTCCTCCTCACCTTCCTGCTGTAGGACTGTCTGCTGGACAAGGGATCCACTGCCTGTGCACAGCAGGTCTGGATGCCTGGCTCCTACTGCCTTGTGCAGCAGACTCATTCCTGCTGCTCCCTAGACATGGTCTGTATTGATGGTGAGACTTTATGCACCTCTCTCAATGTGTTCTTCAAGCAGAACAAAGAAGAAATGTAACAGTAGGGCAGCACATTCCTCATTTTCTGAGGACAACCATTGCTCCCTCAATAGTCTCTTCACAAGTAGAAAATTCACTGAGAACATTTGCTATTTTCCATTCTCATTAAGAAGAATGAATGTTAAATACCTAACATTCACTGTTGGCTACCTTAGGAGGCACACAAGACTAAATTCTGTCAGTATTACTTCTCTTACAGAAAATAACCTGTTATTGCAGTAACAATTCCACTTTAAAATGCTCATGCTCATTTGCAATGAAATAGCCAAAAGTTTAGCCAGATAATGCTGCCAGTATATCCTCCATTGTTTTCTAGAATTTTTACTCGGTCAGACAAGAAACACGTCCAGATCATATATTTTGGTTACGTATCACAAGGTAAGTCCACTTCAAACCTTTAAAATCAACTTACAGTCTGTCTCTTACCATGACTTATTTTCATCTGTGCCTTAGGCACAGCATGAAGAACCATATTTAAAATGGCCAGTGCAATCACAACTGATAAACAATTTGTAACAAAATTTGATGTAACTCCGGTGCAATGACCTTGGCTGGTTGTCAGGCGCCCACCAGGCCACCCTATCACTCCTCCTCCGTTCTGCACTGCCATGGTGTCTGCAGAGTTGTTTCTCACAAATACTCCCTTCCTCCTTCCCTGCTGCTGCTGCAGTGGGTTTATTACCCTGCTTATGGATGTTATCACAGAAGAGTACTGCTTTGGCCTGTGGTGGGTCCATCTAACAGCCAGCTGGAACTGGCTCTTTTTAACATAGAAGCAGCTTCTAGCAACTTCTCACAGAAGCACCCCAGATATCAAAGTTTTACCACATAAACCAAGTATACCAGCAGGTGCAAATAGGGTTGTAGCACTGTTCCTCCCCAGTCAAATTATATTAACTATCCTGCTAGCTGGGCAAATCTAGATACACAGAAAAACATTAAAATTGCTAAAATATGGTCCTTTACTCTGTTGGAGCTTTAACATTTTAAATATTCTATCCAAGAAGTTACTGAGGATGCAAACTGTTACTTTAAAAAAAAAGCAAATAAATTTCATAGATCGTATCTGCCGGCATGGGATCTGCAACATTTCTGTGACTGATACACAACTATTTAACAGCATAAGAAGAAACTCACTAAGTTCATGGTCAGAATCTAGTGAATCTTCAAACACTTACCTAGGGTTCAAATTAATTTGACAGCACATATGTTTTGGTAGATTTGCATTGGCATTCCAGTCATGAACAGAAAACTACACAAGACTTAAAAGTACAGGGTTTTGATTTACTACAAGCCAAATGCTTGACTTCTTCTCCATTAAATATCCTTAGTCCTCTCTTGTATATCACACCTTAAAGAACATACACCAAGAAGAACCTGAGAGTGTGAAGTATGATTTATTTTATTGTAATAAAATTTAATTATAAGGCATCTGTTGGACAATCCAGCAACTTGCTCTCAACCCTCACTCTTCTGAGGAAAAAGTCTGGTTATGATATGAGATAATTCTTAGACAGCTGCAAGTCTTTCCCTTACGAGGAATCCCTATATTGTTTAGACACTGGTATCCACATTTCCTAACTGTACTCTGATTGTAAGGAATCCTTCAGATGCCTTGACTAAGTTGCTCTTGGGTAATCTGCTTTAAAATCGGTTATCTTATTTTTAAAATATTATTCCATAAATCAAATCACAATAAAAAAATTCTGAAAAAAAATTCAAACTAGAATGACTTTTCTTAATACACTTGAAGTCATTTCCCAGAATTTAACAGGAAGCATCTCAGCCCTTGACACTCCTGTTGTGTTAGATATTATAATATATATTAAAACTGCTGGTCCTTCCTCAAAAGGCGTACATTTACAAGACTAGGGAGATCACCTACAAAGACAGTACCTGGGTCACATCACTGAGTGTGGCTTCTGATCAAGGACGACAATCTGTAGCCACTGCTATTACTGAGGCAGTGCTTCACTTACTGGCCTACTATAATGCTACTGCATTACCTGTGGTTCCTTATGGTGCTGGCTAGGATCCTTTTCATAACTCTCTGCATAGATCCGCAGAGTAGCTCTCACATGACTAGAAGCGCTCATTCTGAAGATTAGTCTGGAAGCATCTGAAAAAATAATCCGCAGGCCCTAGGAAAGGAGAAGGAACAGCATACATGTAAGTTGACAGTACCTTTACAAGTCACCATTCACTGCTCCAAAATAAAAGTGAAAGGAAGAGTCATTTGAACACCATTCTTCTTTCCCCACAACTTTGGACAACTCACTCATTACTCTTTTTCCCCTCTGAAGACTAGAAACTACGTTGTGCATTCTCTCCCACTGCTCATAACAAATGCTCTCTTAGTGATGTCTTTATATGTTTTACTTGATTTGCTCTTATTCTGCATGGTGGAGCACAAAAATCTATGACCTGAGAAAGAGGTATAAGATCACTAAAGGTAAGTGGCCTAAGAAATAGCTACAGAATCCCTGTATCAAAAAAGCTGTCAGTAGTGAATACAAAAGACAGGACCAGTTGCTACCCCTCAAATACCATCAATATATGACTGCAAGAATTTCAATAAGTCTGTACAATTTGGAAAATTTAAGATGTTAATTTCAAGTACATTAATTAATGCACATTAACTACGTGCATAACAAAGAGGATTGATTAATTCATTAATTAAATAAAAATCTGCTCTTTGCTGCCCTCTTCACATTTTTCTTTCTTTTCTCCTCACCCCTTTTGTGCTGCATATATGAACTCATTTCTAAACAGACCACAGACCATATTCTTGGATCCACAGTTTCTGTACAGGAAGGCCATTAAGGTCAGAGGACTAAATTGCACAGATAAATAGTTGTAATCTTGCAATATTCTACCAGCTGTGCACTAATACACATTCCAGCTCCTTTTATGTAAATGGCAGCCTTAGACTAGGTGCAACCTCCAATACACCACTGAACTTTTCTTCCCTTTTGTCCTTCTGCTGTCAAAGGTCTAGTGCACAAACTGAGATCTTTGCTACTTCTATTTAAAGAGCAGTAAATCATTAAAAAATGAGAGAAGATAATTAAAAGAAATAAATTTTATTTTTCCAATTTTATCAGTGGCTTAATGTTGGAAATGCAGTGTGTCAATATTCTAAAGTATATGTAAAATCTAAGTAAAACCTTTGTTTACACAGGTATTTGCCAAAGCATCTTTAGCACCATATAAAGCATAGTTTGATAATCCCAGAATAATGGAATGGTTTGGGTTGGAAAGGACTTCTAAAGGTCATCCAGTCCTGATGTCATCAGGTCATCATGTTGACAGGAGTGGGCAGGGACATCTTCAATCAGATCTGGTTGCTCAGAACCCCATCCAACATGACATTGAATGGTTCCAAGGATGGGACATCCACCATCTCTCTGGACAACCTGTTCCAGTGTCTCACCACACCCATAGTAAAAAAAAAAAAGTCTTCCATATATCTAGTCTAAATTTACTATCTTAGTTTAAAGCCATTACCACTTGTACGACTGTAACAGGCTCTGCTAAAGAATCATCCTCATCTTTCTTACAAGCCCCCTTGAAGTACTGAAAGGTCACAATAAGGACTCCCTGGAGCCTTTTGTCTCAGTATAATGGCCAACTTGTACCTCTTACCCTTATAATTCAAATTTTACACGAAAAATGACACTGGTTCCATTCCTGGCTTTCTGGATCCTCAGGAGCAGCATTGTTATATGCTGATGTGTGCAAAAACACAGTACAGCTTTAAAAATTAGAACAGTCTTCAAAAACAACAGAATGTTTCATTTGATTTTAAGTCTTACTACTGCAGTGTGATAAACAATATTCATGGATTTCAAGAAACAGAATTAATTAGAAGTAACAGTCTATGTGTATTGTTTGCTGCCTATTTTCTCGTTGCTGTGTTTGTTTTCTGAATATGTTGTTTATTAACACTGAATAATTACCATGTAGTCAGCCTCTCATTCATGACACACTGCAGTTACACTGAATATAAATCTCTATTCCCTACATTCTGGGGAGCAAAATTTGAAACATGCTCCTGAATACTCAGCTGAAAAATCTCCATGAAGTCTATGATAGTCTGAAAGAGATATCTGCATTTAGATGATGAGAAAGCTACCCAAGGAAAATGGCAGCAGTGAACTGTTGTTTCATTTGCACAGATCAATATTCTCTCCAGTTTACTGTGCTTGGAGAATCCCACTGAGGCTGCAGACATACAAAGCTAGGAATGTGTCCTTGTCAAAGGACAAACTGGTTGAACTGTACTCTGAATAAATAGGAGCTTCTCCCTTTGAAAAGCCATGCTTTCTGGTTTTACGGGCTCCCTTTCAGAGTCTGTCTGAAAACAAGCCAAGTCATGTTTCTCTGTTTGTGTTACATGGTGATATGATTAGCAATTATATTCCCACATACAGTAAGTGCTTTGAACAAAAAAATTAAGGGAAAGAAAAGTGCAATGAAAATTTGCAAGCTGCTTTTAAAAACTACAAAGGTCACATGTCAACCATGCCTGTAATTTTCCACTAGATTTGGAAATTACAATATCCTTATATTTTGTTTCAGTAGTAATATGCAAAAAGGAAGTAGCTCAGTGGCAGATAGGCTGCTTATATTTTCTGGATGCAATGATGAATGGAAACTACAAAGACTGAGCAGAAAGACATGACAACGGTTTTAATGGCTTGTAATATAATTTCCTAGGTCTGTTTAGGTCAAATAATTTAAAAGCCAGAGAAACTAGGATCATAAAAACATTAACAGGACAAACTTTAATAGGAGTCATAGCTCATATTCAAGATACTTGAATATAAATTTATACCTGGTAAAAGTACATGGTTACTTTTGAGCACATCATGACTTTCCTAACACTGAAGACTGAGTTTGAACTGCAATTCTTGATAATGAAGGAATCTCAGTACAAACAGTCCAGAAGGAACTGGTAATTTGGGCTAGGGAAGTCAAATATGCCTGCATAGGCTACAACCTTCTATAGGCTACAACCTTCTAAAGTTTTCTGCATGCTACTGGCTACAATAGATATGGCATCTCAGTTATGTAAATCCTGTGGGTCACCAAGAATGATCAAGAAAATTTAATTTTTTTTTTTTGGTGATGTATAGCCAGTGAAGATTTCAGATAGAAAAAAATTTCAGAAAAAGATAAGACCTTCTTTCCATATGGTATCTTCCACTGTAACGGAAAAGAAACCCTCCCTATACATGCATTTCTCTCAACAGGGACTTAATTCCATCCTATGTTCACTGTGACACTATTGTCTCCAGTTATGTATAGCAAGCACACGATAAACTCAAGGTGGATTATCTTATCCAGACTGAGCTAATCTTAAGTAGGAAATGCAGTATCTATCACAGCAAAGAAAACACCATCCCATAAATAAATGGAAAGTCTTGCCAGTTGAACTTTAGAAACAACACTGTTAGAGACAATATGACAGCTGCAAAACTTTGCTAATCCATCACTACAGCCATACCTGTCTTTTGGTCACAGTGCCATCCACAGGATCTATGTACTCAAAGCTGTCTGTTCTTTCTACACTGTAGATATTGTTACCCACAGCAAACTGTTGGTGGCTGAATGATTTGTCAGTGATCAAAGCTTCCAGGTCTCTCATTATGAAGTACGCTGTCCTGGGTTCCAGTGCTTCATAATCAAACCTTGTACACATATATATAAAAAAAAGTAGAACCAGAAAGTAAGTCCCCAGAGCTGAGAAGGCAGTTCTGCTTTCAGAGAACTCAATATACTCAGAATTAGCAATTTACTGCTTACTTCAAAATCAGGCGTGTACCACTAAGTACGGACTGTAAATGAAACATACATGGAAGTCCAGTGCCATCTAACTGTTACATGTGTGCAACCACTGTTATACACTGGCCTATACCTGACTCTAAATCAACAGAAAGCATCTAGAAAATGCAATTTCTAAAGCAGTGTAGAAAATACCACCAATACACAGCTAACTTTCAAAACTTAAAGACACAATCAGTGCAGTGCTCAACAAACAAGTGAAATAGGGAAAACTTCGCTACAAGTTTTGAGGAACAGCTGTGTGCAAAAGATCTTACAAATAGCAAACCCCTCTGAATTAAATCAGGATTAAGACAGAGGCAGAAGCAAAGATGAAAATGATAGGTAGAACTCACCATATTGAGACCTTAATAAAAATAAGAAATGTTTGTATCTTTGGAGGAGTTATCCTGAATTGGAACCAGGCATAGGTTTCAGTTCTTACTAAAACTGTCATATGTAGGCATTAGAGAAAAAAATGCAGGAGCGAATTTTGCTGGGATTATGTTTCTTTCTCAACATCATGTAACAAGCAGTACCTATATATTCCACAAGTAAATAACTAAAATCTTTTGCCATTCAATATTTAAAAATTCAATTACTCATATGCTAGCAGTGACATACATATGTAGCCAGATCCTTTTTCTGACACTTAATCCTCTGGAAAATCCTGCCTACAAAACAGTGATAATCTGCGGCAGATTTTCATTCTGTAGGCATAGCGAATGCACACTTAAGTGCAGCTGAGCACATCTAAACAAGAAGAACTGTAGCAGAATTCTCCTATCAGCTGCGTAAGTGCCTTTTCCTCATTTTTCTCACCTGCAGTAGTAGTGCCGGCCAAATTTTGCCCAGTGATCCCTGACAATCTCCTCCACACTCTGCTTTCGAGCTGCTAGGATTGAAAGCCAAACTAGCACAGCCCACAGTCCATCTTTCTCTCGAAGATGGTCAGACCCTAAAGAGACAGACATTAAGCACATTATTTGCTATCACTGCAAATCAGAAAATAAGGTAAGAAGGCAGGGCAAATGTCTCATTTAACTGTGTATGTCACATAATGGTAATCAATAGTACTACCCCAGCACTTCTGATATGTTCCAGACAGAAAATCAGAAGTAATGTTTAAAATGTGATCTATTTATGCATGACAAAGCCCATACTAGTAAAGTTAAATAAAAATATGTAGAAGTACTTGAACAGAAACAGTAGCAGCATGAAAGCATTTGTAACCATTATTCCTGCTCACTGATTTTCACACCTTTGCTGCTATTTCCCAGAACTGGGCTAGATATGCGAACCCCAGTCATGAGCCAGAATGTTCTCCTTAATGAGAGTCAAGTTCAACAGCATCTTCTTATCTCTGCAGATGTCAAGCTGCAGAGAAAGAACTTCCCCATTCCATAAATATTGTGAATTTCCAGAATGTTCATGACCTCCAGCCAGGACAACAACGAAGAGCTTGAGAAGGCATTTCCAGAGGGAAAAAGACAAACCAAGCAAACCAGAGAGTGGGACTGTTCCCTTTTTTATATTTCTTCATACCTCTCAGTGGTAAAGATGTTTGGATGCCCCAATCTAGATGCCTTCATAGGTTTGTAATTATGAAGAGAGAAATTGTTCCAACAATGAAGACAAGGATCAGTTTTCGAATACCTCACATGATTTAACATGTAGTCTCAGATCTAAGTAAGATCCAAGACCCTTGACACTCAGTAGATACTGATGGCAATTATATAAGCTAACAGACTCAAAAAACTTGAAGAGATATCAAACATGTAGGCATTGGTCTGGCATAATACTACTAAATTTGGTTAAAGTTTTTTGACTACAGCCTTATGGTTCCCTGTCTAGTCACATATTATTGAAACCATGAGTACAAAGCAAGTCCAGTAATTCTGAAGTTTGGTTTATTCCGTGAAGTACCTACTGATTATGCAGGCAACCAACTGAATTATCCATCTTTAGAAGATACTTAACAAAATCCATCAGAGAGTAATCTAAAAACCTGTTTTCTGAAATATTCTCCTTCCTCAAACACAAAAATTCTGTTGCAGCAAGACTGCTTTGTATGGCTTGGCTTTACATAACAGCCTGCAAGGTCCACAGTCAGTCATCTGTCAGAATAGCTGTGTTTTGCTACTGGCAGAGGACAACTCCCATAATATAAATTGATGCACTGAAGCTGTTAATCCTGTGAAAAACTGTCAACATATTAAAAGGGGCATATAAGGAAAATAACAAGATTTGCAGAGAGACACCGTGATTCCTAGGATCAATCACTGCTGTTACCTTGAACTTGCAGACCCTCTTCTTGGGAGGGAGCAACAATCAGGGTAGCAGTCTCTGCTCACAGGGATTTTCTAAGAGCCCATTGTCCTGGGTCTGTCACAGGTCTGCCTGCTACTTATGCTTCTTGTATTACATTCAACCTCAACACTCTTAATCTAACATTAATCTTAACATTAAGTTAACTACCACAAGGTTAAATAAATGCAAATTACTATTCAGCACAATATTCAAGTAGTATAGCAATGAATACTGAACACTTGTTGATGAGGATAAAGATTTGCATAAAGATTATGTTTATATCTATGTGTTAGGTATTATAGAAAACAAGAACACTGTAGATGGACTTAAGAGCTGAGAAAGTAATATGCCTTCACATTTGCAAAGTAGCTGTCATGATAGTAAGAATATCTCTTTTTGCTGCTCGCTATCTGTCTTGATCTGTAATCTCTGAGCTCTCTGCAACAAAAGCAGTGTCCTATTACAACAGCCAGGGTTTAGGGCTGGTGCTTGAGGAGCTCCTGCATGAGGAGCCACAGCTGATTCTGTTCCCTGCTCCAGTACTGTGAAAGCATGGAGTGCCAACCAGCCAGAAGAAAAAGGGCAGGGTTATTTATGACCTCTCAAAGCTTTGCAAATAGCTTCAGATAAGAGAGGAAAACAAATGCCCTTCTACAGAAAGTCAGTCTTTCAGACACTCAGGCATAGTTAGAGAATTGTCTGGGCCGGAAGGGACCTTAAAGGTCATCTCTCACCTTTTCTACTCCCTTGTTGCAGTAATATGCTAGATCAGCTTAAGGATATCTTCTACAGGAACACGAGCAATATGTCCTATGGATAATAAAGTCAGCTTACTCTAGGCAAAGCAGACAGCAGAGTCACAGTCATCGTCACCAAAGCCAAGAGTCTATTCCCAGATAATGGTGCAGGCTTCTGTCCCTGCCACCAAAAGAGAAATCTAGAACAGAGCATTCACTTCCTCCTGAGCAAATATTGCTCCTCTGGTAACAGCAGGGAAAGTCATCACATCACCACAGGGGCTGGGGATCCTCGGAGGACTGGGAACAGCAGGGCACAAGCAGCCAGAGCCTGTCCAGTCCCACCACCCCCACAGCAGAGCAGTCCCAGCTCCGGGCATCAGACACCTCCTGGGAATGGGGATAGAGCAATGCCAGGCCAGAGCATGGGCAGGTTTGGCAGGGCTGTGGGGAGCTGGACACTGGCCCTGCTGCAGTACTGCTGGGCAGGGGCTGACAGCCCTGGTGCAGAGTGTGGGAGCCCCAGCGGGCCAGGCAGGGCCCAGGTAACAGCAGGCTCATCCCAATCATGGCTGCTCCTTTCCTTCTTAACCTGCATGCCTCTGCATGCCTCTCCTTTCAGCCACTCATCCTTAGCACAGAAAAAATTCTCTTCTGCCTAAAATGTCATCTCTATTGCTGATTATCACCAGCCACCTAAATGGCTTAAGTGTCTCAACAGACACCAGCAAGAAGTAGAGACATGGAAATGAGCTTAACCCCTAAGCAATTTGCTCCAATATGAATGACCATTATTCTCCTGCTACGTAACACTCTGCAGACTGCAGGCCAGCAAATCATACAGTGAAGAGCAGTGCAGTCATTCAGCAAAATGGTCTATATCATGACAATGGAGCAACAGGCTAAGTGAGCACTAAAGATAAGCATCCTGATTTAGCAAACACTTTAAATACATTTCACTGAACCAAAATGTTCTAGTGAAACATGGACAGAAGCATTTCTGAAGAGTTCTTTGCTGCATTCTGAATTTTGTTCTGGTATGGCTTAAGTGCATAAATCTATATGAGGAGGGCTGAATGTATTATTCTTCATATACATTTAGAAGATTTGGCATGTTCTCATTCCTTGCATATCCCTCAGAGGACATAAACTGTTGCTTCTCAGAAAAGAGAATGCAATGGGAGAAGGTAATCAAGAGACAAAAGTCTGGATATCTAGAAGCAACTCAACTGTTTCAGAATCAAAAACCACAAATTAAAAATAGCCTGATAAAACTACAAGCACGATAATCCTATGTGACCAGAAAGTGTTTCAGTTTATTAGTCTTAATGGGAGTGAAACTGAGCACATCCATCAGCATGGTTACTGTATACACGTATGTTGTTATATTTAATCCCCTTCCTTCTTTCAGCAAATTAAAATCTATTAATGCAATTTTGTTACTCTGATTTTCACCTACCAAAAGTCATCTATAGGTGTCTTTGCTTGCTCCGCCTTAACTTAGTCCTAGTGCCCAGCTCAAACTGTAGAAGCTCTAGGGAGGGAGTTTACTTTGCTCTCTCAGTTCAGCTAATTCTTTGCTCCGTAGATCCAATGAATTTGCAGAGGCAGATCTGTTCTGTGCAAAGGGAAGAAGAAAAAGGTGCCTCGCAGGTCCATATTCCTGAATTTACAATACTAACACCTTCTTCTGCTTGCTTGGGGCTCTGAGTAACCTCAGGATGATTCTCAGTGCTACTTTTAATTGAAACATCCCAGAATTAATGCATTCCTGATTCTATTCAATGAGCTGAAGCAGAAAGAGACAACAGAACAAAGGAGTTTACAAATATTTTTTTCTGACTAACCCTTTATATTTAATTTGCCATTGGTAAGGGAAATGACAATAAATGCAAGTGTTCAAGTGTTTCAACAACTTATTTTTAAGTTAATTCCTTAAGTCTCCATGTAACAGTAGGAAAAGTTTTTTTTTACTATAGTAAATGACTATGTCCAGACTCAATGTAAACAACCTGGGCAAAACTCTCAAGAGTATGTTCCCATTCACAGAGAAGTACTCAGCATACAGAGTCTTAAACTGAAGAAAAATCTTCAAAGGCAGTAGCTTGAGAAACAAAGCAAAATCATGCAAATATGTTCATTTTATGATTTTTCTACTACTTGAAAGTTGTCTAACTTTGTCTGTATCTGAAATATCCAATTCTGATAGGGAAAGCAAGCCCTGTGGGTCATATGCATGAATAAAAGGTAATTGCTTTTCCCTAATTTAGTAATCCCAGTCTATCATATTGTATTCTGTAAATGTGATTTTAAAACAAGAAAATCACAGGAGTTCACAAACTCACAACACACTACTTTGTTTACACATACTTGAGTCTTACAAATTTAGCATCCAGCAGTCTGAAACTTAGGAATATTTTAAGCATTCTGATCTGATGATTTTTCAAGTTAGTAAGATTAGTTTAGATTTGTATTACTGCAACAGACACCACCAGGTAACTCCTTTGTGACTCATTCATATCAGCAACAGTACATTTTTATGCTCTCCATTAGTTCTTCCTCCATATAAGCTTTCAGAAGAAGGGGTTTGATATTAATAGATGCTGGGAATTTGGCAGTGAAGCAAGCAAATCTAAGAAAGTTGTAGCCATTTCTGAAGTAGCTTAAACTGCAGAGAGATAAATCAGCCCCACAGTTCTAATCCTGATTAATAGCTTGCTGATGAAGCTTAGAAACTAATTGCTGCTGCCGAGGCCCTCCTTTGAACTGTGTGCTGGGCATTAGTCATAGAACCAGAAAGATACTAACCTCATCTGACAAGCTCCCCACACTGCTACAAAAATGGAAGAAGTTTTTAAAGCATTGGTTTAGCTCCAAGATCAGCTGCCAGAAAACAAGTTTGGGAAATACAGCTGTACGGGATGTTTTCAACATCTTTTCTCCTTTTATAGCAGTAAATTTGCTTTTATTTACTTGCCAGATCAAAGTCCCTTATGTTATAAAACCAGGGCTCTGTATTACTTGGAAATTTCAACTGGGCTTGATTACCTAGGTACACAAGCAATTGATATCCAATGCAGTTTGACAACAGAAGGTGGATTTTTAAAACTCCTTTCTCTTACACAGAGCAGTAAATTTCCCACTCTGATCACTGTATCATGCACTTATATAAATATTCCATGCTGAAAGCTAAAGAAGTGCCAAATTTCAGTTCCCTAAATAGATGTGATTGTGCAAAAGCTGTAAAATCGATTCAAATGCCCAATACTGGCAGAAACATGTGAGGGTCACACAGCCTAAGACATTACTAAAAGATTCGCAATAAGGTAAATATTTACTGCTAAAAACAGCTCACATTGCTAAAGTACTGGCTATCCACAAACCAGAACATGTTTTACAAATAAAACTTCTGGCATATGAGGACACTTTTCAGACATCTGCGTTGAATTGAAAGATGATAAGGAAATTGACACAGTGAGAAAAAAAAACTTTAGACATCATAGTCATTACATAATTTGCCCCAAAAATACCACATGATCACAGAATGGATTGGGTTGGAAGGGACCACAACAGGGCATCTGGATCAATCTCTCTGCTCAAGAAAGCTTACCCCAGAGAACATGGCACAGGATTGCATCCAGACAGTTCTTGAATAATTCCAGTGAGGGAGACTCCACAACATCTTTAGGAAATCTCCTTCTGTCACATACTTTTTTTACACAGCAACTACACATGGACTGAGGAATTCAAACCCCGTGCTCAAGTTCTCTGGATGCCCATGTGATTGAGCCTTAAGCATCTAGATTTGCCTTTAGATGGAATTGGATAAAACTGGAGGTCAAGAGGCTTTCTGCACTGAAGTGCTGCAGGTACAACAAAGTTAATCTGATCAGAACATACTGAGATGCCAAGAATTTGCTGAAGACCAGCTCTCCATGCTGGCCAGCAATATGTTGTTCAAGCACTCATTTACAATAGTCGGGATTTATCAGGAATCTGAAGAATTGATGATAAGATAGAAGAACTGGATTAATATAAGGAACACAGAGTGGTAAGGAACATAGAGACTAATCTGAGGTCAGGTCCGACATTTGGAAGGAAGGCTATAGTACAGAAGAAAATTGTTTTAAGGCTTCACAGAAAGATTCAAGAAAGAAAAAAGTCAACGGCAAATGAAGAGAGAAGTCAAGGTAATTTTTTTGCCTATCTAGAGCAGTCAAACCCTAGAGGCACTTCCTTGACCTCCATGAGTGTTTCTCTTCCAAATTCAACCACTATCAGATTCTCAGGACAATAAAATCAGACCTACAGAGATCACAATGTCCTCATTGTTATAGTAGATCAAAACACTTTATTTTCATTTCTAAATGACTAATCACCCAGGCTGAAGTCCAACAGTACTTGGGACAGTCTACTTAGCAAGACCTGAACATGCTTTTGCAATGTGAAAGGAAAATCCGACGTTTGTCTTTTTTTATAATTGTACCATACAATTTAAATGGCAAGTTTCCTCAAAGAGGACTTAGCTTCTACTAAGCACAACCATTGAGTCCTCTCTTCTCCCTCAAACAGAAAGCACCTGAAAGATTCCATCACTGAACACCATCAGATGAAGATGGTCTACGACAATAACTCCCAAGCAAAGACAGATCTGTGGCAGTAGTTTGTCATGGCATATGGCACAGAGAGGCCACTCCTGTTTGTTTTATATACCTCCACACATAAGCCTGCTGCATGCAGCAGGAGGTGCTGCACTCTGTGGGCTAAGAAACATACAGGAACTTACCATCAAAACTCTGACAAGCTCTTTCCAGTAAAAATCCACACTTAACTTTCTTCAGCATGATGATGAAGCCAGGAGTTTTTTTCAAATAATTTGTGTGCAATTGATGTCTTTAGACCCACCCAAATTTTATGAAACTATGTGGTTTTGCATGAGCAAGAGCAACTACAGTATTTAAAGGGAAGAAGTACAGAACTGACTCAGTGAAAAAGTATTAAAAAGCAGTGAGAGTTGAAAACTCCCCAGTTCACATCTCTCATGGGTTAATGAAGATGCAGCTCAACAACACACTACAACAAATTGCAGTACATTCTGAAAGGTACAAGATCTTCCTGCCCTTCTCTCCCCAAATTACATCTCTCTTAATGACCTCATAGAACATGCTGTAGAGGAAGTTTCTATTCAAAAGATATAGTCAAGGCAATACAAACCTGTGCTACTCAGAGCAAATAGTGAAGGCATACAGTTTGTTAATCATGGGGCATTGGTTTGTACTGACAACAAAAAAGAAATTAACATTCATTATAAATTTAAATTCTTTTCCTTTTTATATATGAGTCCCAAAGAAATAGAACATGTTTTTGATTCTTGCATTCTAGTCCATTCAGATCCATACAGCAAACAAGAAGATAATACATGAAGTGCCATGTCTATGGCTGCTTAAAGGTATCATTATTTTCAAAAAAGCAGCATTCTCCTCTAATTGACCAGAACCAACAAACTTAATGCTTGACATAAGTCAATTAAAGTAAAATGAAATTTTAAATCAAACTTCACTGCATGGTAAGTAATTTTCTACAAAGAGCTGCGGCCAAGGTATTACACATTCAAAACAGAGAACTCCATAAAATTCACATCAAAATATAAAATAAACTATTAGCCAGGCAAATTATTAAGTTATCCTGGTCTATGTTTTTTCAAAAAGACTTGTAATATAGCCCTACTAATAAACAAAAAAGAAGAATTTCTGTGCCAGAATCCAGGAAAGAAAAAAAGAAACATTCCAAAATTTATTCTTTCGCATAAACTAAAACCACATTTCTGTAGATTTACAGACTATACAGTTCAATTATTTGCTCTATTGCTTACTGTCAATACTATATTTCTGATGGCTCAAATTTGTTATTCATTCTGCATTCTGTTGTTTGATTGGTTCTTGGGACTGATAAGGGAAAAATATTTAGGGAGAACACAAATGCTGACATGTACTGACATGTAATCTTCTAATGATGATTTCATCTGACGCTTGAGCAATTGCGATGTTCAAAAAAGGAGAGCTTGCAACAGTTTTGTTTGGATGTACCATCAGATATAGCAGTCCTCATACTTTGTACACCGAAACATGTTAGGAAAAAACATGTGGCTTCCACATAGGCAAAATCCCTTCAAATGCTGTTGCAGTCTATGAAAAGACTTGCAGTGGAACCAGTGAGGCTTTTTTGCATTATGTTCAAGTCAGAAGAGAGTTCCAGACACCTCCAGAAGCTGTCTGGAGAGTAGTAAGATTGCTTGCCACTGCTGAATATCCATTTCCAGCATTTTTCATGCCTCAAGGTGCTGAACACCACACTTATAAGATGAACCTCAAGATGTGAACAACGGAAAGTTCTCTGTTTTAGCACAAGACAGAGCTAACATGCTGATTCTTCTGGGTTTGACTTGAGGCATCCAGGAAAATTAAAAGTCTGTGGTATTTTTTGATTATGTATTACTTACCAGTGCCAAAACTCTCCTCACCACAAAGTGAACAACGTCCAGAGTCCATGAGATTGGAAAAATATCTCCATCCTGCTGGTGTCTCATACACAGGAACCTTCATCACTTTTGCCACTCTGGAAAACATACAATAAAACATCACATGATTAAGATAGTGTTTTTTTTACATATGATCTGAGGTCATTACATATGGTCTGAGGAATATTCTAGGTCTCATTACATCTCCTGACAGCTGAGCTAGAAGTAAAACAACAACAACAACAACAACAACCAGATCAATATCTAACTTCAACCAAAGCTCAAGTATGTTGATACACTAAGTGTATTACTTTGGAAAATGTAGGATTTCAGTTCAATAGATTTTACCAGTATCTTTCTCTTCTTACTGACAAGATAAAGCTAATCTAAGGATGGACAGTTTTGTTAAGAGTGTAATAAAGTTAAAGTATCATGTTGAAGCACCTTCCTTTACAAAATCCAGATAGCCAAATATCAAAATGCTTGAAAGCTACTTTTACTTCTTGCAATGTATTCAAATACAAGGAAATACAGGAATGCTTCCATTAAGCAGTATGTTTTTAGAAGCCTTTCCCAGCTTCAACCTGAATTTCAAATTATTTCCCCTGTCCCTTATTATGTAATACAACAAACCCTCTCACTATCTGGGTGATGTGCCAGTTGTTTTCAAGAAATCAAAGTTAACCCTTATAAGCTGGATGTGCATTCTTTCCCCCAGCTTGTTAACTGGTAAATATTTCTGTTTAAAACTATAATGAAAAAAATCCTTTCTTGGACTAAAAAACAAGAAAGAAAGAAAATCCACCCAACAACTTTAAAGAACTCTAAATACCAAGATGGGATTTACACAGAATGGGTATTACCAATCTTCTTTCCAATTTTATTTGCTGGTTTTCATTGTGTGCCTAGGGTTTTCAGAACCAACTGAAAGTTGGAAAGTAAGGAAAGTAAGTAATGGAAAGTAAGAACTGAGATATAGTGGAGCAAATACCAAGGGCCTTACGATTGCTTCAATTATCATATCTAACAACATTTCTTGAAGCAAGGGAGTTTACTTAATTTTAACTCCAGTCAAGCCAAAGCAAAGCAGATCAATCAAAGGTGGATTCAACACACTTAACAAAATCTGTCTAAAAGTACCAAGGTGAAAGCAGCCACCCTTCTGATTGACAAAACATCTGATTTCTGATGGCACATATCTCTGTCTTAAATTAAGTGCATAAAATAGATGGGATAAACTGTCAAAATATGCCAGTACTGACCCCTTCAAAACCTGGTACATAAATATAACTAAATGACAGAATCACAGCATTGTCAAGGTTGTAACAGACCTTCAAGATCATCTAGTCCAAATGTCAACCTAGCACCGCCATAATCAACCTAGAGTGCCACATCCAGACACCTGTTGAATACTTTGAGAGAGTTACTGCATCATCTCCATGGGCAATTTATTCCAATGTCTAGCCACTCAGTGAAAAAATCTTTCTAATACTGATTCTGAACATCCCCTTGCACAACTTGAGGCGGCTTCCTCTTGTCCTTTCACTTGATATGTGGCAGAAAAGACTGACCCCCACCTGGTTATAACCTCCTTGCAGGCAGTTGTAGGGAGTGATAGGGCCCCCCCCCAGCCCGACCCTCCTCCAGTTAAACACCCCCAGCTCCCTCAGCTGCTCCTCACAGAACTTGTGCTCCAGACCCTTCACGGGCTCTGCTGCCCTTTCCTGGACATGCTCCAGCACCTCAGTATCATTCCCCAAGTACAGGGGGACAATCCCTGCCCTGCTCCTGCTGCCCACACTATTGCTGGAACAGGCCAGGGTGCCATTGGCCTTCTTGGCCACCTGGGCACTGCTGGCTCATGCTCAGCTGCTGTCACCAGCACCCCCAGGTCCTTTTCCTGTGGGCAGCTTTGCAGCCACTGTGCCCCAGCCTGTGGCACTGCCTGGGGTTGCTGTGACCCAAGGGCAGCACCCAGCACTGGCCTTGTTGAACCTCACACCACTGGCCTTGGGCCATGATCCAGCCTGCCCAGATCCCTCTGCAGAGCCTTCCTGCCCTCCAGCACATCAGCACTCCTGTCTGATGGTGTTATGTGGGAACTTAGTGAGCTGAATTCTATCCCCTCAGTCAAATGATTGATAAAGATGTTAAACAGGACCAGCACCAGTACTGAGTCCTCTGGGGAACGCTACTAGTGACCAGCCACCAACTGGACTTAGCTCCATTCACCACCCTAAGTGGTGGCACAACGGTTCAGCCCTTAAGTATTCTCTCTCAAATTTACACTGTTAGCCTGCACTGTAATTTAGTCTCCAAATCAACCTTCCTTTTCTGTAAGAATATCCATTCTCTAAGTGCTCTCCTATTCAACCTAGATGTCCATTTTTTTACTTATGTATTTCGTCTAAAATGAGTGATTTTTAAATGAGATAGAGTAAGAATTGCTGACATTGATTTGAAAAGAGCCAAAAACATACATGAAGAAAAGGGTATTATCAAAATTTTTAATCCTAAACTTGGATTTCATACCTCTAGTTTAGAGGTAGGGGTGGGTACGTACCTCCTTGTGTTTCTACAGCACTACATATATTACTGACCCTCCATAAAGGAGGTTTCACAGGGCACAGCTGAACAGGTTTCTGCCTGGCTCTTCAAAAAAATCAAGCACATAAAAGAATTTAATCTCTGTGTAACAATAACTTCAGGCTGAAAACAGGACTGTACTGCCAAAATAAGAGAAAACAATAAACAAGAGGGCAATACCTAACATGCTGGAAGAACAAAACCAATTCTCTTAAGGTAGCCTAACAATACAGCTGGAATATATTTGCTTGCAGAAATGTTCCCACATCCTGGTACAGTTTTTGGAGAAGGAAATTCTTTCCCATTTACTTTTCTATATTCCTCTAACTGGAGAACAAATAGCCTAGGATGGACTTAACCCAACCATCACTAACGCTTCCAGAGGCTGTAGCTGTTTTCAAAGAGTTCTATGCACTAGGCTAGCAATGAAAGTACAAATGTTGCTTCTGTCAGCATGTGGGCTCTCCTTGTACAGAGTTTACAGTATGCATAGTTTATAGTAAAATATGACAGATTGTTCCATGCAACTTCTTTTTTTGTTGTTGTTTCTGGCTCTTAATATTTCAACAGAGTAAGGACACTGAAAATTAAGCATATGCCTATTTTACTGACATTTTTCTGAAATAAAGAGTCATCACTGGAAGTCTCAATAAATGCAGAATGTGCCTTTATGCAGCCTATAAACATTCACAGTGAAAAATCACCCCAGGAAACATGAGAGGGGTTCTCACGGGAAGGTGCAAAAATTCTCAAAGCTGCAGACTCTGAGAAATAATATGCTGTATTAGATCAAACACCTAATCATACAAAATACAGGAAAACACCCTCAGAGGAAGGAAACTAATATGTGACGGTGAAATTACTAGATCTTCAAAGCCAGGGAAAACAAAGATTAGATGCGGGAACGGGAAGGGATTTTTAATACTCCTACATCTAGATCTTTCTAAATTAAAAGTATGACTGGGTATTACTTCAATAGAGAAAAAGCAGAAAAAACCCCATAATCTTCATTTTACCATAACTTTTTTTTTCTACTTTATATTTACCAGTCTGCTTTTTTATAGACAAAATTCCTAAACCAGAGCTTTCAATCACTACTACAGCAAGAAGCCAGATTTCTTTTTAAAGAAGTTCCAGTTGAGACTGGTAGAATCCCTGTGGACCAAAATTTGGAAATTAGTTCCTGTGTACTGCTGAACTGAACATTTTCAGCACAATTTAATGGAGCAGATGGCTTACTGACAGGATTGATAGATGCTAGGCAAATAAATGCTTAGGATAAGGGTTCCAGGAACCTGCAACTCCTCAAGAACTGCTGATGAGTTACAGTGAGGATTTTTATCTCTAACAAATAATAGGTCAATTAATTACATTTTACAATGTTTTTAGAAATGTAACTTCACAGGACAGTTCAACCAAGACTATGTATGTACAGCTTTTTAAGTTTCTCTTCTTTCTGTGTACTTGCACTAGAATCCCCAAATTTGGAGAGTTAGAAATGTAAAGTCAAGTAAATACAAAGAGTTTTGTTTGCATGAGATCTCTTGATGAGAGAGGATACTACTCCTCTCAATAAATGAGTCTTGGAACTAGTACTGCAAGTGGTTTATGTCTTGCAGAAGTCTCAGATAACACAGTAAATTTTATATATCCTTAGATATTTATAATGCATCATCAACAAGATATTGATGCAGCAGTGCACCTGTAAGGGCAATACCTCAGGCTCTGAGCTTTCATGTTGTAGTACTGGCTGTTATAAGGCCTGACTTAGTGGCTGGAATATACTTCCAGAGCAATTAAAAAGAAAAACTGGGGAAAAGATGCCCTATAAATAGGTTCATTCTCCTAGTCTATCTGAAGTAAAGGCATTCTATTTATGTCTAACCACACAGTTGATATACCTGTGTTTATATGTTCCATGAGTATGAACTATGTTGAAGGAAGACAACAAACCATGGACATTCTGGTTTCTTGTCATCCTGGACATTTAATGGGACTGACTTCAAATACTACTCTTGACGGCCTTCTTTCAGTGTAAGCACTCACTACATCAAGGAAATTACAAAGTAAAGTTTCTTCCTCTGTGTAGCAGTAATTACCCCTTGCTAGACTAGGAAACAGAGTATTTACATTTGGAACCAAACTGAAAGGTAACCCTAGTAATACCCTTAGAATAACCTTAGTTGGTCTGCCCATATCAGAACTAATGGCATTCATGTTTCTAGGATGCTGAAATACTAATTAAGGAGGAAAAGCTAAACCAAAGAAGAGTGGACCGTACCTTTTGCAATTACATATGTTTAAACCAGTACTTTGTGAATATTAAAAAAAGTAGGAGCAGATGCTTTTAAATGTGGAGATTACAAAATTAATGAAAATAGGATTATAAATTCTTGTATAGTTCCATAATTAAATTTACTCTCCTACTGTTTCACAGTTTCACTGTCATTTTTATTTTGAAGAGCTAGACCCACACTACCTATACTGACTGCCCACTTTTTATTCAAACATTAGGAGAATGTATACAATGCAACCCAGAAAAGCAGTTTGAGCTATTTCATGTCTAAAAAACAGAATTATTGGAGAGTTTAGTACCAACACATAAATGTAAAGCCAATTATTGAACTCTACAATAAGTCTCACTTAAGCATGAGCTGACCAGCTCATGAGAAAAGTAATAGTGAACGTAATTATAACCTTCTAATAAAGATCAGAACTTTTTAAAATTTCCTGACAGAAAAAAAAATGTAACAGCTAGTTCTAATATTACTCCTGAAAGACCTAAGAGACTAATGTGGAAAACTTTACCAGGCAACTGGACTACTTATTGTACAGCTTCACATCTGAATATCCCAGGTCTTCTTCCTTATATTCATAGCAACCTACATGTCACCTAACCAGGAAAACAGAGGGTACAGGACTCTTGATGGCCCAGATAATTTTCCTTGGAATTCTAAAAATATTAGCCTGCTAAACGTGTAAAAGATAACTTTCCATTTTAAAAAACATGTTCTTTTATTTAAAAGTATTAAAGATCTTGTGACAACTTTCTTTCAGTTTTCAGTAGCAACAACAGATTATTTTTCACAGATAGGCTAATAAAATGAAGTGGTCCTTGATGGCATCTCCCTGACTCGATGGTTTTGCACTAGCGAAAGACCTCTGACACCAGCAGAATTATCCTGTCTTATATTAATGAGAGTCAGAGGGAAGTTTTCTCCAACCTAATCTCTACAATGCCACAAAAACATCCTGATGAATATAAATCATTCAAACACAACAACCTGCAGCAAGCTGACTTTCTTGTGTCAGTGAAACTCTTATAACTTCCAAGAATAGATGAGTCAATCACCCAGAATCATCCTGCCAAAATTGTGATGCCTGTTCATCACGAAGATAAAGGTCACAGCACTGGGGGAAGGGCTTTCTGTGACAGGTCTCATGAACTTGTAGATATGTAAGTGACTGGCTAGAGTTTTGTCTTGTGAGTGAAATGCTGTCTAGGGTAAACCATAGCATCACTTTCATTCTCGAGTCTGAACTTGAAGGAAGAAATAGGTAGAAATTAAAGAAACACCAGAGAAGCAGCTATAGCATGTCCTTGTCTCTCATCTTCCATCATCTGTAGGTATCAGCTGACATGTGAAAGATGCTTAAAGTGCTCTGGGTGAACAGGCTTCAAAACACTGACTGGTGTTCCATGGATACATTTATTTCCAATCCTGCTCCTCTCAATGGTGCCAGCATTGAGGTAAAAAAGGTGCTGTAATTCAGAGAACAACAAGTCTTACTCTGCAGAAGCTAAGCGCTGATACCCACTAACAATAAGGAATTGAAAGAATCTGTGGGACAGACATGGGCCACTGAAGGATAGTGTGTGGTAGCAGCACTCCAAGAGAGAATAAACCTCTGTAATGGTTTCTTCCAGAGTTACTATAGCTATAGAAGGAAAAGGTCTCTCATTAGGTCTTCTAAATCTCTACTTAGCCACTGCAGTAGTCCGTGTTATCTAATCTCCAGCTGATAAAAGCCTCATTTGGTTTTAGGTCTAAAACAGTTTATTTCAAAGACAAGACTATTATTTGACTGAAACTAACAGAAACTGTTTTTCTTTCCACTTCTGTAGTTTTGCTTCATGCAAAGAATTAAAAATATCTCAATGAGGGACCTGCCTTTGATTTATCAAGAAGATAATTTCTCTAGTTGAAAATAAGTCTTCACACAGTCTAACCTTAGCCTACAAATCTTTGGTTTTGATATTTTACTGCCTGAGTTGCTTGGATTTTTTTTCTAACACTCTGGACACTTCTGAGGTCAGCACAAGTGATTTATGTTTGCCTTCATCAATTTTGCTATCCCCTTATTAAAGATACTGAGTTGGCTGTTTTCCAACCATATACTACAGAATTTGTCTAAAGTGTACTTGCAACCAGACCCAAAATTTAATGGTTTCATTCTTTTGGAGCACTCTCTTCAACATTCAAATTTTTCTGCAAAAAACACCTAACTATTTTTTAACTTGACACCATGGTCATTGCTTGATTAGTCACTGAGTCCCTATCCCATTTTCACTGCATGGTATTTCCACTTGTTCTCTCTCTGGTCCCTTCTTCCTCATGTTGGAGAGCTCTTTATTACTTCATTTTTCAGCTTCTGAAGTCTAATTAATCTCACCTCTGGTCAGTTCTCTCTTCATTCTTACTTCTTAAGATGCAAGAGTCATGAACCAAATGGTTGTAATTTTTTTAGTCCCATCTTCACTTTTTATCTATGCAACTGCAATAGACTGTGAGAAATTCACAGTAGTAGCAATGACAGCAGGAGCACTGGCACCAACTATAACATGAAATAGATGTTCTGCTTCTGGATGTTTTCACTCTGTGTGCACCACCTTCCCTTAAAAGGCTTCAACTGCATTATTATGCAAGGAGCAGAACTAAAACAGTCATCTCCCTAATATGGTCAAGTATTACAGTGTTACTCCTTCCCAGTCTTTAATTTATTAAGCAAAAAGCAGTGGAATGCTAAGCCCTTGCATACAACACAGATAACCACGACACATCACTAAGATAAGACATAAGCTGCCATATCTGGCAGAGAGGCTGTCAGGTCTCTAAGGCAGAGGAAAAAAATAGGTAGTAGACAAGTTCCCTTACTTTTTGCTTTCTAGTATGCTACATCTCACAGAGAACAATCACAGTAAAAGAAATCAATAAAGAAAAAGCATCTGGAGACACTTTAACTATGAAGCATCTAAAAAAGTTAGGACTTTTTTTTGTTTTCCTTCCTCCCAATCCCTGTAATGTTTTAACTAAAATACTTACACAGGTAGAATAAAGGCATGCTGAATCAAACTCTGGTGTTCAGGGGTAGTTTCTGTCTTGAAAACTGGCAACTTCAGGTGGATTTTTTTTCACTGACAAGAGTTCTGAGTAATGGATTGCTGATAATTGCAGAAATCACCAATAAATTCTAATAAGGACTATGTGAATTAGCTTTCTATCAATGGAGCCTCCTGGCATTCATGTAACATAACTTGGGCCAATAAACTGTTCCAATATTTTCTCCTGCCTATCAGTCTCACATTGGCCTTTCTTTGTTTTTTAAATCTTTCAACAGCAAAAACTAAAAACTGCCCTACCACAAAGACAAAGTCATAGAATCACAGAATCACAGGATGAGTTGGATTACAAGTGACCTTGAAGACAATCTAGTTCCATGGTAAGGATGGAATTAGATGCCATGGGTAAAGATGCCACTCACTAGATCACATTGCTTATAGCCCCATCCAACCTGGCCTTGGACACTTCCAGGGATGGACTGTCAATAACTTCTCTAGACAACCTGTTTCAGTGCCTCACTACCCCCACAGTGAAGACTGTTTCCTAATATCTCATCTAAAGCTCTCATATTATAGTTTGAAAACATTCCCCCTTGTTCTATCACTATGTATGCATGTGGAAAGCTGCTCTCCATCTTTTCATAAGCCCTCTTTAGGTATGGAAAGGCTCCCCCGAGGTCTCACCAGAGCCTTCTCTTCTCCAGGCTGAACAACCACAGGTCTCCCAGCCTGTCCTCAAAGAAGAGGCGCTTCAAACTTCTGATTATCATCACAGCCTTCTTTTGGACCTGCTGCAACAGGCCCACACCTTTCTCATGCTGAGAACCCCAGAATTAGATGCAGCACTGCAGGTGCGGGTCTCACAACAGCAGAATCCCCCCACTGACCCCGCTGGCCACTCCTCTTTATGATGCCATGTGGGACCATGTCAGAGGCATAACACAAACCTACATAGATTACATCTGTCAGTCTTCCCTTGTCAGCCATTGCAGACACTCCATCACACAGGGCCACCAGGCTGGTCAGGCACAATTTAGTCCTTAGTAATGCTGTGCTGGCTGCCTTGAACCATCTCCTTATCTTGCATGTGCCTTAACACTGCTTCCATGAGGATCTGCCCCGCAATCTTCCCAGGCACAGAGGAGAGGCTCACCAGTTTGTAGTCCCCTGTGTTCCTCTCTCCCCTCTTTTAAAATAGGAGTGATGTTTCCCTTTTTCTAGTCTCTAGGGAATTTGCTGACCACCGTAACTTTTCAAGTATGAATGGAAAATGACTTGGCAAGAATATCATCTAATTCCCTCAGGGCCCTGGAGTGCATCTCATCAGGCCTTACAGACTTGTGCCTATTTAGCTTCATCAAGTGGTCTCACACCCGCTCCTCATTCCAATGATAAGAACTTTACTCCCCCAGATCCCACCTGGATGTTCAGGGACTTGAGAGATGTGGAAAGCCTGACTGCCAGTGAAGATGAAGGTGAAGAACTCATTGAGTACCTCAGATTTTTCCATTTCTGTTTTCACCATTCTTCCTTCTCATTTACCACAGCCTTTATTTTCTGGCCTTCCTTTTCTGAGCTAGGTACTTATAGAATCCTTTCTTGTTATTCTTCATATCCCTTGCCAAGTCCCAATCCATCTGTGCCTTAGCTTTCCTGACCCATCCTTACACATCCAATCTGTATCTGTATACCCTTACCAGGTCCCCTGTCTTGCTTTATTGTCTATGCACTTCCTTCTTACTCCTCATTTTGAGAAGCAGATCCTTACTCAGCCATGCCAGTTTCCGTCCCGCTCTTGTTGATTGTCTAGACACTGGGATGGAAAGCTCTTGTGCTCAAAGAAAAGTGATCTTAAAGAGTTGCCAGCTCTGCAAGGTCCTTAAGGACAGACTGAAGGTCTGCTCTTCGGTCCTTAAGGACAGTTTCCCAGGGGATCACATTTACTACTTCTTTAAACAACTGGAAGTTTGCTTTTCTAAAACTCAGCATCTGGACCATCCTTGCCAGGCCCATGCTCCTTGCAATCACGAACTCAACCCAGGCATGGTCACTACATTCCAGTCAGTCTCTGCTCTTAACCTCTCTAATGAGCTCATCTGCACTAAGCCAGGTCCAGTAATGCTTCTCCTTTTCTCAGTTTAGGTAATAAATCCATGAATACAATCTACCTGGCTTGTGTCCTGTAATACCACAGGATGCATACAAGAAACAGAGCTCATGTGGAGCTCATGTTCAGCACAATCACCACCATACCCAAGGAATATTGTGTGGAAAGTCAGACACGTGGCTTTAAACCTCTAAAACCAAACAAATTTTAAACTTAGTATCCCCTTTGGCCCCTTGAAGTTCATTGGACTTAGGAGCAGACTTGCACCACCACAGAGATGATGAAAGCACGCATCAGGGAACTCAGGTTCCCCAGTACCCAGAGTGAGGCCTCACAGTCCATCATATTCCTTGTTGCCACCTCTAGGTCATGGTGTGAACACACAGCTCCGTATTTCACACCATTAGATTGTCCTACACAGGTTCTGCAGCACCTCAGCCAAATGTTACAAGCACCTTGTGCAACATACAAAAAAGCAGCACTCTTAGAAGTACTTGAAGCACTTTACAAAATAATAGAAAGCTAATTAGTGTCCCAATCCCCACAGGTAACTCTCTGATTCTATCCCAGAGGGTAAAAGTAAATTCATATGCCTAACTGCACAGTCAGATGCAGAGCCAGGGGAGCACTGCAGAACTGAAATACACTTGTAAGCAGGCCAACAGCTGCAGCACAGCTCTACTTCGAATCTCTGAGAAAGGACTGCAGAAAGCCACTGCCACTTCCTTACTTCTCAGGCAGTTAAGTGGTCCAAGTAAAAATAGCCAGCACAGCTCCTTGCTGAGTCTGCCTCTGCCTTCAAAACTAATGTGATAATCCTGTCCACTACGGGCAGGAGGTGCAAGGATACTTTTTATGGATCCGATATTCTAGCCTTCTCTCACTAATCCATGGTGGAGTGAACTGCCACTGATGCAGAACTCAGTGGTGAAAAAGGATGGTAAATGCACCTTTAAAAAATACATGAAGCAGATGGCATGCAAAGCTGGGATTTATCACCCACACCTGCAGGTGCTGCAAATAGGTTATTGTTGTAGTGATCAAAATATGAAATTACTGCCAGTGTTAAAACTATCAAGGGCATGCAAGTTACATATTATATGCATATTATATACATATTATAATGAGATTGCTACCATCCCAAATTTCAGAGTACTATGGGCCATTAAAGAATCCGCTTTCTGGAAAGTTAAATCACTTTTAGAAGTTACACTGGCAGAGTCCTCACACACAGGCCTAGGTTTTAAGGCCTTAAGTACAGCTTTGGCTTATAAATCAAACAGTAATACAGAGTTCTAGCAGTGAGATTCCACAGGAGAAAACAGTTCTCTGAAGTGCTAAATGTTTAATTCAATTTAAGTTTGTACGCATAGAAATTGAGAACTATCCCTCCTTTGAGGAAATTCAGCCTTAAAAAAAACCCCACCATGGATTTTATGACTAGCCCCTTACTTCAGACGTGAAACTGGCCAATAAGACTGTGGCATCTGCTTCTGCTCAGTCAGACTATTACGGTATGGATGCTACTATCAGCATGAAAGCACGGTAGGTCAGACTACAAAACACACAATTCCTTGTAGTCTCCAGAAAACAAAAAGCATCACAACCTAAACCTCTTCTATGAGCTTTTAAAAAAACCCTACAGAACAGATTATAGCATGGAGCAGATCTTCCAAAAGGAATCAGAAATGGATGCAACTCCTAGGTAACAGCCTTTGGTACAATAACAATAAAATTTATTTGAATAAATACTGTGTCAGGTGCTATGAGAAGAGTTACTAAGGAGCACTGTCTTGCTCTACTGTATGTACATTGTGAGGTCAAGTAAAAACCCAGCATTCCTACCTTTTTCTTAAAGAAAAGTTAATTTAATCACAATGCAAAACCCCTAATTTCAGATGAAATATTTGTGCTCTCATTGCAAATAATGAAATCAGGTCTTAAGTGAATTCACTTTTAACTGCCAGAAATTACTCTTAGTTTTCTTTTACTAGGAATAAGTTGATTGTAAAGTTCTTTTTCCAAAGTATTAATAAGTTTATCCTTTTGAACTTATCACACTATCAACACTTACCTCTTTTTCCTCTTCCACTGAATGACAAAACTCAGGACAAATCCACTGTGTTTAGAACTAACCCAGGCTGTCAGCCTGAATGCCTGTATCTGGACTGAGTTTGCTAAGAGCAGGCATTTATTTTAAGTACGGTATTCATAATAGTGTTCTTTCCTGCTGTGTGTGGGAAAACACAGACATGACAAGATGACAATAAGCAAGAAAGGAGACTACAAAAAAAGTGTGCAGCATTTCTCAGGGGCAAGCTGTCAAAGTTCATAACTAAAATTTTTGTGGAAGGACTAGTGTTTTAAGTTCTGCTGGATATTCATCCACTTTAGGCACCTTTGATGGTGAATACTAAAAGCTACACTGAGCAAGGGAGCATGGTGTGGGTACCTGTAAGCTCAGGGTGAAGGAGCTATCTGTTAAGCAGGAAGCAGTCTGGGTACATCAGGGTAGCACTGTGCCCCTGTTGGCTGGTCTCCTTCAGGTCAGGTTTGGTGCTTTGCTGGCACAAACACACATGCAGCGGGACTTTACAGATTATGTCTGCACTTCCCTGCATAGATACCATGTAGACATATGGGCTTATCCAGGCTTCCACAAAAAACGCTGCACAGCATGAAGAAGGTGTAATTCAGGCTTTGCTGAATCTGTATCTTCCTTATCTGCAGCAGTGTTCAGAAAGTTCACAAGCTTTACATGATTTCACACTACAGTACTCTCTGTGGACATGAAAGCCCATCTTCTGAGTTGTGCTCTTCAGCACTCTTCCCCTTCCATGTCTTATGCCCTTCTGGCCCAGCTTCAGCACACCACCCACACTGAGATTTATGAAGAGATGCAACCTAGGAGGTTTGTGCTGGGAGATGCTGACTCAACCACAGCACAGCTTCAATTTCTCCTTTACAGGACAAGTGTTTTATACAAGGGTTCAGTACCAGAAAGAAATGAGTACAAAATAAAATTTATGAAAATAAAAACCAAACAAGTAATAGAAAAACCAGTACTTTCATGCAGACCTTCTTTTCTTCTATATTCTCCATCCATCAATTTTTTTAATAAACTTTTACAAAAGGCTTTCTTATTTCCCTTCAAATCTCTAGGGGTTCTCATGAGCCCAAAAGTAAAATGTGCTTAATTATTTTGCTGAACTGGTACCAAGAGGAAAATGTCAACTATTTTGCTTTACTGAGTATTAAACACCCCTTATAATGCAAGATTAGTTATGCGGACTGTAAGAGCCGTTTCCAAGAAATCTGCTAACAAATTCAGTACCTTATAGACAAAAATACCACTCCTTGCAAAGAGGGGAAAAAAATTATGCCAAGGTGAATACATCTGTGAAAATAAAAATAAGTTGGAAGGTTTATTGTTTAAAAAGGAGGGAAGAAGCAATTTCAAAGTACAAAATGCATGTGTTCATACTCTTGCTTCCGATTTCTCATGATTGTTTTTAATCTATACAGAAAAACAGGATGCTGTCAGCACACTGTGTCAAGAAGCCATATGATTCTGCAGTATAACTACACCTAGCAGAGAGGTTTATCTGTGCCTGGACTACAGATTGCATAGGTTCTTCCTGCCTAGCCCCTGCAGACTCCTTTGTTTTTGAACAGAAGTACCAATAGGAAAATTCTATTTTCTTGAGGAAACATTCTAACATTGCACCTCAAGTCCATCAAACCAATCAGCTTGACAAAGTATCAGCCATCACTACAAAGTTAATTGCACCTGAGATGGACTTCAAGGCTGACAGGAGAAAGGCCAATTTGTCAGACCCACATGAGGAAAGAAAACCTCCTAGAATGAAGAGTTACTGAGTATTAAGAAATTAATTTCCTTCGCTGATATTCTGCCCACATAGATTCCACTAACTTGAGGTAACCTTTCAGCACTCTCCCAAGCCACGTGTAGAAAATTTAAAGCTAAGTAATTAGATAAAGAGTATGTAATAGAGCTCTGGGGCATGAGCAACAGGCACAGGAAAAACACAGTAGACTCCTTGCCAATTTTCCCTCAGGTATGGCATTACTCTCTAAGACATGTTAAAGCATTGCCAAGACTCTGATCCATTCATCAGTAATAACATTTAATGTTCTGAATGATTCATTTGAAGAATTTCTAGAAAAGTTACTGCCAGGCTTTCCACAACTCTTCCCAGTGAACCAAAGAATTGACTGATCTGATAAAAATAACAAAGTCCTCTGAAAAATAGGACAAGTGGGCCTTGATACTTTTAATGGTGGCTGTAAGGATAGAAATGGAAGGGTCTGGTGGGTTAGTTCAAGCAGCAAATCAGTATCATTATAGTAAAGTCAGCAGGACAGTCCAGTAGTACATCATTTCAGTGATTTACAAGAACCTTAATTAGCTCTCTAATTATGCTGGCTGAGTGATACCCACCACAAAGACAATTTCTACAAAGAAGCTAAGTCAGATTGAAACTGGTCAAGGAACATACAGCTCACAATGTCAATAAAATCCTCTGATTGGCAAAAGCAAGAATAAATCTTAAGCATTTCTAAATGATGGAGGAGAAAAACAAAACCTATTTGTGCAGAGATTTGAAAAATTAAGCAGACAGTTGTACCTGATAGGTAGCCAATTCATTTGAAAAGAGGAAGTACTCTTAGAAATCTGTAAGCTCAAAGCAGTGTTCCTGAAACCACATTAATTTGACTTTAGACAACAATTTCTTGTGTTTCTGAAGAACAACTACTCAACATTCTGTTAACTAGAAGGGATGTAGAATTACCTCTTGATTCTGGCCTCAGAGCTGGTGTGGACCACTGCCCAAGGGCTGACAGCCAATGCTGACTGGCCCACAAAGGAGTTATCCTTACAGTCCCATCATGTTCCATTTTCTCTAAGAAATTAATCTGCATTTGGGAGGAAAGAAACTGAGAAAAATATGACACTGGATGATTGCAGAGATAAGCAACCCAGCAGACTACTCCAGCACTGAGTGACCAGCCAGACAGGAGCCTATCCTAAAGAACTTAATTCTACAATTTACAAATAGAGGTACAATATGACTAGGCTGATTTCCTAATACAATTCAGCAGTAAGTGTACAGAGACATTTGCTATATCTATATTATTCCTCTCTGGAATCACAGAAAGATTCTGCAAGCCAGTCAAACAATCCATAACTACACATACCACACCTCAGATCCATAGTACCAAATGAAATAAACAAAAAAGAGCAATCTTTTAGGGAAATTTTAGTTCACTCTGTAATATTCTGGCAACCTCATGATGTTGCCTCAGTGGTAATAAATGCTACTTGGACAGCAAAACCATAGTAATTTTCATCAACAACAAAGCCCATACTTCTTCTCATAAACTTAAATGAATTATATAATTGATAAAAGTGATGAAAACACCAAAATTCTCACTAGGTTCCCAGTCAAACCAGTTAGGATAAAAAAAAAAAGTTTATGCATTATAGTCACAAACAATACATATGGGCAGTATACCTTCTTTTTAAGTAACACACCCCTCCATGTATAATATGTAAGTTTATGAAAACACCATAACTGCCTTTGAAATGTACCTTTCCACAAACCCAAACTTGTAAGTCTGATAACTTCCAACAAAATGTATTGCAGCAACTAATGTTGTTCCCAACTGTTCCTCTTGGTTACAAATGTACTGGAAAGCTTTGCACAAGATGCAGTCTGTGTAACTTTCTTATTAGGGGGTTGTTTTCCTCAGTGTGTGGGATGTTAACAGGTGTATTCACCATGATGTTCCACACCAAATGCTGTCTCATGTTGCTTTAGTCATCAGCTTGAGATTCAGATCCAAAATGCATAACTTCGCACCCTCATTTGCAAATATTTCAAAAGTCAACTCCCAAAGGAAGTATAGCCTTCAGGACAGCGTGCCTGTGACTCCATGCCTTATGAAAACCTCATTGTCCTTTTCACACAAGCTCTCATAGAACGATTAGAAACAGCTGTTGACATATACAGTATTTAGCTATGGCTGGGCTAGAAGTAAGGATAAAGCAAGAGACAAAAGCTGCTTTGCTACAGACAACTAGCAAACACACACATTTCTGTGACTATAATGAGAGAGAGATGTGCTTTGGTAACAACATACCCCAGCAGAATTTTGTCTTTCACGTAATAAGACCAGCTGGCATAGTATTCAGAGTCCTTGTGAGATTAAATTAGAATTGTAAATTATCTCAAGTTGGAAAGGACCCATAAGGATCACCAAGTCCAACTCCCTGCTCCTCACAAAATGACCTAACAACTAACCATATGACTGAGATCATTGTGCAGATGCTCCTTGAACTCTGACAGACTCTGAGCCACAACCACTTCCCTGGAAAGCCTCTTCCAGTGACAAATTGCACACGTATGTACTACATATCCACAGAGAATGAGGTTTGATTGCAGAGTTCACAGTAGTAATGAAGTAAAGTTCAACCAGCTGGAAAGCATGCAGCCATGCTCTCCAGATGTGTTGCAGTAATCCCTAGGGTTATTCATGCCCTTCCTGGCAGAGATACAAGAACCACTTTTCATTATTATTTCAGCAATCATGTGCCTATAGAGTTAACTCTTCATCAGTAGGACAAAGAGAAGGCACAGTGATCAGATACAGTGACTTCTAGCATTCTGTGAACTTTTACACAACAAATGCAATTTCTTCAAAAATTCCGAGTTCATTTTAGCCTTGAAATTCTGCCACAGCTCAGCAGCAGGAAGATTATACTTTGTTCTAGAAAAAACACTGTGCACTTCTTTTATGACAACTGACTTAGTATTAGATAGCCTGTCTCTGCCACATTCCCAACAGCATGGCCCATGACAAGCTAAGCTCTGCAAGCAAAGGCAGGGTTTTTCAAATACGCATACAGAAGCTGTCATTGCTATGCTGTGTAGTATGCTACGTTAACGGCCTGACTTGTTGATGGTTTCCTAAATAAGACAGAAGACCAATCTTCTTCATGCATGGAAATAACAGAAACAAACAAAAAGGCTGATTAAAGCAAGCTGGTCCCTGGAGAATGACACTTACCTAAGAATAATACACCCGAGCATAAAATGACACAAATGAATTTTAGTAGTGGACCTCATCTCATTAAGGAAAAACTTCGTGTTTAGTGCAACAATAAAGTATCAGCCGGGTCTATAATGAATGCAAACTACAGAAAAACAAAAAAATCCCAAAACATGAACAAGGAGAAAACAATAGTTAAAGCCTTCTCACCTCCCAACCCTTAAACAGGGACCTTTTCTGTTCTAGTCTCAAGTCCTGCACAGTCACTGCTGCATACAGAACCCACAGGTTTTTCAGCAATACAAAGGCCTATGAAGTCAGGGAGAAAAAAATGCTTTGTAAGTTTTCTAATACTACAGAAATTGTCAGGAAGACTTTATTACACCAGAGAAGAAAAATGGCATGATGTAAGGTGTAATAAAGAGGTATTCTCCTAATGTTCTTCTGTAGATACTTGTGAGGTAAACCTCAATACAGTCATAACTAAAGACTAGCATGATCCATGGTCTCTTTCAGGAAATGCAATAATCCTGTGAACTAAGCACAGGGAAAATACTCTCCATTAATGCAATACGCGTCCATTAATGCAGTACACGTCTCGTATTCATTAGCCTTTCCAGGCTTATTTCAGTGAGGTCAGCTGGTTCACTGTGCCTATGCTCATTGATGAAGATGCAAACCAGATGTGAATATATCTACTACACGTGTTACAAAGCTCTGTATTGACTGCAATTCAAACTGGGTTACCAGTACTCTGAATTATCTGAATAATGGAGGAAAGAATGGCTTTAGGTACATACCAGAAGTTACTGATTGCCCCCCTAGCTGCTTCTTCACCTCCCAAGTACTATAATACTACTTCCATCCTCTCATGCAGACTCAGCAGGATAGCTCAGAAGATGATCAGGATAGAAACAATGCAGCTTCTCCAGATGGGCAATTCCTTGGCTTTGAAAAAAAATTTTAAAAATAAATAATATACGGTAACATAATTTTTTTCTATAGAACACCTTGCTGCTACATAGTAACTACAAGAGTGCAAAGGTGCAGGCAGGCTCAACAATCTTGATGGTGTAAGGGCTTTCCAGCAAAGGTCTCTTCATAAGGACACAGTAGTATAATTTAGATTAGAAGTGACCATTGAAAGGTTTCTAGTTCAACATCCCGGACACAACTTGCTTCTTTCAAATTTCTTTGCCTCTTGTCTTTCCACCATGCACAGCTGGGAAGTGCCTGGCTCCAGCTTCTCCACAGCCACCCCACAGACACGGGCAGCTGTTGTTAAGTCCCACCAGAGAAGCCATCCTTCTCTGGGCTGAACAAACCCAGTTCCCCAGCCTCTCCTCTTAGGGCCTGTGCTCCAGCCCCTACCTGTGTTGGTGATCCTATGCTGAACTCACTCCATTTTACTAATGCTTTTCCTAGAGTAGGGACCCCAATCCCAAGTATCTGGGAGAGGTTTCACACATGATAAGCAGAGAATAATCACTGCCCCCACTCTCTGCACCACATTCTTATTCATATAGCCTAGGGTGTCACTGGCCTCCTCTGATTCCAGAGCACACAACTTCTCGGACAACTGACCTCAGGATGCTGGCCTGTCTCTGCAGAGCTGCTCCTCAGTTCCTCTGCTGCAGTCTGCATCACTGTCAGGCTCTGCCTTTCTCAGGGCAGGATTCATGGCTTGTCATTGCTGATTTTCATTAGGTCTTTGCCACCCATTCCTGCCAGTTGTCCAGGTTCCCCTGACTGTACCAAGAACAGGACCATGACAGGGATTGTCCTCTTGTATTCCTCACTGGCGAGGCTGCACCTCAAGTACTATGTCAATTTTTGGACCACTCACTTCAAAAAGGACTCTGAGGTTCTGGAACACGTCCCGAGAAGGGCAAAAAGGCTCATGAAGGATCTAGTAAACATGTCATAGAAGGAATGTCGGAGGGATCTGTGTTTGTTTAGTCTATAGAAGAGGAGGCTCAGAGGAGACTTTTTACAAGCGCTCTCTACTATTTCTCTGCAAGGATGTTGAAGAGATAGTCTCTTCTATTGTGCCTACAGTGAGAAGACAAAGGAAAAGGCCTGAAGCTAAGATATGGGATATTTAGATTAGATATTAGAAAAAAATTATTCACTGTAATAGTGGTGAGGCACTGAAATAGGTTGCCCATGGAAGTGGTGGAGTCACTATCCCTGGATATGTTCAAGAGGTTTCTGGATCTGGTGGTGGGTTTAGTGGTTTAGGGGTGACAGTGGCAGTGCCAGGTGAGTGGTTGGACTGGATGATCTTCCAACCTGTGACTGCTGGCTCTGCTCTCCAACACATCAACAGGCACCACACACACAGTTTGGTGTCATCTACAAACTGGGTTGGAGTGTCCTCCACCTCTCCCTTCAGACCACTGACAAAGATGTTAAACAGGACAGATCACAGAACAGACCCCTGCAGTACCCCACTTTTTACCAGTTCATTAAACAATTGCCTATGAGTCTAAGCATCAAACCAGACTTTTAACTACCTAGCTCTGCACACGTTCAAACCATAAGGTCCTGAGCTGGACACAAGAATAACATGGGACAGTTTCAAAAGCCTTGCTAAAATGGCAGTAAACAACATCTACTATCTTAACCCTATCAACAGATTTCATCATTTTATCAGCCAGGCAATCAGGTTGGTTAGGCACGACTTATTCTTGTAGCTCCCTAATGATGCTATTTAGATTGCCCGGCTTACACTAGTTTTCCTTTCTATCCCTTGCAAACTGTTCTGTAGATTTTAGAGACTGAAAATTAATAACTGCTCTTTTTGGTTGTAGGACTTGTCTAGGAAGGGAAAGGAAGAAAGCAGTTTTACAAGCATATGATAGTGTTTATAGAAAAAATACAGAAAGAAGACTAAAATATAATACACTGTTACTACAGATCAAAGAATTATTGATGTTGGAAAGATCTTAGACCTCTTTCATTTCCCCACAAAAGGAAACATGAGACAATATTTCTTCTCCTTCAAAATTAATATAACAACTCAAGTGATTATTACTTAAAGTAAGATCTAGTCTAACAGGACTCTCAAATTTCTTCAAATAATTTTAAGTACCCTGGCTCTGCCAGTCTTATAGTGATCTTCTTCAAAACACTAAGAATGTAAAGAACAATTTCCTTAATTTAATAAATAAATTTACTTAATTTCTAAAAAACCTAAGAAGATTATACTTTAATACACCCTAGAAGTAGAATTTTAAACACAAAATGGAATTCTGTGCCAGAAAAATTTTCTTAAACATCAGCACGAAGCATTCTCTATGAAGGTCACCACTGACAAAAAAATCCTTTGATGGGAGAAGTTGCTCTTGGGTTGATACCAGCTAAGCTTTCCAGCGTGGGCAAAATCTGCTCAGACATGCTGAACAGCCATACCAGGGAGCCTTTCTAAGTCGAAGCATATAATGAGACTGCACAAGACCTCATAAAAAAAATGGGCCATAATTTTTACTATATATAAAAGAACACAGAATTTATACGGACACTTTTAATATTGCAATGTTACTTTAGAAGTGACAAACCCCAAACACTTTTCCCAGCACAGTGACCGCAAGCTTTTATGTTACAAACTTGTTAAATCACATTCATGAAGGCTTTAAGCAGTTGCTCATCTGAAGCACTCCAGAACACAAATTATTCTTCTACTCTAATTTAAAAACTACAAGTATGTGACAAGGACTCAGTTACACAAAGGAGTCTAAAAATAAACAGTGAGACTATTTCATACAAGAGGCAGAGAGAGCAAATTATCCTGCTGAAGAAAGATGAAAAAAGTAAGGTCATGGATGAATGGGAAGGGAAGGGGAATATGAGGAAAAAAGGGAAAACATGAGACTGTGGAAAATAAAAAAGAGAACAAACACGAAACGAGAAGATTAGGAATAGATTAAAATAGACCAAAAATGAAAGGAAAAGTAGAAGAGAAAAGAAGGT
>VXBI01008174.1:17245-40933 GCA_013397375.1 Toxostoma redivivum | reverse complement strand
TCTGTTCAGCCAGGCCAATCTTCTCCCCTGCTGGCTCAACTTTCAGCACATGGTGACATTTCTGTACCTTTAGGATTTCCTCCTTGCTAGATATCCAGCCTTCCTGGGCTTCCAGCTGCCCCCGTTTTTTGCCCACACTGTGTGCATTGGTGTAAAAGCATTTAATTGGAATATTGATCCCACATCCTTTTTTTAGCAAGAAGCTCTAATTCCTGTGGGACCATCCTCAGGTGCTTCTGTGGTTTCTAATAAATCAATAACCCTCTGGTCTTTGCTGCTGTATGGCTCTACATCCCCTACCCTCACTGAGAGGGCAGGTCATTGGGCCTCACTTGTATCCCTCAGAGATGAAATCACCTTTTTCTGCATAATAATTATCACAAGGCATATGTGTTTTACTCTATTCTTGTGGCATGTTTTAATGATTGTTAGGTTTCTTCTTTTGTTACTTCATTGCTAAGATCCTTCTTAGTGTCCAACACTAACAAGTGGCTTTAAAGGCTTATGAAAAAGATCATAAACACGATTTCCACTCGTAGAATCACATCTTGCTAGAAAGAAAACAAAAAGCCTTCACATAAAATCTCCGTATGTCCCATGCCCAATTGGCCCTGGAAGTGTAACTCTGCACTCTTCCACTTGTTGCCTACATGTTGGTAAATTCTTTTGTAAATCTTTATTTTCTTAATGAAATCACCCCGTCTTCATCCAAAAACAGCGTGAACCTTACCTTACCTTAATATTTCCTTCTCTTCTAGACTTGATAATGTAGATCTGGGTTTGTACTTAGTAAGGAAAGGAAACAAATACCTTTAATCTGTGCTGGTCAAAATAGAAAGGAATTAAGTCAACCATATTGGAGTCCTTACTCACGCCTGTCTAATTTTCTCCTGTTTGGATAGGGTATGCACAGATTGTGCTGTGTTTAATACATACTATCTTTTTTCTTCTCCATGGAACTGCTGTTTTGTTTTCATCCAAGAAAAGGAGAGGCCTCTGATCTTTAAAAGTGCAGTGTTAAATCTGTAAACTATCCTGATGACGTAAAGTGTTCTTACTGAAGTTTTATATTTCTTTTTCCAAATACTGCAGTTCTGCTCAGGTGATTTTTTCAAATGCTCTGATTACTTTATCAGTTTCCTGCTTGGTACTGAAGGGCTCCACATCATAGATTGTCCTTCAACCTTCTTGGCAACCAATGGCTTGGTGAGCCTTTCTCAGGTGGCTCTATTGCCCAGCTGCCAGCCCTCTTAGTCTTGCTTTCATCACCTCTGGGGTGTCTCACACACTCCTGTTTCATGGTTAACCTCATCCTTTATCACCCACTTCAATTTACTGCAGGCACCAAAACTGAGGAATGATTTAAATTATAAGGTGTCTCCAAAGGCTACTTAATCCAACTTTCATTCTAAGCCAGTCTAATTAGATCAGGTTGTTAGGAACATGAGTAGTCAAGTCTTGGAGAATGGAAAGGACAAGGTTATACCTCCTCAGATGGAAGATGAAGTGCTCAATCCAAGTAACCAAGAACGAGAACCTTGGGCAGGAGCTGCTGAGAAACTGCAGCCAGGCATAAATGGCAAAACCAGCATGACCTCAAGGGTCAAGGGGACAAACATCATTCATATGCAGGGACCCCAGGTACTGAACCATGGGGTAACATGTTGAAAGTCATGTATTTCTTACCTGGAAATTTACTGAATGCTGAACCTGGTTTTACATGGATGTATCTGAGAGAGAATAGGATGCACAGGAAGGTGTCAAGGGCCAGAATGGCATAGTGAAAGGCAATGAATTCCACTTTGGCAGCAGGAAGAAATCTCTCTCCAGTTCTTCTAATGCAGGAGGCAAATTTGGCTTTAAGGGAAGTGGGAAAAGAGGAAGAAAGCCAGGCAAGAAGAGTTTGTCTGTAACTTAGTCGATGGTTGGAAATGGCCTTGGTGGAACACATTGTGACAATTCCATAGCTCTGAAGCTACAAGTGGCTGTACAGGAGTGGTGGCTTTGCCATCAGGTGGACAGATGTGATGTCACAGGGCTGCTGTGCCTGCAGAAAGCAGGGAAGCAGAAAGCTTTGTCCTATGGCCCCAGCAGCAGGTCACTCCTTGAGTGGCAGGTACACAGCAAAACTCAGACCTTGCCCTCAGGAGCTCCCCAAAGGTGGCCTTCATGGGGTCAGTCAGAGGCCTCTCAGTTCTGTGAGGGCTGTGCCATGTGTGCTCAGGGTTAGGCAGGATGGACCCCCCTTGGCATTTGAACTAATGAAAGGGCTGATATTTGTAGATAAGGCCCCACTGTGTGTTTGTATGTGAACAATCCAATCATCAGCACATGTAAATGCACTTTAAAAAGTTTAGTCCTGAAATACAGAAACTCCTGGGAGGTCCTGATGTTGCTGGAAACCCACCCAAAGCCTTGCATATACATCTTCCTCCTTTTCAATTCTATTCTCCATAGTTAGGTTACTTTTATTTTTTTTAAAATTTACATTACTGTGAGTGTCAGCACAGGTTCATCATGTAAATGATGTCATTTCTGCCTCCAGAGAGTTAAAATCTGCTGTGGTTGCTCCTGCCATACCTCGTGCAAGCTTTGGAACACTGAGATCCCAAAGTATTACCGTGCGTGTCAGTGTCCTATTATCACTCCCAGGTTATTGCAGGTGAAAAGCATAGATTAAAGATGAACAGAATTGGACAGTCTATGTGCTGAAGATGATGGTGAGGTGATACTCTGAAGAGACTTATTGCATGAGGCTTTTTCTGCAGTGTCAACCATCCTCCTTTGTAGGCTGCAACTGCACACAGTAGTTCTACCCTGAGGTCCTGCATTAGAGGGAGTAGCACTGAGCCTCCAGAAAAGAAAACCAGCTTGAAATCCTGTGGATCATAACATTCTCCCTCTGCTGCAATAAGGCTTAAGTTCTTTCACATTCCAAATGCCTCTTATCTGTATCTCAAGTCTGCAAGGTCAGAACCAGTATTTCTTTCTTGCACAAACCTCTGTGAAAACATTTGGATGAATGTTATTAATCTCCTTGGTGCCCTGCATGCCTAGGAGATGTCAACAAAACAGCACACAAGCAGTGCTTGGAATGAACATAATGAGGCAGGTTTGATCCAAATAACAACGGAAACCTGTCACACCTAAATAAACAGGGGAGCATGCCAATGAACACAGCAGTTTGCAGGGTGATGCTGTAGGAGCAGGCCATTGCTGACTGGATAGTCAGGGTGAAGGCTCTTCCACACGAAAATGACATGTGTTGTGCTGCTGGGCCCAGCCACCAGGCCCTGGTTTTATTCAGAGCACCATGGAAGAGCTGTGGTGTTGGTCCTCTTCCATGCACTGCACAAACAGTATCCTCCCAATGCACCGCACAAATAGTGGCCTCTGCCCTCTCTTCTGTGAGATACCAGGCCATTTCCTGTTCTGCAGGTGTGTCAAGGAAGCACAACTAGGCTGGCTGCTCTGTGAACAGAGCAAAAAACCCCAAAAGAATCCCAACAGCTTAAAGGCAGACATAGGGTAAAGTATCCAGGACAAGCAGTGGGAAGAAGGCAGCTGTGCCACAGCAGGCCACAGGCTATGGAACCTTAGGCATGTGTTTCTTGTAACTCTCCCTGTGCTGAGGTGGAGACCTCCCAGACAGAAAGCACCAGAGGAAACGTGACCTGAGGTGATCAGGACATTAGGTATCTACAATTCAGCTGACTCCTAGTTTTGTCAGGACTTAGCTGAGAGGCTTTGGAGGTAAGATGCTAGCTTGAATTGAATTGGAATAGGAGAAATGGGTAAAGATAAGAGCAGGGTTTGGGTGCTCTGTTGCACACAACTAGCAGAGAGGAGCAGCAGGGGACATCATGCCTGCTAGTCCTCAGTACATCTGGCTCTTTGACAAAGCAAAACAAAGCAAAGCCTGGGACAATCTGGCAGCAGAGTGAAACCACCAGCACTCTGCCTTGCTGCTGGGCCATGTGGAGAACATAGATGTGTGATTAAAAGATCCATATGTATTTGCCTGTGTCCAGGCAGCTCCTCTAGAGAGATGAGGGTCTACTATAAACTGTCCAAGTAAGAGCTTCGTATCACCCTTTCTATCTCATCATGTAAAATCATGCCTGCCTGTGTCTAGATGCCTCTGTAAGCTGTAGTGTCAAAGCCACAGGGGGATCCAAAGGAAGCCAGGAGATGATGGCAGTGAACCTTGTGAGGGAGTCTTGGATGCCCAGCAATTCCATTTTGGCTGTATAAATGAAAGAGCCAACCACAGTGAGAAAGCACTGGGAAAGCAATTAAGATGGTATTCATTACTAAAGGCATATCATAAATCTATCAATTAAAAACCTGTCTCTTTAAATTTGAAAGTGCAGTGTTTTTGCTATCACCTCAAAAGCAGCTCTTGTCTGCAGCTGTACATTGAGTTAAGGACTTCATCTGTAATTACTCAATCTTATGTCCCTGGTCAATCAGATACAGCACCTCCATTTTAAATATGTATTTCCTGTTGTGAATTTTTGCTTCCAGCCTTATTGTCCCTCAGTTATCTCTTCTGGATTATGTTTGATAGCTGCTTGTTCCAAATACTTGGATAGGCTTTTACATCCTCTTGTATCTGAGCAGAGATCTGCCAAGTACAAACAGCAAACCTGGAAACTTTGCTTTTACATTTGTTCTGTTTAGTTACACATATCAAGAAGCCAGGACATCCTAATGGTTCTGTACTGCTCTTTGGTACTTTTGTTTCATCTCCACATCCTCTCTGTTAATCTACATAATTTAAGAAACATTGACTTCTGCCTTCACTCTTGAAAGGCTTCAAGGCAGCCTTACTTGTGTGACAGCTGCACACCTCCAGGCAAGCATTTAAACCAGATTCCTGAAATGTCTTTAGAAATTTTCAGCTTTGAAGAGCCAAGGCAACACAGTTAGAAGGAATATGCTTTTAAAAACACCCCATCTGCAAGGCATAAGCCTTTAGCATGGTTTATAAGTGTTCTGCCACAAGTTAAATCAAACTAATCCTTTCATTTCCCAGTACATTAATGCTACTGGGAAAATGAGTTTGTTTACCTAGTTCTCAACAGCTTTTACAGGGACTGTGAAATCAGTAATTTATTCAATTTTTGCACTACTTCAACACCTTCCTTTCCAGGATCACAATGTGTCCCCTGGCTGGGTTCAGGAAACTTCCTGTATTACTTGCATTAAATTAAATTACTTGCTCACAGTATGCAAGTAGGAAGGCAGAAAATGTTGCTGTATTCCTGTGCTCTTCTGACATTGGATTCAACAACTTCCAAGAGTTTCCAAGCTTCCCAGAGCAAATTAATTTGGAAACTAGGTTGTATACATCTTTAATTATTTAACAAGCATTTAATATTAAGTTTTCCTTGATTATTTTTGCAATTTAGGAAGAGCCCTGTTTTCCTTGCTGCGTATCCCTGCATGACACCAATGTCCCAGAGTTTGAACTCTCAGACATGTCTCACAAACCTTGGCATGTCTCCCTCCCTGCCCTCTGGAGCTGTGGCTCACTCTGGCAGTGTGAAAGCAGCAGAGGACACAGCCTGTCGCCCTTTTGCATTTGCTGCCATTTTCCTAGGGTTCTTTCTGCCCACATGGGGCTCCCGCCTGTCTCATTCCCAGCTGTGCACTGATCTGCCGGAGTCAATGATCCCGTGGAGCTCTGGACCGCGGGAGTCAGGATTTCCTGGTGCTGGCTGCGGACACAGATTTCTGACGCTGCAGCACTCTAGTGTGAGAATAGGGGAAATCGATGACTACTGGGGGATAAGTGATTGCTTTTTGTTTACTTTGGCCTTTGTTTGTAAGCCACGCAATGCTCTCTGCGTTTCTTTAACTCTCCCATCACAAGCTTTCCGGGCAACGTGGAAGGTGCTCACGTCTCCCCAAGCCTGTGTGTGATTCCTGGTGGGATGCTGCTGCCGGGCTGCCTGCAGGTGAGCCACTCTGCCAGCAGCTCCCCAGTTTGGACACGCACGTGGGACCAAACCTTTCCAGCCTGGTGCTCAGTGCATCTCCCGGGTACCCCAAAGCAGGACAAAGCCCCTCCAGGGGACCAAAGCTGAGTGGTCCTGCAGCCTCTGAGCCCCAGAGCACTGAAATCCCACAAGAATCATTCTCTTCACCCCACACCCCTCCTCCCTCTGCAAATCTCTTATCTCTATAAACACTTCCTGGACTGCCTGAGTTCTCATACTGCCCCAGAGCTCAAACACAATTCGACTGGACAGATTACTGAGCTGGGAGATTTATGCTGTTTGCGAGTGGACTGCAGGTTGTTTTTGTTCCAATCAAACAATGGGAATAAGGAAAAACAAATGTTGCTGTTAAAATAATCACAGAATCCATGGCATGTGGGCCACAAAAATGAAGTTCACTGTTACTTTGCAAATGTGTGTGCACTCCTGTATACAGATGAATTACCAATGAAACAAAACTAAATGTGTTGCTTAATTATCCAATACCTGGGGTTGCACTACTTGCTTAGACCTTAATCTAAGTTCTGAATCCCATTTTTTTAAAGAGAACTCAAACACAGTGAATATTTTGGGGCTAAATTTTATTGTAGTGCTCAAAAGCTCGCAGAACCATCCTAGGTTTGCGGAAAATAAAATTCAAGGCCATCTTGTGCTGTACTGCAATAAGGGCTCTCAATTACAATTACATGGAAGTTGGGCCAAACTTTGAACATTCACTTAATGCATATATTTCCCCTCATTTTTTTCCCTTGCCTGTGTGGCTGTGAGAGCCTGCTTGTGCCATTGTTTTTTTCCAGTTGTTTTGCAGATACCTTCTGATGCCTTCTGGGCAGACCAGGTGCAGACAGCTCCAGCTGAGGCATGCTGTGCTAGGCCACTAGTAGACAGATTTTGATTTTTTGGGGGTTTTGTTTAGCTTGTCCCTAATGAAGTTTGTTTATTTGGGCACAGATACCTGCCTTTTCAGGCAGAGTAATAAAAGACAGCAAAGGGAACTCTAAGATCATTCACAGGGCCATGCCTGTTTAGAACTTACCTGTCATATACAGTAGATAATCTAACAGCACAGAAAAATATATCTGAAAAAAATTCTTATCTGACCTGATGACTAATATAACAAACCAGAACATTTGTCTGCACAAAGGGTAAGTTTTTTACATATCTAAGGATTTTTTTTATGAATACCACTGCATGTATCCTCAGAGGAGCTTTTTACAGTATTGTACCATTCATAGCAGTGTCATAGCAGAGTCAAATTATTTGTCCAGTTTTGAAATTATTTGAGAAAATAAGATATTTAAACTTTCATCTGCAATTCTTGAATGGATAAGGACTTGGAAAATTACTTTTTATTGTGTTCTATTTTTGTAGGATTGGAAACAACATTAAGACCAGTAATCATCCTCTATAGCCACAGGATTCTGAGGGAATGGTCTTTGCATGATGGATGAAGGAAAATGAGTTTAAGCCAAGTCTTTCCATGAGGTTTTTCTATGCAGGGAGTCTGAATCACTCCTAATCTAAAAAGGATTGAATTGGTCCTTTAGTGTGACTTGTGTGTTCATCAAAGCAGCTGTCCTGGGTCAGACCAGGGTCTTCTCCAGCTCAGTATCCTGTCTACAGCAGTGGCTGTGATAAACAGTGAGAAGCAAGGCCAGGAAAAGCAAATGGGATGCTTCCCTGAAGCATCCTCCCAGCCTCTGCCTTCAGCTTGGGAATTTCTTCAGCTGCCTGGGTTTTCTGTGTATTTAGTAACCCTCAATGGATTTCTCTTCTAAGTACTGGCCTGATCTCCCCTCAAGCTGAGCTATATTTCACAATTGTCACAGAATCTGCTGGTGGGGACACCAAGTGCTGCCTCCATGTGGGTGTTTCAAATCCTATTGGCAGGAGATTCTCTGAGTTCTTTAACGACCCAAAGAGGTGTTTGTGAACACAGTGGATACCTCTCAGTTCCTTCCATCCCAGGAAGAAGCTGTGAAGGTGTCAAGTCACACATTGCCTACGCCCTGTGCACACCCAGGGGCTCTGGGGTTTGTGCTGCACAGGCTCCTGGCCAGCACTCCCTGGATGCAAATGGGCACTTTCCCAGGACACTGAGAAAACAGTCATTGTGGGAGAGCAGTGGGAGTCCTGGCTGATGTCTCTTCTGCTTTGCCCATCAGCTGCAGTCAAGTACAGACCATTGGTGCCATTCTGAGCTGTGTTGTGGAAATGCCAGTGTCCAGCTTTGCACCTTGCTCACGTCATCAAAAACCACTGACTTGTTTTCATAGCTTGGCCTCTGCTCTGCTTCATCACTGTGGACCTGTCTAACAATCAAAAAGTTGTAGAATGGTTAGGGTTGGAAGGGGACCTTAAAGATCATCTTGTTCCAACCCCCCTGCCATGGGCAGGTACACCTTGCACTAGACCAGGTCGCTCCAAGCCCCATGCAGCCTGTTCTTGAGCACTGCCAGGGATGGGGCATCCACAGCTTCTCTGGGCAACTTGTGCCAGTGCCTCACCACCCTCAGAGCAAAGAACTTCTCCCAAAGTTCTAATCTAAGCCTATTCTATTTCAGTATAAAGCCATTCCCCTTTGTCTTAACACTACATGCCCCAGTGAAAAGGGCTGTGGCTGTCTGAGCATTCTTGGACTTGAGGAATGGGGCTTTTGGTGTCACCTCCCTCATGGTCCTGCTGTCACCCTTGGCTCTGGCTTGCCCTGCAGAGCATCCAGCTCCTGCTATTTCCTGATGTGCCTTGTGGTCTCCTCAGCGCATTACCAAGTTGTCATGTCATTCTGGATTGACAAACAAATCTAGGTATAATTACAGCGATGTCCTCCCTTCTCCTCCCCAGCTCCATGGCAGCTACAACACATCAGTGACTGGCCAAGCTGGCAGTGTCAGTCCTTGGCCAGACTCTTTCCTTCATCCACTGCCTCCTCTGTGTGAATGGCACAGCCTGACTCATACGACTTGGCTGTGAACAAGCCTAATCACTTCTAGGCATAAAATAAGGAAGTTTTAAAAGGCATATACACTTTCAGTTTCAGCATGTCAGAGACATGAGGAGAATGATGACTTTGAAGACATGTGAGAAATGCCAGAGAATAAGGGATCTGTTATTGTTTACAGTGACATTGTTACATTATTTTATCAGTTCTCACTTGTGGAAATAAAGGGCATGATAAAGTGATGATCTTACGGTCTGCACTGAAAAAATATATATGCAAATATATGCAAAGCAATCAGTCTTTCAAAAAATGTATTTTGAAATGGCGTTGGAAACTGTATTTTCTTACAGTTCTGATGGATTGGTAAGTATGTGAGTTTCTGGAGTTATTTTACAGCTATTGGATTAAGGGACACATGCTTTTTTATCTTATTAGAAGTTCTTGCCTGAAGTGCAATGAAGGGATGAGATTTATTTGCTAGTTTGAGTTGCTCTGTCTTGCTCCCTGTTACAAATTCTCAGGCTAGGCAGAAGGGAAATAGTGTCATTTGTTAAACAAAGCAGACAATGTCTTTCTTTGTCGGCTTCGAACATTCTTTCACGGGTGTGAAATCCGTGTTAACAATCAGCTCACAGTGAAAAGGTCCCAGTTAAACATTACCACAAGAGCTGTGAGGTTTGTGTACTATCTAAGGACACAAAAGATGCCATTTCTTGAAAATTAACCTGGATGGTTCAACTGGTCAAGGAGCTTGTTGCCAAGGTTTTCTGGCAAGAAGCAGAAACTTGAACCGTGCTGTTGCAGGAGAGGAGGACACAGGACAGACACCCGGCAGTGAGGGTGACACAGGTCCAGTTCCCTTGTCCTCTGCATTTTTCTGATTTTTTTTTTTTTTAATTCCATTATAGTTAGGAATAAGGAGAAACACTGTTTAAGGAGAAATCTCCTTATGAGCTGCCCTACAATAGTTCCCTCTAAACTCCACTTACTGCTGGGGTGCCCAGTGCAGTCTCAGGTCATAGATGGGCTTTGTGTTTTGCTGAAAGACATTTTCAGGGACTGATGGAGAGGGAGACAACTGGAAATGCCTTCCTATAAAGATCTGTATTTTGAGTGGTCTTTTCTTGCCCTTCCCCTGCCTAGACCGCATTGGAGGGAGGCAGTTCTTTGCATTTTAAGGGCATGACTGCAGCATGGACACAGGTATTCAAAGGACTAATATCTCACCTTTCAGAAGGGAAAGAATGCCGATCTTTCCTGGGCTCAGCCATATCTGACCCACGGCTCTGTTGTGGTCAGCAAGTATTTGCTGAGTGGTGACACCACCATGTACAGGGAATGTTGTACCTCTCCAGCAGCCTGGGCCATACCAGGGTGTGACAGAAGAAAGGAATTCGAATAAACCCTCCCTTTCCACCTGCATGATTTCTTAACACCTAAGCCGAAGCTTCAAAGATACTACTTCAGCTTCAAGCATTAGGAACTAACTAGGCCACTTAAACCCAAGAAGAGCCTCTCTGCTGCTGTATATTTGTTGCAAATTTCTAACACCAGAAAGTCTTTTAGGCATGATTTAGTTTGATCTGTTTAGAATTCCCTGTGTTAATGACTGTTCCTGAGTTAGAGGATATTTTTAAAGAAAATTTTGATTTGCATTTTCAGGAACACAGTATCCACCTAACAAATACACTGCTTTGGTAAATAGCTCTGTTTATCATTAAATCTTTATTTCGATTTCCAGTTAAGTAATTTAACACCTATTTTCAGTAAGTGGAAATAGGTCAGTATGATGCCATTGTTCTATATTTATATATCTACACAACAACAATATTTGTATTCATTGTTTATAAATCCAACAGGTCAGTCTCATTGATCTCAGATTTGCACTGGGAGAAATGATTGGTCTATTGGCTAAAGGGAGCTTCCCTTTTTGTTTTAAGTAGTTTCTTGTCAGAAGAGTTTATATATTGATAGAAATACAGATACTTGCATAAATATACCTCTAGCTAGCTCTGATGTCCTGAAAGGAAGACTTATTTATGTTGGAGTAAAATGAAATCCATGGCAACTTGTTCGCCTTAAATCAGCAGGCCAAACACCATCCCCTCCAAAATGCTTTCCCAAGGGCTTGTTTTTGTACCATCTTTGAGTTTCACCAGGAAGCCAAGCTGTACAAATTAAATCACTGGAAGAGGCATTGCAGATCACCTACAGTGCTGTTGTACAGTTATTCCCTACTGTTCCCATTTCAGTGGGACCAGTGAACTCACTCACTCACCTGTTTGCAGCTGCGAGACTTTGCCTCTCTAATTCTTTAACTTCTCAAAGTTCTGACATTGACCAAGTTTTTTAAAATAAAAAGCTGTAGTTCAGAGCAGGATATTAAAGTGGCTTTTACACATTTATTCTGTGGGATCTGTGACTGCTTCTTGTCATCATGGCAGGACTGCAGCTTCTCTTGCTGAGATGTGTGGATGCAGCCCAGGCATGGTCAGATCTCTCTGTGCTCTGAGACAGTCACAGCCACTGTGTTTTATTCTTTGAAGTTGGCTTTGGCTTTCCTTGGAGTGTGAAAAAGCTTTAACACTGTTGCTACTGCCTCCCAGGAGAGGCACATCCACCCATGTTTTTCTCAGCTGGTGTTACAGGAGAAAAGCAGCTCCATTCTGGTCACCTTTGTTATCCCCCTGGCACAGAGAGGGGAATGGGACAGTCTGTGTACCAAGCAGACAATCAGGGCCTGACAGTCTTCTGGGCATTAAAGGAAAACTCGAACATCAAAGTAAACTACTCACCAGAAGAGAAACAAATAATAAAAGCAAACTGAAAACAGAAAGGCAGACCAGGTGTGAACAGCCACTGCAGATTTCCTGGCTTTATCCAGTGGGTCAAGGTTGAACTCCACCACACTTGGCATCTACATTTCATGTGTTTGCAGCCCCCACCAGAATGCCTGCATTCCTTCTTACAGCCAACAACAAGAAAACAGACTATTCTGGGGAAAGTCTGTAAGAACTGCAAGTACCCTTTTGTGATGTTGAAACATTCCCCAGGAGCCTGGGTGATGTGTGCCAGGTGCAGGTGTAATGGGTGCTGTGATGTAGGTGTGCTGTGGGTGCTGCTGTGCCTCTCCTTCAGCAGAACCATGCCAGCCATGTCTCCCAGCACAGATTCACCTGGGCTTTGCTGGGAGGTGGCATTTCAGTTTTTGGTCCAGATAAACCCAGCTCAGCTGTGGACCCTGAAAAAAAAAAAAAAAAAGCCACCCTGAAGAGCACAAATGCTAAGCTCTGATATACCAGATCATCAGCACCACAGCAAATCCTCTCCAAATATCCAGCTGCCCATCCTCGACCTCCAAACCAAAGAGTAGCCTTTGAAACCTGGGATGCAGGACTGGAATGAGGGTCAGGAACACCGGTGCTTTCATCTCATTTTTGATGAAGGAGCTTTGAGCTGATGTGGAAGTAATTTGATCTGCCTGACCTTTACGATAAATAATTGCTGGCTTAGAATTTAAAGTTAATAATTTGTTTCTATAGAAGGCGCTCCAGCAGCAAGGCAGTGTTGGAGCAAGGGGAGGGCTGGGTTTGAAATGGGAAACACATCTGCCAAGAGTGGAGTTATTTTGGATGCCTTTGGAGAAGAGCAAACTGGATTAAGGAAGGCAAAACAAAAGGAGTCATTCTCCTCCACTCTCAATTCATTTCTACAAGCCAATTCACTTTGAATTTTTTAGGATCTGGAAACATTACGGTCCACTTTGAATCAAAATAAAATATTCTGGTTTCCAAGCTGATCTCACGGTATTTTCTGTTAGCAGAGGAAATTCTGAAAATCTTGTAAGATGTCCTGTTCTCATAAAATGCCCAACCCAATTTTGTAAATTCAGGAGGTTTTGGCTGGGCCAGATAAGCTTTGAAGAAGCATTTGAATATTCACTCAAGCTGAACCCACACTCCAGACAGTGGTGTGAATAGTTTCCTGAATTTCTAAGCTTCTGATGCTTTGAAAAAATTTTACTGATTCTAGAAGCATGAGGCCAGTGAGAAAAATAACCAAACAAACAACCTGTTGCCCTTCTACAGTTAGTATATTGGATAAAGAGAAGCAAGTTTTGTTACCCAAAGGCTGAAGGATGGGATAAATTCAGCATGGTAAATGTCCTCTCCTCAGTGGCATGCAAGTAAGTGACTGTGAAAGCTTCCCAGGTTTGGGAAATAATAGTTATAGAGGCTGCTTTGGTGGTGATGGCTTAAGGTAAAAATTGCCTAATAGTTACTGCCACTACTGCAAGACTTATCTCCCAGAAGAAAAAATGTATCCCATTCAGCTCCAGTGCTTATGCATTTCCCATGACAGCAGCAAGGAGCTGAGAGCATTATTGCTGCATGGGAAGCTCCTGGAGGCAGCAGGGCTTGATGGAGGTCGCTCCCCCAGACAGGAGTTTTATGTCCTGTCGTTGAGTAGGACACACAAACCTCTGCAGTCATGCAGAGAGGAAGTCTCCTTCACATGACTTCAACAACAGTTAATGTCCAGGTTTTCCCTTTATTGTTATAAAATCAATCCTTTACTACCAAACATTTACTGTGCTTTCAGCCCTTTAATTTAACAGGTTCTTGCCATTAGCCCAGTCTCCACAAGTTTGGGTCATGTGCTTGTCCTTAGCATCCCCGGTCCCTGTTTTAGGAAATAGAGTGGGTACCTGTGGCAGAGCTGTAAGCATTCATTGAATATAGTACAAAGAACTTCAAGCAAATGAGGGCTGTAATACATCCTTTTGTCAGCACAAACATGTCGATGCATCAGAAGTTTTTTTCCAGAATTGTTAGTTAGAGTTTTCAAAGTTTTTTAGTTTGCAGAAGTCTGGATATTTTCTAGTAAAAATGAAAACTCCTACATAGTGAATTTAAATCTAATGATATGATGTGCAGAGATGTGCATCTTTCATGTGTACCCTTCTAAGTATCCTTGAAAAAAAAAAGTGTTAGAAGAAAATGCAATATAGAGGAGAGTTTCCCAGGATCACTTCCTCTTCTGAAATAATAATCTCTTTTCTCCAGTCCAAATCAGCCTTCCAGAAGATATGATCCAGTCTTCCTTTCTGGACAACTTGTGCCACAGATTTTTCATCTCTGAACAACCTGTCCCAACACCAGATCCCACCTTGCATTGCTATCTATGCTTGTTGTTGCTCCACATTTTGAAGCAGTCAGCACCTGTGGACAATGGCAGCACTGACAACAAAATTAGACAGTAAAGGAAAGGCAACATTACAAGCATATCACATGACTTTGATATCTCAATAGCAAACAAAATAGCTAAGGAAACACTGGAATTAAAGTTAGCTGTGGAATTTTAACTCCGTCCTCTGTTGTAAAACACCTTTTCATTATGTCTTGCTGTTCATACTTTCCCTAAATAGTTATTGATTTCTAATGTACTTTTCTTCCCATGATATTCTGCTTTTATAGTCTCAGAATAAGATTAATAATAGTCTCTTTATAAGCTTTAAGAAATTATTAACTTCTATAGCATAATTCAAATGTGAAGGAAATTAGTCCCTTTTCACTCACTAACTGTGAAGATTAATGGAAAGAACACATACTAATTTTGGTGTCTGGGCTGAGGCTGTACATTTCACATATTAGATGTGGCAGGCAAAAATTCTGACTCCAGGCTCTGCGGTTTGTTCCAAGGAACCAAGGTCCCAGGTGAGAAAAGACTTGTCTGGGCTCCTCCTTTCCCCTCTGGCTTCATTTCCCCCGTTCTCCACAGCTACCACATCCTTCTGCCTCCTGCCACTCTCCTGCCTTGCACCTCACACTTCTGGTCACACCCATGGGCCATCCCCAGCCTTGTCCTTCTGCTTGTCTTGTTGGGAGGATTCCTGAGTTTTCCCTCCCCATCACCACTCACACACTAGCTCTTGTCCTTCCTTTCTGCATTTGAATCCAGGAATTTTTCTCCTCCACGTTGTCTCACCCCAATGACCATCATCAAAAGTTTAAGAGACAGACTCCTGGCTCTCCTTCTTCAGGTGCTTAGCCTTGCCATGGGCTGGGAAAGTCTGCAGCTGAAACTGCAAGGGAAGTCCTACTTGAACTGTGGTTGGAGCCTGCTCAGGGAGGATGAAAACTTCAGTTCAATTGCTAAAATGAAAGGAATCTCATAGTTACTCCTGAGCATGTCCAAATTCAGCTTCCTGAAGACATATAACATAGCCAGATTTGGGCAGGTTTTCAGGAGGGCCAAGGGGATATCTCTGATGAAAGGAAACCCTCTCCAAGGAAGAGAGATGCCAGAGCTTTTCAAAGGAAAGGTCACAATTGCTTTTTAACTTGGACAAAACATCGAATTTTTCCTTACCTTCGTTATTGGAAACAGCTAAGTTTGTGGACATTTTCCAAAGACTTCAGCCTGAGGCAGATACCTGGAATGGAAAATTTAATTCCAAATGGTTATAGTTTGGCAACGTTGTAAGTGCTTGAAAATAGGCTCTTACAGCCCAAAGGATCAAGCTTTCATTGCAGTGTGAAAGGCTGAGCCACTGGCCCTATCTGCAGTCACAGCCCAACATTTTGCCTCATCACCTGGACTGCAAACAGAGCAAGGATGCACATGGGGGGCGGCTTTCCGTCCTGTCCAGATGGAAATTGCTGGGATTTACACTGAAGAAACAGGTTAGGATGAATATTTGGTAATACACAGGAATTTCTAGCATAGAGGAGCTTCCAACTGCAGGGTTACAGACCCCCTTTCTGAGTTCTGCAAGTCTGCAGGACTTGTCTACATTCATTTATACATTTCACATAAATGAGGTTTTCAGTTTTCTTTCAACTGTGTTAGCAACAGTTAATCCACAGGTTTCCAGCTCGCTTGCCTTGGTCTGTCCTTAACTCAGCCATCCATTTCCTTCTTTTCTCACACCACCTCCACCACCTCTGCCTTGCCATGCTCTGGAGTTATGAATGCACAGACAGAGACAACACCCAAGCAAAATTAGAGCAGCTGGCTGCTGATGTTGCATAGCATGGGATTTTTCAGGGAGAAGCCATCAGCCCTTTCCCAACGGATCCTTTCCTGAGAGTCAAGCACAGTCCTTGGCTTTTTGGCTGCATTTCTCACACCATGGGCCATATTCTGCAGGCACAGACCAGTTCCTGGAATAGGCAGAGGGGTAATGAGTGGCTAATGAGCACCAGCTGAGCTAGAGGTGTTTCACATCTGCCCTATATGACAGTATTTTCCCCAATGGCCAGATGACTGGCAGCTCAGAGTGCCTCAGGACAAATGAGTCGTGGCAGAAACGTGCCCATCCTCTGACGCTGCTGTGAGACCCGAGATCAATTCATGTCAGTTTTTCACCATGTAGGTGCACTGTCATCCCTGGGCAGCACTGCCCTGGCTCCCCTTGGAAAGATGTGAGCCCAGCACGGGGATGTTGTGGCAGGGCACCCTGCCTGTGTAACACCAGCTCTGTTTGCACAGGTGTTGGATGGCTTCGGAGCCCGGACCCACTGGTGATGGGAGTGCCCAGGAAGTCTTCTGTGGCTCACAGAGTCTGCTGGGAGGTGAACACTTCCACAAGCAAATCCTCGTTAGATCTGCTGACACTTTCATGAGTAACAGTCCTCATCTGCATAAAAAGGTTTTCTTATTGCCCAAGTTATTTCACATATGTTTTGGTTTTCTTTTTGGTTATTCTTTTTTTTTTTATTTTTTCTGAATGGTGGTAGAGAAATATAAAAATCTGAATAGATAATATCTTCTTTGTTGTCAGCTTACTGGGACATCAGAGAGGGTCTGATTATAGTTTGCAGGTGGAGGAGAGGGGGAAAAGAGGGAGAAATATTTCTAGCGCTTGTAGAAAGAGGTTTAGAGGCGATCATAAGAGCATCTGACTAAAATCAGAACTGATTGAAATCAGAAGAAAGGTGAGAAGCAGGATGAATAAAACATGAATGGGATGAAAGTGCAGTAGAACACGGCTTGCGCAGAAACACCGGCCTTTTATCTTATGCCAAGAGTGAAAGCAAAGGTGTTTTCCAGGGAAGGGGTACTAGCCGGGCACTATTTTGGGAAGGCTGGAGCAGGCTGGCGGGATCAGGAGCATCCCTGGCAGTAGAGGGCACCGCCGGCTGCGGAATGGGAGCTGCCGCTGGGAACGCTGCAGCGGACTGGAAAACCAACCAGGCAGATTTTGATCAGAAGGTTCATCAGGAATAAAACCCCGGCGACCCGGTGATACCTGAGAGCTCACCGACAGGTCTGTGTTTCCAGGCTTTGCTGAGTTAATTATCTCAGTGACCTCTGAACCGCACATGTTTTTCTGGAAGGGTTAAAATGTTTAAAAAGAGACAGCACCATTGTGAAAAAATGTTCCGGTTTTACTTTTCTTTCTTCTGTGCTGCTGTATATAAAGCCAAACATTTGTTTTTGTCAGTTGGCCTGGGGGAGGTTCAGCGTTGCTACATCAGCAGAGTAACAGCACCAGGTGACCCTTCTGGCCATTAAATTCCTGCCTCAGCCCCCTGAGGTGTCACTGAGTACAGTCACAATCCTCACAACTGTGTGCAGTTTGTTGCTGCTGAATATTTTAATCCTGCTTTCCACCCAGGCACCCTTTTCATCCCCATGAGCTACAGACCTGAGAGTTGGGAGCTTTCCCAGGTGATGTCCTGACCCTGTCTGTGACATGACAGTTTATCAAACTACCTCCATAACAGTAAATTCTGCTGGAATGAGAGGAAAAGAGAAGACTTCTGTTGCATGTTGATTCACAATAATAAAAAAAGCACAGTTTGCTGTGCTTTTACATTCCCTACAAATGTCTTCAGCAGTTTCTTCTGGTTACTTTCCCCCTGGTTCTCACTCATCCCCTGCATGCATTTTTGGCAGTGAGCTAAGCAGGATGACATCAGAGGAGTGGTCCCATCCCTGTCTTCACCCATCCCCTGACTTGTCTCAGGGTGCTGTGTGTGTCAGGGAGGCCCTGTGGGATGTTGGTCAGGGTCAGTAACGTTTACTGGTGCCCTCAGAGCCTTGACAGCAGCTTTAAAGTGTCAGCTGCTGCCTACGCATCTTAGCAGCAGCAAAATACCCACATGGACAAATGGGAGCAAAAACCCCACAAAAAACCAAATCCCCTAAAGCTCCCCAAACAAATCATAACCACCAAACCAACCCACAAACCCCCAAATCAGCTTTGCTTTTGGGACTTGCTCTGTTCAATTCTAACTTAACAAATTCCAGCCACAGCACGAGTTGCAGAGCCAACTGATGTGTTACCCACCCTTGACTTTTAGAGAAAGGGACAAAAAGTTAACAATGGGCTGAATGAAGCCAAAATGAGACCCCAATGGTCTCTGAGTCACTATATATTAAGTATGGCAAAAAAAAATGTAACATTCTCCCTCTCCCACGCCCTTGGAAGAGCCCCTGTGGTACAAGGTACCTGCTCTGCAGGAGGGGTCCTGTTCTGCCAGTTATCAGGCACTGATCCAAAATGAAACTCACCCCTCCAAGATGGCCCAGGGCTGTTACCCAAGTGGAATGAAATACAACTGAGCTCCAACAGAGGAAGAATCTGGATGTAATCTGGTCCAATACCACACAAATAATGTTTTCTTATTGTATTGTGCTTGTAGGGTGAGGTTTTGCTAACACAGGGGCTACAGGGGTGGCTTCTGTGAGAAGCTGCCAGAAGCTTCTCCTGTGTCAAACAGAGCCAATGCCAGATGGATCCAAAATGGACTTGCTGCTGCCAGGGCTGAGCCAGCCGGTGACATTGACAACACCTCTAGGATATCAGACTTAAAAAGGGGGAAGAAACCTAAACACAGAGAGGAACAGTCCTGTAGACACCAGGTGAGTGAAGGAGAAGGGTCAGGAGCTGCTCCAGCTGCCAGAGCAGAGATTCCCCTGCAGCCCCTGGTGCAGCCCATGGGGAGGCAGCTGTGCCCCCACAGCCCCTGGAGGTCTGGGGGGAGCAGAGATCCACCTGCAGCCCTGGAGGAGCCCACACCAGAGCAGGTGGGTGCCTGAAGGAGGCTGTGACCCCATGGGAAACCCTCCTGCAGGACCTGTGGCCCATGGAGAGAGCAGCCCATGCTGGAGCAGGTTTGATGGCAGGACTTGTGACCCTGTGGGGGGTCCATGCTGAAGCACCCTGTTCCTGAAGGACTGAACCCTATAGAGGGGATCAGGATGGGCAGTTCATGGAGAGCTGCAGCCTGTGGAAGGAGTCATATTGTAACTCAAATTTGTGGAGGACTTCGTTGTCTTCTGTGGGAGATCCTTGTAGGTGCCCCCAAAACCCCTCTGAACTAGCCCAAATTCATCAGATGCAGGCTGCAGGAGCACCACAGGGGCAGCGAATGTGGAGGAGCACAGGTCTGCTCAGGAAACTTGGAGAAGCTTTGCAACTGTGACATTCTTTGCCAAGTCTCTCCTGCTTTTCCCTGCAGCTTCCAGGGAATTAATGATGAGTTGTGAGCCAGAAAACAATGTCATTTTAAAAGACAAAAAAACATACTAAGCAGTTCATCTCGAATGGAGATGGTAAAATATCTCTGCAGTGGGATCTTTTACTCCTGATGTTTTACTTGCTGTGGCTACCTCACATTTGGAGGGAGCTGTGTAAGCCGTGGTGTGAAATCCAAAGAGCAGGCAGTGTTGTTTCTCTGACTCTTGCTGCACATGTGATCAATTCACCTCACCAGCTTGCTCTATCTTTCACCCTGACTCATGTTCCCTCTCTACACAACTCATTTCCCTTCTGTCTCAGAAACATTTCCCTCAGTGTCTCTGCAGTTTACCACAGCTCATTTTCCTCCCCTGTGCCTGTCCTCCAACTCAACCATTCTTTACAGAAGGACAAGAAACTCTCCTGCACAGGCTAAAAAACATCCTCAAATCTAGGCTAAAATCCTTTCTTGCTCCTGGCTGTATAAAAACCCAAACCCCTGGCTCAGCAAGCCATCCTGCGGGGCTTCTGTATCCCTGCCCATGGCTGCAGCCCCAGCAGTGCTCACATACCCCCAGCCAGGACTGACCCCTCAGCCTCTTCTCCTACAGCCCCAGAGGGTGACACCTGCCATGCAGTGACGTCCTTAGCCCAGAATGACATCCTGTGGTTTGAGCTGGAAACCAGAACACAGCTAACACAGCTTCTTACCAGAAACCCTGTGTGTCATGCTCCTATTACATACTTAAATAATAGGAAACTTTTATCACTGTTGGTTGATGGGCAAAAAATCTATTCATTTTAAAATACCCAAGAGATGTGGTATGGGCAGTTTTGCATGAGGATGTGAATTTTTGGAACAACACAAGTAGCAGCTCTTTCCTCATCCCACATCTTGACTCGTTACTTAAAATTGGTTGTTTGAAACTTCTGTTTCTGCAAACAAGCTCTTGTGGTGATAATCTCTTTACAGAAATACTTAAACCCTGGACTCCTTGGTCACTCTGTTAACTAGGCCAGAGAGACACTGAACAAATTCCCCTCAAGAAGGGGAACTCCCTGCTGCTGGCAGTGGCTCAAGCATTTACTACAAGGGGAAAAGGGTGCACATCTGTGCCGTGCTGGGGGCAGCAAGGACTGTAGCCAAACCCAAATCTACGTACTCAGCCCTCCAACATCGCAGCTGTGCCTCACTCTGATGACACAACATTCTCCATGCACAGCAGTGGGATGGTGAAACTTGCCACAGCAGCCCTTAAGCACTCTGAGCTCCAAGCCTCGCTGTTTGTCTCCAGCAATTGCTGAAATAGCTCCAAATTTAATATAAGAAGTGATGTTGCATCAGATAAGACAACTTGCTTCTAGTGTAAATGTTGAGTTTTGCATTTAGCATTTAGGCTGGCTTCGAAAATATGTTTTTGGTTTTTGTTTTTGTGGTTTTTTTATTTTTTTTTTTAATGTGGGTCCGGGTGAAAAATAGCTTTCTTTGGTTATTCAATGAAATATCTCTTAATATCAAGAGGTAATTGTTTCCAATACATGTAGGTCAGGGTTAACACTGTGTAATTCTAGACTAGGGTATTTAATGATTATGATATGCAAAGAATTTGTGTTTCCAAATCAGTCCAAGCCAAAGGTTCTCCTTAGCAGCATCATAAAATCACTATGACATCCCTCAGAGAAGAAAAGGGATAAATGTGCACATATACTTTATTAGTTATAAATCTTTGCCTCTCACTATGATTTTCTTACTTTTTTCATACTGACTGGGAAGAAAGGCAATGTCTCTCTTTGACCAATCAGCCTGTACAGAAATTACACCATGCTGAAACCACGGCAACAAAACCCTGAAATTGTTTTTGGTATTGACTAAACCATGTCTATTGCCTTCCACTATTAACAGCCTGAGGAAGAACCCACAGATGTTTAACTTACAGTTCTGCCTCACTGTGCCATTCTGACAACTCTATTAAATGTTTTTGTAGGGCTTTATTGTTTTGTTTAGGTTTGGCTTTTTGTTTGCCTTTTTGTTTGTTTAGTTTTTGTTGTTTGTCTGTTTTTGTTTGTTTGATGGGTTTTTTGTAAAGATGCCATTTTTTGTTTGCTCAAAGGACATTTTGCCTCTCAGTCCTTTCCCAGATGTCACTAGTGCTGATCATGCTTTAAAAACTCAACAAAACAAAAAGTCCTCTCATGAGTAGTAATCCATCACATTCACGGAGATGCTTGCCTTTCCATTCACCTCCTTAATCCTCACCAAAGGGCCAAAAGGAAGAGCATGGAGGGAAAATAGTTATGGATCTGCTCTGCTCCAGGCCCTGTGAGGTGTAGGAGTTGTGGTTTGATGGTGGTGAGGTGATCAGCACCACAGAGGATGGAGCTGTAATGAGGAAACACTCAAGCATGGCTGGATATGGGCACTAAAATTCCAGAACTGACTTTGGAGGTCTCAGTACCCTTGGATGGAACCACAAGATGCAGGATGACTGGCCAGCATTTTTCTGTGGAAAAGTCATCAGTGAAACCTTGCTGTGAGGCCTCCTGTGGGTTATTGGTTTTTTTTTTCTTTTAATTTATTTTCTGCGTGTATTGCACAAATGGGTATTTCACAGTTTTCTTGAGAAAAGCAAGAGAAGTTTGCTGTGGGGCAACGGAGGAAAATGGATGGACTGAAACCAACAAGAATTTTGTAAACCTGCTGAAGAGATGTTGGTGTGATTCAAAAATAGTGGATAAGGACTTGTGGAGAAAGGGAGTGACAACTGCTTTTTTTTTGTATTTCTAACATAAACCCCACTTGAACAAAAGCATTTAGTAACATTTTTGTTGTTTCCAAGATGAATCTGTGGTGGAATGTGCTTTTCTGTTGTACTTTTCCTCATTTTGAAACTGAAGGTTTGTTTGGAGGTAATCACTGCTGCACTCAGTTTCCTTGGGAGTGAAGAGGAACAGGCAAACACATTTCTCAGGCTACCATGAGGGCTGAACAGGTTGGGAAAGGAATGGGAATGTGGTATGATATTGGCTATAGCTCCATGTCCAATGAGTGCAGAGACTGCTCTTGACTTCAATCATCTGCTCCAGAGCCATTGGTACAACTGGATTTGATGCCAGAGGAACAGGATGAGTTACAGGGAACTCCACACTTTATAAGAATTGAAATAATTAAACTTGCCCTCCATTTTCACAGTGGAACTCTTTTCATGCCATCTGCAGAGGGTCAGTCTGTTGGGGCACATCAATGCAGCTCTGGGCAGGCTGCACAGCACCTGTGGCTGCCAGGGGAGGAAAACAGGGGAAGGAGGCAAAAGGAGGCCTGAGTGTGGAAGAGGGACTTAAATGTTTTCAGGCTGGATGGTTAAGGCAGATGTGTTGCACCTGGAGAGGAGAAACTTCTCCAGGAGAAGCATATTGCAGGCAGCTTTCGGGGAGATTTCTAGGAATTGCACGAAAATGTCAAAGGCTGTGCATAAGGAAATGGTATCAGGGCTGTCCATGGAGGATAGAAGGGCTTTTCCATTCAAGTCACTGTATTTCAGAATCAAAGGAAGGTTAGTCACACAGTCTGTACATTCCAGGACTAAAAAGAGCAAATTCCTTGGGACAGAAACTCTTCCTCTGCTCCTCACCTCTGCTAAAGCATAAAGTGACCTTTGTTTTTCCCTTCAGGAGGGAGAGTTTCAGAGTTCCTAATTGAAGTAAAGCTTACTGCAGTATTTGGATTATATCACTGTACATCATGAAAACTTTCTCTTTAAAATAATAAAGCAACCCAAGACTTTCATTGAAATAGACACTGTACTGTTGGCAAAAGTTTATTTTATGCTCTCAAAATTTATTTTGAATGTTTAGGTTTGTGGTTTTGTTTACTTTCAGTGAAATGCAATTTGGCTGTTTTGCTGGCTTACAGTAGCCAGTCAGACTGCTGCCCAGAGGCTGTAGGCCAGTCTTCTTTTAAGGCTTCAAAATGTTTGTAAATTATTTTCCTTTGAAGACCATACCTTTGTTTACCCTTCCCCTAGAAAGTAATTCTCTTTTAAAGGATGATGTGTCTTGGGCATTGTGGATGTAAGAAAGGTACAATTGTGTAATGCTGCAGTTTGTGACCCTTCCTTCTCCTCTGGACCTGCCCTGGCACTGCCCTCATCCCACTGTGCCTCTGGCCACCAAGGGTTTGTAATACCCATACCTAATGCAATGACTAAAGTGAAAGGCAGAAATGTGAAAGTGGTGTAAGTAATTGCCAATAATTTATTTTTTATATATTTTTC
>VXBI01008174.1:0-11598 GCA_013397375.1 Toxostoma redivivum | reverse complement strand
CGGTGATCATGTCATCCTGAACGATCATCTCCTGTGCAGCCGAGGTTTTCTTCATATGTTAATCCATCCTGGTCCGCAGCTTCGTCACCCTAGAATTGCATGTACCCCCCACTCCCTGTGCATCGCAATTTTAATTCACATATATATTTTTCATTGGCATGAATTATTAACTATATCCCTGACATTGTTTAAAGGGTGTGGTAATCTGTTCATAGTGGTAGGTTAAAACCTTTGACAAAACATTTTAAAAACATTTCAGGAGAGCCTCTGCCTCCCTCTCTTGTGCCATGTTACTGCCTACCCCAGGAGTTTCCAGCACGCCAGGCCTCTGCACATATTGTGCCTACATATATGAAATAAAGCGGGGGGGAGGGAATCCCTGAAGAGAGCCCTCAAATGTCCTCTTTTGAAAGGCACTGAAATGCTCAGTCTGCCACCTTCTGCCTGCTGCAGCCTTCTGGAGGGCATGCCCTCACCATGATAATGAAACACATTCAGCTCAAAATGACCTGCCCTGGTTTCCTGCCTGCTCCTCTGCCAGGAGCTTTCTGCTCATGGGTGTGGAGGTCACCCACCCCATGACCCCCAGGATGGAGCAGAACAAGGAGGATCATTCTCCCACTCCATGGGCTGACTCACGTTTCTCAAAGACCAGGATGCAAAGTGATTTACATTCCTAAGCAGCAAGTCATGTTTCTTGAAACTAGAATGTGGGCTTCTAGCTTGGGAGCAATTTTAAGAAAAGGCCAAATTTGTGTAGCTTCTGAGAAAGGAAGAAGCAGTTCACTGGGGGCAGTGTGAGTGTAGACATCACACATTCCCAAGTGTCTTGCACAGTGGCTGGAAGCTGGGACAGGAGTGAGCTAAAAATCACCCTCTTTGACAATGTGTGCTCTGCCAGGAAATGGTTGTATTTTAGGGGTTAAATCTGCTCAGATGATATAATCAAGTAGCTGTGCTTTCCCCTAGACATTCTGGTCCCTTGCTCAGTGCTTATTTTATGGTTGCCAGGTTCTTTGAAGTTGGTCTGTTTGACTTGCAACCTATGTGCCATGTTTGGGGCAGAGGACACATCTTATAAAACATGTATTTACAGATCTCCTACTTCTTCCCCTAAAGATGGAACACTTTGATATTTAACTATAAATGCAATGAAGAGGTGCCATTTCTCATACATGTAGTTTCAGTATCTGTTGTGAACAGAACCATCTTCCTGCCAAGAGTTTCAGCTCTGGTATTACCTAATGAGTCCTCTTCCATTTCTCCTTCAAATGTTCTTCTAAGATGCTAAACCAGTTCAACATTTTCACTGATCACACTTTCAGATTTTTGGTAATTTTGAATGCAGCTAGCTGCGTTCTAGAGTATCCTGTCTCCCTGTTGTTGATCAGAGTCCAGTTCTTAACTGAGCAGCCTATAAAAACTTAATCTGCTCTCTCACTGCTACCAAATCTCGATAGCACAGATCCTCTAATGGCTACCAAAATTTATGTGGTTGATGAAACTTTATACAAGCTTTACAGGTTGGGGATTTTTAGCTGCAGCTATGAAACTACAATTTTGTTTTGTTTTTACATGTGCTGACCTCACTGCCTAACTGTTCTTGCTGCAAAATACTCCAGAAGTTGTTCAAGTGATTTTCTAAGCACTCTTTGAGCTGCAAGTCCTTACCAAAGCTTTAATTGCTCAAGCACAGATTCTTTGACAACTTTAAAACATAAAAATGAGCAAGGTTAATCTTGTTTATTGCAGGCATACTCTGCCTTTCTTAACAGTTGGTTTCTCTTTTCCAAATAATGAATTAAATGAAATGGCAAACTGGGCCCAGAGCTGACAGAAATCTTTTCTGTTTGCCCACAGGCAGTGTATTCTACCCAGCAATAAGTAGCCTGCTGGGAGGAAAAATGTGATGTACTTCCAGAAGCACGCCATGATAGTGATGTAATTACTGAAATTCACATATTTTGCTGCCTGTGATGCTTATTTCCTTATAAAAAGTTTCATTCTATTCTTTCCACAAAAAGAACTCTTCCAGTATGATGCAAAACACTGTAGAAGTTTAATTTATTTATATAATTTCTTAGCCAGGAACTCACTCACTGCCCAAGAAGCTGTGTTGGAAATTTGATTAAATACCATGGCTTACCTTACACAGCCCAGCTAATGTGCAACATGAGAGGCTCTAAAAAATGCAAACCTGATTGTAAATCTTTGACTTAATTCTGGCTTTAGTGATTCAACACTTGTTTGATCCCAGTGTGCAATGACTTCTGTTTCAGCATTCTTACAAACAGCTTGTTTTATACCCCTTAGGAGATGGAAAAAAAAGCCATCAGACATATCTTAAAACCTAGGACTTATAATTGAAATCTTACAAGCTTCACAGAGGCCTGCCTTTTCCAAATTTGAATTGGGAAGCTGATTTGTGAAGGTGTTGACTTAATATATGTTTTTTCAAGAAGGGATGTTAGGATGCTACTAGAGGAAAGGTAGGATTATAAATAAGTAAGGTAAGAAAATTAATTCTTACACTGAAAAATCAAGAAACCTTACGTTTTTAAATTCTAGTGTAATTTCAGGACAGCCATACTTTTTAAAGTCAAAGTTGATATGTATGGTCATCAGGAAAGGTTTGTCTCTTGTAAGGAAGGTGGCATGCAAGGGGCCCATGAGCAAGAAACCAATTGTGCTGTAGCCAGTAGGGAAAAGAGGAAATCTGATCTAACCCATGCCTGGAGCTCCTGCACAGCTGCACTGTGCCAGTGGTGACAGTGAAACCTGCGAGCTATACCTCCCCCTGTGTATTTGCTGTGTAAGTGTCTGATTTCTCTACATTTGTTCTAGTGTTTTGCATGTACATTTTGGAGTTTAAAGTATATCCTGGTAGGATATTAGTGTGCAGATTCTCTATATTATCATCTGACTTCATGTATCCAGACAAATTAGGCATTTTTAGTTACTTCTTGTGGCACAGTAATGATTTCTGTGTCTCAGACACCACTCAGTCTCTCAATGAATCCAAGGCCAGAAACAGTGGGATGTTAGCTCACAATTATGTGGACAAATGCTTGGTATACCAGTATTTGGAATTTATAAAAGTCATATTTAAACACAGCTAGCTGAAAAACTCAATCCAGAAACTTACTCCAAATATATGCTAATGATAACTAACGTCTCTCCATAGTGTATTGTCAGTCGCAGATTTCAGTTTATACAATTGTTGATATCAAAACCACCAAAAAATATTAGACTAAAAGTCTGAAACTTATTAAGATATAGGTCAAGATTGGATATTTCATATCTTCATTACATTGCTATGTGAACTTAAATCATACATGAAGCTTTTTCTATAAAGCTCTTTACTACTTTATGCATCTGTTAAAAGATTTAGAATGGAAAAATCCAAGATGTGTCTTGTGTGGAAAAGCCCAATAATAAATTCCTGCTGCTTCAGCACATTATTTTAACAAATATATTGAGTGAAAAGACTGGCTGAAGATTTAACACGGTACTTAAATTCTTACCACCATTATTTTCTGAACTTTCAAATAAAAGCCATGCAATATGTATGGATGGATTTTGAAATATCCATTGTTGGTTCAGGTGCTCAAATTAAGCTTTTCCTTCAATCAAAGCTTGGCACTTAACTCAAACTTCCAAACATGAACTAAAAGGGATTTTTCTCTCATTTTAATAAAAGTGTGTGTATATGCATATATAGTCACATCACAATACAATTTACATAATGCTAATATAACTTATTTTACTTTGGGCAACTTCCATTCTGTAGCAAGAGTTATTTTATCATCAGAAAAGAGTAATGAAAACTGTTACATAGCCAAATCCTGAAATGATGTGTGTATTCCCAGCACAAAACTTGTGACCTTGTGACTTTCACAGCAATTATTTCTTTTCTTTAAGAATTTCCCTTGCATATAAAAGAATTCCAAATAAAGATGTATAAGGTAAGTTCCAACAAGGTGACCACAGGGCCTAGAAAGGAAAAGACAGTGTTAGACTGCAAGAAAAAGGTGTTTTTGAAGAATTTCTTGTATGCTGTGAGCACTGACCCAGTTCAAGGTTCTTGATATGATACTGCCATTGCCACTTCTGGGGGGAGACTTTGCAGTTTGTTGCTTCCACAGGTAAGTAATTCCCATCCAGAGACCAGAGTCTGGCCAAGCAAATATGAAATCTAAACAGTGAGGTCAGAATGGCTTGTTTTAATAGCCTCTAAATTGAATTGGAAGGAAACTATTTTTCTGTCTTCTTTTATTTTTAATTATTTCAACTTATTACTTTCCTGCAGTGGGATGAAAACAAGACCATTTGAAGCCTTTTTGAGAGAAAGAAGAAAACACCCTGTTCCATACTTGTTTCATGTTGCAGATTATGAGGCCTCTTGCTTGTAGGATGCTTCTTCTCCTTTGGACATTGCCATGTCTGGAGAAGAGCAACTACATTTCCAAAAGAGGAAATGGAAGTTTGCTCCACCATTTCCCCCAGGAAATTTCTCACCCTTGATGTCTGTTGGACAGAAAGTTCTAAACTCCAGGGACAGCTCTTAGGGTATTTACCAGTTCTTAGCAGAATTTGGAGACACGTGAGCATGTCCCACTTAGAAATAACTGGCCTCTGCTTCCAGCAGATCTTTAGAGATGCTGTCTGTGTGGGGAAAATGTGTAATGCTTATCACATGAGTTTAATATTTAGTATTCAACTGACTTCAGCCTGCTCAATATGTCAGGACATTCTCAAAAGCCTGACATACTCAAAATGGTCCCTTTTTTCCTGTAAATTGTTATTTGGATAATTTGACCCATTTCATTGTTTGAATAATTTGGCCCATTTCAGTTTTGTCCCTTAAAAAATGAACAAAGATAATAATTCTTCTTAGCCACAGAGAGGTTATGATGGAGGTAGTTCTGATTTCTGAAGGAGCAGGCAAATTCTAAGTGTTGTAAATCAAGGAGACAAGGCAAAAGGCAGCTTGGCTGAATGGGGTTCTTCTCTTGGAATTAAGGTGAAAAAGGAAGATTTAGGGACAGAGGAAACATTACAGAAAAGAACACAGAGAGGCTGCTTGCTGCTGTAGGGAGAAAAATTTTGCGGCCAAAGCCCAGTTTGAAGTGAAGTTGACCAGAAGCTTAGGGGAAAATAAAAGGTTTCTTCAAATACACAGATAGCAGAAAGCTGTGACAAAATAACATCAGCCTGTTACAGGATGAGAGTGGCCACCTCAACAAGAGGGACAGAGATGAGTCAGGTGCGTTTACTGCAGTAAACTGCAGTCCCTGCTCTGAAATAAATCAAGCCATTATGGCTCAGTAGCAAAGGTCATGTGCTCCCACTGCCTCTTGTTACCCTCACAAGGAGCTGCGAAGATGAGACCTTCTTTAAAGATTTCTGAGTTTTCACTGCCAAGAAGGTAGAGATAAATTCCTAAATTCAAAGAATTCCTATGCAGAGAGGTTCTTCATGGGCTGGGCTGGGCAGGGCAGAAAGGCTGTTTGAGGCTGGCTCCAGCCCTGCCATGTCCTGTGGGATCTCAGGGCTAGCAGTGGGAGTAATGTCTCCTCTGCTTCCTCCTAAATCCAGGCAAGAAGGACATTTTGAGCTAAAGGATTGAACTATAACTACTTCATCTGACAGGAGTTGAGCATGAGCAGCATTAGGACCTCGTATCAGAGGTCTCATTAAGACCCTGGGTGTCTGTGAAGATGAGGAAGGGCAGAGAAGGCAGAAAGAAGCAGAGATGCACTATCGTTAAAGTAACAACTTTTATTAGCATCAAAATTTGTCTACATCAAATCCTAAATGGATCTGTAACTCTGCTAATCTGGGCCCTTTTCCAGCTCCTTCTGTTCTTCTGTCTGCTGCTTCGATCCTATTGTTCCACAGATCTTGCCATTCCATAGTCTGGAATCCTTGGACCACAAGCATAGCCTTGTGCAGTATCTCACTTCTGATCTTCTGGTCTGTGTCCAGCAAATCCATAGGTTCCTGCTTCTGCCTCTCTCCTGAGCCGCAGGCTGAGGGCACGGCTCAGCAATCTCTCAGGAGCTGGGGTGGTTGCCTCTACTGTTAGAGGCAAGGAGGCTGTAGCCACATCCTGCAGGTCTGGCAATTGCTTCAGCTGGGCTTTGTTTCTGGTCCTGCTGCTCCCTCACCTCTTGGAAAGGTCTCTGGACTACAGGATGGGCCTTCTTCACAAGCTCAGTTCTGACTGAGTTGGCCATGTCCAGCAGAGGCAGGTTATCGACTGTGGGGCTGTGCAGGGCAAGTGCTGGGCTCACTGCTCCTGCTGCTCTGGCTGTTGCTGTCATCACCTTGTCCTCGCTTCCTTCCTGCTCCCACTTTTCTTCTGGCTTCTGGACAGGTTCCTGGACCATAAGCCAGGCCTTCTTAACAACCTCAGTCCTGATGTAGTCAGCCATGTCCAGCAGAGGTGGGTTATCGACTGTGGGGCTGTGTGGGGCATCTGCTGGCATCTCTGGCCCCTCTGCCCTGGCTGTTGCTGCTGTCACATCATCCATGCTTCTTTCCTGCTCCCATTCTTCTTCTGGCTGCTGGACAGGTTCCTGGATCATAAGCCAGGCCCTCTTAACAATCTCAGTTCTGATGTAACCAGCTGAGTCCAGCAGTGGCAGAGTGTTGGTTGTGGGGCTGTGCACGCCAGCTTCCAGATTCTCTGCCCCTTCTGCTGTGGCTGTGGCTCCTGTCACCTTGTCCTTGCTTTGTTCCTGGCCCCACATTTCTCTTGGTGGCTTGTCAAGTTCCTGGACCACAAGCACAGCCTCATCCAGGTCATCAGTCCCCAAGAACTGGGCTGTGTCCAGCTGAGCTGGGCCATGGGCTGTGGGGCCATGTGGAGCAGGTGCCTGGTTCTCTGCCCCTCCTGCTCTTGCTGCCTCCACAGGGGCAGAAGAAGCTGGTGGCTCTGCCTCCTCATGTTTGAAAGGTGTGTGGTGCTCCTCTTCCTCGGGAGCTACAAGCAGGGTTGAATCAGCCAGCTGTGCATCTGCAGGATGAACTGGGGCAAGAGATGGTCTCAGCAGTTTGTCAGCTGCCTCTCCTGCAGCCTCTCTGCCCACACTGCTGTGGCAGCTGGGACCCTCCCTGGGACCAGTGTTGTCCTCCAGGCCCAAGGAACTGACCCAGTAGTGGACCCAACACTCAGGAGGTGATGCAACAGCATCTGTCCCTTGGGACAGCTCTGTGTCTATTGCATCTTGCCATTCCTCCTCCTCTGACAGCCCAGTGTCAATGGCATCTTCCCATTCCTCTTCTGAGAGCTCTGTGTAGATGGCATCTGCCCATTCCTCTTCCTTGGACAGCTCTGCATCAGTGGCATCTTCACACTCCTGTTCCCTGGTCAAGACCACTGGCTCGATGATTGGAGCTTGGGCTCCCAGCTGCTCCAGTATCACCTGCTTATTCAAGATACCCTTTGTGAGCTTCCCTGTCACCTGTGGTGTGGCAGAGAAAGGCACACATGAGAGGCTTGTGCCCCTGCCCAGTCCTGTCTCAGGCCATCCCTTTCCATCCTTGGCACTCACCTGCTCAGGTGTGTCATCAAGCCCCCCAGAGCACCTCGGGGAGAAACCCTGTCCTTGGCTCTCTGGCTGCTGGAGCTCCCTGTCCTCCAGGCCATCCTGCTGCTGTGCCAGGGTGACTTTCCAGAGGGGGGCCTGTCTGCAGGTGCTTTTGTCTGGGCAGCTGCCATCCAGGTCCTCACGAGGCCTCCTCTTAAAGGACATGATGACCTCCCTCACAAAGGGCCCCTGCTGCTTGTGCCCCCACAGCCAGGTAGCGCTTTGGTAGCACTCAATGCACACTGATAGCCCTGGTGGCTCCTGCTGCGCTGCTTGCTGCTGGTGGCCTGCCCCTGCTCCTGCATCCCTGCTCAGGGATGCTGATACAGCCAAGACAAGTGCCTGTGCCGGCCACGCTGCCAGCTGCTCCTCCTTCTCCATGGTTGTCTTTGGCATCCTCTGCTGCAGACTTGTTAGCATTGTCCTGGGAAGCTGCTGCTTCCTGAGGGAGGTGCTCTTCTAGATCACCACATCACAAACAGCCACTGTCACACCAGGCCGTTGTCACAAAGGGCCATGCCCTGGCATCACACTTGAGGGCAGGGCAGATCTCTGTGATGCTGGCTGGGTCCTGTGAATGCCACTGCCTGGGCCATGGCACAAGGGAAGGCAAAAAGGGGAAGCCAGGTGGTTGCTTCCCCTGCCTGAGAACCCAGGCTGGGTTGTGGCCCCCAGAGGGCCAGGGAAGGTCAAGCTCCAGACCTTTGCCATTGGGCATTGTCAGGTCTGAGCAGGGCAGCACATCTGAGATGAAAAAGTTAGTAGAGACCATAGCTTTTAATATTTAAAATCTTGTATGATGATTAGATCTCGGAATCTGTTTTTGTGTTTTCCCCGAGATATGTAAAAGTTCTTGTCTGGCAGTTCGTGTACCCGAAGTGGAACAAATCTGAGCTCTTTAGTTTTCTTGGTCTCAAGGTTGTTTATTATTTTCTTATCTGTAATATTTTCTCTCAGCCCAGTGAGGTCTGTCTTGCAGGGCAGCCATGGCACACTCTCTGCCCCTTCAGGGCAGTGTTATCTTTTTATACTAAAAACTACGTACATGATGTTTACAATTATTTCCCAATTACTATCATCTATGTTAGACAGTGAACTTCTACTCTAAACCAATCCAAAAGTGCCAACTCCACAATAGAAAATGGAGACGAAGAAGAAGAACAAAGAAAGACCAAACACGTGCTTTTTCCTCCATCTTGTGTTCTAAAATTCCCATTCCCAAAAATCCTAGAATCTATATTTTCACTTTATGATAACACTACTTAAACTACTGTGACTTTTAGGTTCTCATATAAAGCTGGTAATTTGTTTCAAGGGCTATAATCAAACCCACAGATCTTTTGGGCATCATTCCAGGATCTCAGAGCCCCTTGACCAGGGTCTCAGCAACTCTGGACTCCCAAAGGGATGTCTTAGACTCCAACAATTAGAGAAAGAGATGAAGTTGGGAACTGAGCCTTTGAGGAGTAGTAGCATGCCCTGGTTGGACTGCATATTGCATTGGGCGGTACTTGGTGCTCTGCAATGCTGACCAAAGAAGTGCAGTATTCCAAAAAGCAGGGTGTTTGCAGGACTCCCTGTCTCTGACTGGCTACAAGTATCCCACTCCTTTTGAAATGGTCCAATTTACCAGTATTGGCATGAGTTCAAGGAGATTTTGTCTCATGACCTCACAAACATGGCCAGTCTTATATTTCTCATAGCCACAAAGTTCCAGTTCTGTCACTGAACAGGAAAAACAGGTGGAAGCTTCTCCTTGTTAGCAAATCTCTGACCAGAGGCAGTGCAGGTGATTACATGAGATCACACAAAGCAACAATCTTGATGACAACCAGAGTTTCAAGTGTAGTTACTGCCTCATACAGGATGACTTGATTGGATGCTCCTAAAAATGCCACGGGCAGTCCGTGAGATTTGCAAGCCAACAATGTCTGCCATGGAAAAAATACAGAGAGGTACACAACTATATGGCTTCCAGAGGAATGTGTTTTGCCCAGCTCCTGCTTTTTCCTTGTCTTGGCTTGAGGGCCACAAAGACTCTCAGATGCTGCCTTTTCATCCTGAGGAATTCTGGTTGCATACCACAGCTATCTGATGCAGCCTTTTGGAATTGTGCCTTGCATGCCAAAATGTTGGATGGCTTAATTTCACTCCAGGTTCACAGAACCAAAATGTGTCATCAGGCCATCCTTGCCAGTTCTGCCATTACTTGCATTTTTCATGGAGGTTCCTCCCGACTTTTGGATAGTCCAGGAGACAGAAGTGGCAGCTGTGGCACTATTTCTCTTATATTCCCTTCAGTCATTGCATATTGGCAGTGAGCCTTACAAGTGTAAATGAGGAAGGTTCAGAAAACACTCAGCTACACCATAAAAATCCAAGGATCTATGAAGTATGTTTTTAAAGCCTTTCTTTACCTTGTGGCATTCCCAACTCTCTATTTACAAAACTCTGGCCCAATTTTCATTTCACAATCCTGTGTGTGTTAATGTAATCACACAGGTGTTGAAGAAGTCAGAAGTTGCCCCTTCCAGTTTTCTGTTCCTAACCTCAGCCTGAAGCAGAAGCAGCAATTCAGTTTTAAACCACTGAACTCTCACTTGTAAAGGCTTCTACTTTTTGTAATAGGAAGATGGTGGTCAGCTCACCAAAAGGGATACAAATGAGCCAGGTGTGTTCACTGCAGTCTTTCCATCTTCCCCATGGATGACAAACTGTGAAAATTATCGACTTCCCTTTGACTCTGAACACACGTGAGATCTGCTGCTCCATCTGGATCCCTACACATCTGTTGAGGGATTCATCAAGAATGCCCAGAGAGCTCACTGGTGTCATTGCAAAACCTCTCTGGATGACTTTTGAGCAGTCTTGGGAATCTGGAGAGGTCTTGATTTTCATGAGGGCTGAGAAAGAGGAGCCTGGAAACTTCTGGAGCCTGTCAAACTCACTTCAGTGCCTGGTAAAATCACAGAAAATGTTCTTCTAGGAGGTACTGAAAAACATCTGGAGGACAATGCAGTCACTGATCACAGCCAGCATGGTTTCATGTGGGGAAAGTCCTGCATATCAAACCTCACTTCTTTCCATGACAAGGTAACCGACCTAGTTGATCAAGGGAAGCCAGTGGAAGTTATTTTAATCTTTCTGCACTTCAGCAAAGCTTTTGATAATGTCTCTCACAGGATCCTTCTGGACAAAATGCCCAGTTCACAGCTGGACAAATACATCATGTGATGTGTGAGCAGCTGGCTCATAGGTGGGGGACAAAGGGTTACAGTGAATGGTGGGGTTAAAACTGGAAAGGATGCTAAGTAAATTTACAAATGATACAACAGTGTGAGGAGCTGGTGACTTCCTCAAAGACAGAGAGCTCCTAGAAAGACACCTTGACAAATTAGAGAGATGGGAAATCACCAGCTGTATGAAATTCAACAAAGACAGGTGCTGGCTTCTGCAGCACCCAGGGGAAGGGGCAGCCCTTGCTGTGTGTATAGACTGGGGAAGGAGATGCTGGGAAAGAGTGCCATAGAAAGGTATTGGGGTTGAGCACAATCAAGAATTCTGCCTAAGGCTGTGGGAAAAATCCCCGTAGTCACAGTGGGTAGAAATTCACCTGCATTGCCCCCTGGGAAATGTTATGTTAATGTTTCTAGTAAGTTCTTTGCTCTTCCTGTTACCATTGGTTAAAAAAATGATGCACTGTTTTACATATTCATAATCCCCAGTTCTCATTGGGTCCTTCCTTTCAGACTCCTCCCCTAACCTACCCTATAAAAGTTTGCATCCTACCCTCACCCTCACCTTTTCTGGTGCATCCCCACATTGAATTTGGTTTATACTGTTTGTTGTTTTGAAATTAAAAGAGAAATTATTTTTCAGGTCACCAAATTGTTCCTGCATCTCATTTTATTCAGCACTTTTGGGACTCTGTGCCATATTCCTGAGTTAGCACACGGTCCAGACTATCCAGCTGGACCAGGAGTGCTACAGAAAGGGACCTGGA
>VXBI01008169.1:86197-99491 GCA_013397375.1 Toxostoma redivivum | reverse complement strand
TTTTTAATAATTTGGAAGGGAGGCGAAGGAAAGGGGATGGAGTTGGTGACGGAGGGTGGTGCTGCCCGACTTCCCCGGAGGACGAAGAGCGGTCGTGGAATGCTGGAATATCCTGATCGAGGCTCACCGGGCCCAGCTCCCGGACAGCCCCAAAAAGCCCCGGCAGCGTTTTCCAAATATCCCGAGCCTGGCGCTGCGGCGGCTGCCGAAGGTGCGGTCCCACCGGGATTCCAGACAGGGTGGAGAGCTCCCGGCTGGCCACAGGGGCTTCCTGGGCATCCCGTGTCCCTTCCACGCGCTTCGTGGGTGGCACCGCGGGCTGCTGGGGACAGAAGGAAGGCGACGGAGCCCCTTCTCCATCCCGCCTGACCCCGATCGTCCCCAGCACCTGGAAAGACCTTGGAGTGCTGTGAAAATCCCAGGGGCCGGGGCAGATAGGGCTCAGCGAAACCCCCCGGTCACAGGCAGCGCCAGCAGAGCTGCCCGCAGATAAAGTGATTGATCCCCACCCCGATCAATAAAGGTCTCGTTGCAGGCAATTAATAACTTTGCCGAGCTTGTTTTGTTTGGGTAAAGTGCCCGGATTGCCGGACGAGGGAGTGAAGCTGGGGGAGGAGGTGGGGGAAATAATCCTGTAATTTGACGTCGCCCACATTAAAATACCAACCCCACGACGGTGATTTGCAGACGGATTTATTTGCATAAAGAGTCTTCATTTGCATAAAATCCGCAGGGTCTTCGCTTTCTCGGCAGGAAATCCGGGGTGGGCGTCCAGGACTCCATCCCTAGGGAATGCTGCAGGGGTTGGGGCTCTGGAAGTTTGGTTATGAACCTGCTCCAGCTCCTGCCTCCCCTGCTCCAGAGTGAGGGGAAGTGCAGGAAAAGGTGAAGGAGCAAGAGCTGCCCTTGGGGCCCCTCAGGTGCTCCCTGGGACAGCTGTCCCGGACTGTGCCGTGCAACCTGGGCTGTGCTGCCAACCAGTTCCAGCTGCATGAATAAAAACTCCCTATTTTATTAATAAACCCGTTTTTTATTGGTGATTTTTGTTTTGAGGGTGTGGGGATCTCACCACGGAAGCAAACCGGGGACAAGAGGGTGGAGCGGGTTTCCCTCAGCCTTGGGAATTCGGACAAGAATTCGGATGTCTGCTCCTCAGACATCCCGTGTGGAAGCTCCCGGAGGTGGCAGGCCCGACTCCAGCCTGGGGAGGTTGGGATGGGCTCCACCTCGGGATGGGGATGGTTATTCCCAAGGATTTGCAGCTCCTCTGGAGCAGAGCGCTGGCACTGGGAGCGGCCTGGGAGCTCGGGTGAAACAGCCCCGAAATTCCCTGGCTGAAGGGATGTGTTCCCGCTTGTCACCCACAGCCCTGTTCCAAAAGTAAAGTAGAGCTCTCTGAAGCTTGGGGAAAGCGCTGGGACAGGGCAGAGCAGGAACTGGGAGCTCTGGGCCGAGCTCCTCATCCCAGCCTGGATTACAGGAGGAAATAAAGCCGTGCCCAGCCCAGCAGAGCAGGGAATGGGAGGGAGGGGAGTGGGGAGCACCCGCACCCCCAGAAGGCGCTTTACGACCCCGCTGTGTTTGAGGAGCCCTGTCCCCGTCCCTGCCCCGGGCCGGGCTCACACCTGCGGGTGACAGATGGCCTCGGGCTGTCCCCGGGCTGAGCACACAGCGCAATCTGCTGCCGGCACCTGCAGCGGGGCAGGGATGCAGCCGGAGCTCGGGGTCCTGCGCAGGGGGAGGTGCTGGAAGCGGGCACCCACTCCTCAGTGTGTAAAACACGGAGCTGAATTTCATCTAACTCCACCTTGGTGGTGCCCTGTCGGATTTCACCCGATTTCCCGTTGTTCTGCCCTTTCCTGGGGTGGAGCAGGAGCTGGTGGGGACACAGCAATTCTGGGGACGCCATGGGGACATTGCGGCCTTTCCCAGCGTTTCCAGGTGCTTCCCCAGGAACAGAGGAGCAGGAGGATGTCCTGGTGACGCCCATGACATCCCCACTTGGACTGGTTTTCCTCTGCCCTCTTGCCCTGTCTCCACAACCTTGGTCCTTTTTGGGTGGAATTCACCCCTGTTGGGCTCGGAATCCCTCAGGATGGATTTAGGTCCCAGCTAAAATCCAGGTGCTGCCATGGAAAGCGCCTGCCCCAACTCCCCCGTGCCCACCCACACTTCCAGACAACTTTGGGCCCGCCCGACTCCACAGACCCTGCAGGTGAAACACATCCCCTGGTGGGAAAAAAAAACAAGCAGGGTGGGAATAAAAAAAAAATTAAAAAAAAAAAGAAAAAGAAGAAAAGCCAAGTGACAGTGACGCCGCAAAGCCTGGGAGCGACGCGGAGGCAGCGGCGAGGAGCAGATAAGGAGAGCGCTCGTTCACACCGTATCGCGCCCGCCCCATCAATCACGCGTCCATCTCCCGGCTCCAGGACCCCAGCAGGGCTGGGAATGCTCGGTGGGATCGCTGTCAGCCGGCTGGGTGGCAGTGCTGCACCCAAGGGACACCGCAGTGCTGCTGTCAGCCCCGGCTGGTGGCTTCCCGGGAAGGGGAGGTGGCAGGGCTGGAGCCAGCGCTGTCCCCAGGGGAGACAGGGAAGGGTTAGGATGGATATCAGGGCAAGGTTTTCCAGCCGGAGGGTGGCCAGGCACTGAGCAGGCTCCCCGGGGAATGGTGGTGGCTCCAAGCCAACTCAGGGTGGGATTGTTGGGGGGTCTGCAGGGCCAGGAGGAGGAGCGGAGGATGGAGGTGGGTCCTTCCGGCTCAGGATATTCCATGAGTCTGATACTCTGGGACATCAAGGTGATGTTGGGGAGTCCCTCCAGCTCAGGATATTTAATCCATGAGTCTGATACTCCGGGAGATCGGCGTCATGCTGCTTGGCTCGTTTTCCACCTGGCTTGCCTGCCGTTGGTGGCTCCCACATGGAAAGCCTTGGTGGGAGCATTGGCTGCCGACTCTCCCAGGAATTCCCTGTGTGCCACAGGCAGCGGGAGCAGGTCAGCAGTGCCACGTGCTCCGAGGACACTCCTGGCAATCCCTGCCACATCCCAAGTGACAGAGATGCTCCAGGGGCTCTTCCAAGCCCATTCCCAGGTTCTTCCGCTTCTGCAGCCATGGCTGCTAGGAAAAGCGGAACAGGGGTGGGAGGATGGATAAAATCTGTCCCTGGGGGTCTCTGCCCCGGAGCCCAGCCCTGAGGGAGATTCCTGCCACAGCCCTTCAGCCAGGAGGAGGATGAGGAGGAGGGAATCAGCATCAGGGAATCAGTCTGAGCAACGGGAATGGGATTCCCGGGGGACATTTGGGGCGGGCACAGGGGACTCGGAGCAGCCAAGTGCCCCAGGTTTCCCTCACCGCCTGCCCACCCAGTGCCCCCCGAGCGCCCTGCGCAGCTTTGGAGCCTCCCCTGGCAGCTGCCGGCGAGCAGAAGGCGAGGCAGAGGTGGCAGGGCTGTTACACATTAACCGCGACAGCGGCTGCTCTTTCCTCCTGTCCGGGAAGCATCCCGGGCCCCGGGCTAATGTGTAATCCCGGCCCTCCTTCCCACCAGGATGTCCCAGTAGCTAGGCTGGCTCGGGGAGCTGCGCTGGGCAGGGAAGAGTATTTGATGTTCTCGGGTTTTATGGAGAAATGGTTTTCCAGCGCCCCTGAACGCTTCCTGGTGGGCACAGAGGGACAAAAGCACCCAGCCCAACTCGCACACAGACTGCTTTCCTGCCCAAACCTGCTCCTTTTCCTGGGAATGGAGGGAGCTGGGCTGCCGGAGCCTGCGCTGCTCCCTCGGGATGCTCAGCTCAAGGTGCTGAGTGGCTGCTGCTCATCCCCACGCAACCACGGGAATAACTGAAAAAAAAGAAAAAGTGCCCATTTTGGCTGGTTATTTTTTTTTTTCTACCCCCTCCTTAATTTCTTTTAATAAATTCATTATTTACGTTGGCTAACGCCCACCAAGGGTTTGTTTCCTCCTCTTGGCTCCGCTCAGCAAACTCTTTTGCCCAGGAGATAGCGCTGCACACTCCATTTGTTGCAGTAGTAGGTCACATTCGTACTAATCAGGATGCCGAATGCTGCCTCTAATCCAAAGTTTTCCATCAAAGGGAAGGACCTGAGCCGTGTAATGAATATCAGGAGGGTTCTGCTCTTCAAAGGCGGAGAAAAGTTGATTCTTTTTGAGATAAAAGCTGGCTGTTTGAATAAAAAGATAATTGGAAGTAAAGCGAAAAAGATTTCCTTATCACCAGATATTATTCACGGCAATAGCAAGGTCTGGTTTCCTCCCCTCTGGCAGGCTGGGGGCTCACAAAACCCGGTTTGAGTGAGAGACAGAGGAGAAATTGGCTGGATTTGGGATTTTCCAGGAATTTGGGGGCCTGGGAAATGCTCCTGGCTGGGAGTGTGGGGCGGCTGCTCCTCGGCTTTCCCGGGAGGGGAGCGGCCTTGGCAAACCTGGCTCCATCCCTGGGGATCTGCTGTAAATTTGGGGGGAAAACTGGGATTTCCGTGGGCCCTCAGCTGCTGCGCAGGCAGAGCAAAGGCCTTAAAAAGGAGGAAAACCCGTGGGAACGATGGGAGAACAGAACCAGCAGCGCTCCGAGCTGCACGAGGGGTGCTCCCCCCCCTGGGAACACCCCAGGCCAGGCTGGACGGGGCTTGCAGGAGCCTGAAGGTGCCCCTGAGTGGGATTTAAAGGCCTTTCCAAGCCAGGGATGACGCCACGAGCTGCTCCCAGGCTTTCCCAGGGATGCAGGTGAGCTGCTGCAGCTCCTGCGGGGATTAGCTGGGTGCTGAACGCCTGACCTGCGCCGCTCCGGGGGTAATTACCGGCCAGGAGATTGCCGGGCTGCTCCGCGCCCCGTTCGGGATTTTTCCCCTCTCAGGTAACACTCCAAGGCGGTGGAAGGAAACCAGAGGAGCTCGGAGTCCCTTTTGTGCTCTGTAATCTCGGGGTCGATTTGAATGTCCTCCTGGCGGTCATTTCCCGAGCCCCTCTCCCTTTTCGTGTTGAATAACTCCTCGGGCTCTGTAATTTCGGGATCAACCACGGCGCTGACAATGGAGAGCGAATCACACGGGGAGAGGAGCCGGCAGCCCCAGCTTTATTCTGCTGCGTGTGTGCATCCCTAATCCAAATTAACACCCAGATCAACTTTCTCCCGGCCTGCTCGGGCTCGGCTTTGCACAAAAGCCGGAGGTTCGGCCGAGTTAAACCGCGGCGAGCACCCCGGGGTGCAGAACACGGGGCTGCGGGGGGGAGAGCAGAGGAAAGGGGGAGATGGGGGAAGCAGGAAAAGGGGCCGGGGTTTCCAAAAGGGGAATCCCGCTTTTCCCAGGCGGTGTTTTATCCCTAGAGAGACACCGTGTGGGATCCAGGTGAGGATGCGGCATCCCGGGGCTGCTCCCAGCCCAGCCCGAGGCGCTGAGCCCGCCTGCAGCCAGGCGAGCCCGAGGAGGAGGTGACAGCTCCACGAGGGAGGTTCAATGACTCGCTCTTCACGTGCTGGCCACCTGGCGTACTCGCCTTGAACTTCCCGCTCCCAAAGCCCTGCATTATTTACCCTGAAGGACACCCGAGGTAATTCCATTCACCGGGGGCCGCCTGCAAAAGAATAAACGCAGAGTAAATGCAGAGACTTAACGCGGCGGAGGACGTGAGGCGTGTCAGCGCTCGCTGGGTGTGCAGCGCGTCCCTCCTCAACATCAGGGAATTGAAGGGCTGGAAATGAATTCCCCAACTCTCGTGAGCACCAAAGAGGGAAAAAAAAAAAAAAAAAAAAAGGAAAATAAAGTGAAGAAGCAAGTGCATTTACCGGGGGTGGCAGGTGTCAAGTGACTCGGCGGTTTAACATTTTCATTATGCTCGGCGAGAGTAAACAGCGAAGCCAGCCAAGGTTTTCCCTCCCGACAAATTGCGTTTGGGTTCCTGAACGCCTGGTGGCCAGCCCGGAGCTCCCGAGAACGGCACTGGGAAGAAGCTGGGATTGTTCCCAGGGTGACAAGCGTGCAGATGGATTTGTCACAGCTCCTTTTCCCGGTCCCCTCCCCAGCCCCTGCCAAAGGAAGGGCTGATCCCAGCGCCCAAAGCTTTGGGAAGCGCCTGGGGAGCTTTCCCGGCAAAAAACTGAGATCCAGCGGGATTTGGCACAGAGAGGGAAGTGCCGGGGGGATGAAGGAGCTGCTGGGGACCAGCCCAAGGTGTCCCTTGGGTTCCTCTGGAGCCTGGGTGCCTGGAGAGGCTCGGGAAAAGGAGATTTGTCCCGGAGGCGATGATGCTCCCGAAAGATGCAGCGGGAAGCGCTGTCCCTGGCGCTGGGCATGGAATGGTGGCTGGGTGCTGGCACACGGTGGCCACAAGCTGCCACCGCGGCTCGCTCCCTGGTGGCACCGGCGCTTCCAGCAGCCAAGCGAAGCTCGGGACGGGCTCCAGCTCGGGCGGGATGAATGAGCCGGGGCTGCAGGCACAAAGCGGCGGCTCCTTTGTGCCCGCCTGCCTCGGGAGCTCTCGGCATCCGCCGCGGGCTGAAGTGGCTCTTGGGCTGTTTAAAGGTTGAGTGCTGCTGCTCCGAGTGACGGGAGGCAGATTCGGTTAAATAAACACGGCGGCTTAGAGAGAAATTGGAGGTGACGCGGAGAGCTGGAGCAGAATTTAATGCTGGCAGCGCGGCTCTGCTGCCGCATCCCTCCGGAACGGGCTGGGAGGCATTCCCTGGAATGCTGGGCTGGGGGGCTCCGAGGGGCAGATCCCCGTCCTGCTCCCTGCCCTGTCAGCACGTGGAAAATCTCCCCGATTTTCCCTGGGAAGCGTTCGTGCTGGAGGCAGGGAGAGGAGAATCCCAAAGGATGGACGAGAAGTTCCCCCTCCCCCTGCAGCGCTCCCCAGGTGAAAAATCCCGCTGGGTTTTCCTGTGGGGAGAACTTTCCAACCTAAATATCGGGTGGTGTGGAAGCACAATTGTTTCTCTGCTCCGAGGATGCCTCTGGTGGAATTCCACGGTGGAATTCTGCAGCGCAGGGACAGGGCAGGGAATGGCTGAGGGAGCCTGGTCTAGCTCCTTAAGTGCCATTGATTCCCAGGCTGAGGGAGCGTGGGCAGAGAAAACAGAGTTTCGGTCAACACCAGGTTACCAAAACAGCGCAGCGCAGAGCAAGGGAAGTTTTCATGGAATTTTGGTGGTTTTTCTCCTCAATCCAAAGCTCGTGGAGCGCTCCTGCCCGGTGTGTGCAGCTCCTTGCCTTGAGCCGCTGCCCGCACTGATGGATTCCGTGTTTTCCAAGCCTGGGGAATCCCGGTGTGCGGGGAAGGAGGGACCTGCAGCATTCCCTGCTTCGGGAGAGGAATTTCTGAGCGCCACTGAAAATCCCCTTGAAGGAAAAAGGTGGATGTGGCTCGGAATAACCCTGAGATGGCGGCGGCAGGGCCCGGGGGAGGGGACCGGCCACCCCCGTGTCCCTTCGGGGGGCTCAGCAGCAGCGCTCCGGCCGCCGGCGGGGCCCAGCATGTGGCGATCTGCGCTGACACCGTGTGGCCGCTGCCCGCATCTCGCCCCGGAGCCCGGCGAGGGGGATCTCAGTCCCGAACAGCGCCGGAATGTCCCCAAAGCCACCTCCGGCAGCGGGGAAGTGTCACCCAGCGGAGCAGGAGATGGGCCTCGCCCCCGCTCCCCAGCCAGCCTCGTGCCTGCATCCCTGCATCCCCCAAAACGGGCTGGATTTGGGCACTTTAGATGAGTCCAAATGGGCTGGATTCAGGCTTTTTAAAACTCAATGCTTCTAACTAGTGGACTTTTAAACTATGCTTTTAACTCAACTTGGTTTAAAACAGGCAGGGGCAGGAGGCAAAATGAGATTATTCCCGATTTCTGCAGCGCTACCCCAGGGATGGAGGAGGGGACATCCTCACCCAGCGGGGCAGAGTTTTAGGATTGATGTCCCCTCGCCAGGGACAGGCACGGAGCAGAGCCAGAGGAAGATGCAGAGCTCAGGAAAGAGCCCCAACAATGGACAATGGAGCCATTGCAGGGACAACAAACAACTTTTCTGGCCCGCGAGTTTGTCCCGCCGGAGTCACGGGGTGAGCGCGGGGCATGAATGGGGGCTGTGCTGAGGGGACAACAGCAGCACAATCACTGTCAAAAAAAAAAAAAAAAAAGGGCTTTAAAATAAGGCGCAGATGGAAAAATAAGAATATATAAATAAGAAAGGCTGGAAGGGCAGAGAGTTTGGGATGAAAGAGTTGCGGGATCCCCCGTTCCTTCGCTGTGCTGTGCCTCCAGCCCAGCTGGGATTCGGTAGCGGGAGCTGTAACGAGGTGACAGAAGGACAAACCCGGCTGGGAACAGGGGAAACGAGGAGAAGATTCCTTCCTTCCTCCCCAATCCCAGGCCTGGCAGCGCAGCAGGGCCCTGGGGCTCCTGGAACGAGCTGCCAGACTTGGAGAGCCCACAGGAAACTTCAAGGGTTTTGTTTTATTTCCCCCCTCTGCAGTTTGGGAAGCTAAAAATAGAAATAATGCCAGAGGAATAAATATAAACACCCAATCAGCCAAACCAAAATTGAGCCTGGGCAGAGCTGCGAGGGGAGAGGGGGGAAATGTGCTGGGTTGGGATGTGCTGCTGGCTCTGTTTCCTGTGGGATTGGGCTTTTGGAGGATGCCAGCCCGGTTTTGGGTGCTGCGGGCCTGGCTTGGATCCCACAAACAACTCCTTTTATCCGAGGGCATCAGCAACGGGAAGGCCTTTGATGTTAACGAGCCCCAAAATCCACTTCCAGCCTTTTGGGATCTGGGGCCATCCTGGGATGGCGCCGCCGCAATCATGGGATTGTCCTGGATGCCAGTGGGACAATCCAGGGATGCCAGCCCTGCAGCTGCGCGAGGTTAATGAGCGCAATTAACAGCGAACGCTCTAATTGCAGCCGTCGCTGGCTGCGCCCGCTGTCCCTTCATCAGCGGGAACGGAGTTGGAATTGGGCACTGCCAGGAGACCTCGGCATTCCAGAGCGAGGGGTCCTGGCACATCCTGCCTGGCACTCTGCCCGAGTTTGGGGTGGAATTTTGAACCAAACTCGGCGGGTTTGAGAGGGAAATGTGCTCCAGGCGAGGTTTGTGGGCAGCAAACAAAGCCTCGACGTCAGCACGGAGCAGCAGCTCCCGCAGGGATTTTGGGATGCAGCTCCCCTCCAAGCGGAATCAGTGCCCGCCTCGTCCAGGTGCAGCTGTGCTGGGTGATGCCAGGATGTGCCCAGAGCTCCATCCCCGCTCTGGCTGACGCCATCCATCCCGGTTTATCTCTCCCATGGATTTGAAGCTTCTCCCGATCCCTATCGAAGCCCTTCCCACATGAATAATGAATGCTGGTGCAGCTTCCCATAAATCATCGCCGTTCCCGGTGCCACGGCTGCTCTGAGTGCAGACATCTGCATTTCAGACCACGGAGAGCCTGGAAAATCCATCTTTTCCCTTCCTCCCGCTGGGATCACGGGCTGGGTGCGCCCAAGGCAAGGGTGGCTCCACTCCCATCCTCTGGCTCCCTTTGTTTTGGAGGCTGGACAATGCGGGCTCCCGGCTTTCCCACCTTGCTGGCACACACATCCCGGTGCTGCTCTGGGAGATTTTTGGTGCCCGAGGTGCTCCTGGAAAGGCCTTGGCAGCTGGGGAGCGCTTTAATCCCGCATGGAATTCAGGGATTAGGAAGGTGCCCAAGCCGCGCTTCCCTCCTTCCTTGTGGATCCATCCTTTGCCCTTGGGAGCAGCCAAGGACGCATCCACCCACACCCTCCTTTGCCTTCCAGAACAGATTTTCCAAGGAAAAGCCACAGCATTCCCTCTCCAACCCATCCTTTGGGGTCTGCAGGGCGCGTTTCCCACTCCCCGGTGCGAGGGATTCCCCCTCTTCCCTCTTCGGCCTTTTATCAGAAATCGTTCGGAAACTTTCAATTTTTTATTTTCATTATTTTTTTTAAAGATCAGCGGGCTTTTATTGCGGCTCCGGCTCCGTTCTCAAGTGTTCTCCAGGCTCCCATTGTCCCTTATCTGGGGATTGTATCTGGCTGCAATTCATCCGCAGCCATCCTCTCATATGAGCCGCCTTTCATCACGCCGTGACAGCCCTCGGATACATCATCATCATCATCGGGAATTATAATCATTAGGCAATTTTTTTCCCCACCCCCCCCCTCCTAATCTGATTTTATAAACTGCTTCTTTTCACCATCTTCGGTCAATGCGCCTGGCTGCCGAGATCCTCCCGATGGCAGGGACGGAAAATCCCTGCCAGGACACCTCCTCCCCTGGATTGGCACTTCCAGGCGTTCTTTAGGCTGGAATTCGCCTGGCACAAATTCCCAGTTTTCCAATGCAGCCTCTCGGGTGAATTTTTGGTGTTTGTACCTTTAAAAAGGGGGAAGAAAGGAGTGGGAAGGAGGAGATGTGCTCCCACGTGCCCTGGATGTGTTCCCATGTGCCACGGAAGTGTTAAAAAGGGAAAAAAAGGAGGAGATGTGTTCCCACGTGCCATGGAAGCATTTCCATGTGCCATGGATGCGTTCCCACGTGCCATGGAAGCATTTCCAAGGGTTTTTTTTTGGGAATTAGCGTCCCCTTCCACCTCGCAGCCAGGTAAGGGAGATGCCGCCTGCATCACGCGGGATCCCCTGCAGGGATGCTGTTTCCTATTTAAAAATTTCTTCTTTTTTTTGCCCTTTATAACGATGGAAAATCCCTTCTCCACGGTTCTTTTCCCCCACGGATCCCCACTCCTCCCACAGAGGTGAGAGGAGTGATGGACATCTCGGGAAAACAGTTTGGACCCCCAGTCTGCTCCTCAATCCCATTTCTACTCCGAGAAGCAGGATTGGGATTAAACAAGGAGCGTGCTGCGTCCTCCGCCAGGAGGGGGGAAGCACCCCCAGCTCTTCCAGCCCCCATGGAAGGCAGGGAAATCGCAGCGAAATCCCCATTTTCCTCTCCCTTTTCCCAAAAAAAGAAGCCTGGAGGCTGCAGCCCAGCAGAGGGAGGAGGGAAGCAGGGAAGGAGGGAGGTTTGATGTCTCATTTAGCTCGGCGGTGACAGGAACCAATAAAACCTTGTTGATCCAAAGCTTAGTCCACGGAGCCGCTAATCCCGGGGCAGATGGCAAACAGATAACGGGGACACTCCAATTTCCCCCCGTTTATTCGGGAAGAGGGAGGCAGATAAAGCGGAGCAGGGTAAACACCCCTCAGCGCCGTGAGCACGGGAAGAAATCCCGTGGCACCGCTCCTTCCCGGCGCCGGGAATGCCATGGGAAGATGGAGATTGCCACCTCCCGGCGCCTGCAGATGCTGCAGCGCTGCTGGGAGCATCCACATCCCACCCTCCGAGCTCTGGGAAGCTCCAATCCCTTCTCCCGTTTTTATTTTTTTATTTTTTTCCCGCCACCAGCTGCGGTCCTGGAGGATGCTGAGCAGGGAGAGGGAGGAGATGGGGCTGGATGGATTCCATGAAATGGAGGTCCGGGAAGGCCGGGAGTGGGAGCATCCCTCAGGGCACAGCGGGATGATGCTGCTCCTCATGGGACGGGGATTAGGGAATTTGGGGCAGTCCCTGAGGCGCTGGGAAATGCTCTGGCTGTCCCTTATCCCACAGTGATGGCTGTCCCTGTCCCCAGGGCCACAGTCGGGAATGTCCCCAGGGCTGGCACTTTTCCTGGGATTTGCCATGCGGGGATCTGGGCAGGGAGGGTCCCTGCCTCGGGATTTGGAGGCACCAGATGGAAAAGGGACGCAAAAAATGTCCTGGAAGGGTGGGAAAGGGAATGAGTGGGGAAGGAAAGACTGGGGCAGGGATTGGCTGCTCCCCTCAGGGACAGCTCTGCTGGATGTCCCCTCCAGAGCTTTTCCTGCTGGGATGAGGTTGTCCCTGGTCCCCGCAGCTCTGGGAAGCGGCACTAGAGGGAGCCTCCAGGCTGGCAGCACATCCCTGCCTCTTTTCCCAGTTTTTTTCCCTTCTTTTCCTCCTCCCAGTCGAGGATTCTGCACCTGAGCATGGAGCTGTGCAGGGAGGCACATCCTGCCTCCCACTGGAGCCATCCCGAAGCTTCTTCCCTAAAAAAATCCCTCCCAGCCCTGAGCTTCTTTTCCCCTAAGAAATTATTCCTAAAGGAAAATTTACTTTCCCCTCTTATTTTAAAAATGTAAATCTTCACTGAAAATGCACTGCCCATGGAATGGGGTGAGCTTTAAAATCCCTTCCCACCAAAAAAAATTCTCGGTTTTTTTTAATTATTTTTTGGAATTTTTTAATTATTCTGTGTCCTGCTGAATCCAAGAAGCACTTTGGGAATTTAAATGTATTTTATGTACGGAGCACCTCTCCTGCTGCCTCTGTGGAGCTCAGCTGTCCCATAGCCAGGAATTTGCAGCGAGATTCCCCTCCACACAGGGAATCCAGGAGGAACTTTTCCGTGGAAAGGGCCGGGCTCCCACCCAGGCACCTCTGGCACAACCGGTTCCCCTCGGGGCGGAGATTGGGATCAAGTTTGAAGTTCAGGCGCTATTGACAGAGACTCTGTCAACACGGAGGTGTTGAAGGACGGGATATTTGTGGAAGAAGTCACCAAGAGGTGAAAGATATCCCCTTCACGGGGCCTTTTCCTGCTCGGCAGGCCCCTGCTCGCCGGGATTTTCCAGGACAAGCCCGAGCAGGGATGTGGTGGCTCCTTCTCCTCCTGGGGCAGCTGACATCCACCCGGGATGGAGCAGAGCCAGAGCCCTCAGGGGGCAAATCCATGCTGGAAAACGGCCTTGGAGGCTCTGCCAGGATGGTGTCTGGGTTCAAACAGCCGAAATTAGGGATAGGGAATTGCAGCTCAGTGTGGAGGTGGAATGGGCTTGTGGAAAGGGAGGGTGCTTGTGTTCACTCCGGCTCTTTTTCCTTCCCCTCATTCCATGTTATCCTGGGATATTTGCCCATCTTTCCCGGGCTCATCCTCCCTCTGGAGCATTTTTCCATGTGCTGTGTCCCATTCCTTGGGATAGGGACACAGCTTGGGGTCATCTCCAGTTCTGTGTCCCACTGGGAAAAAATGGAGAATTTTGGGGTTGGGATTGGCCAGAGGATGGTAAAGAGGGAGGGCATGGAGCAATGGGGATCAAAAGGAGGGATGGATGGATGGATGGATGGATGGATGGATGGATGGATGATGGATGATGGATGGATGATGGATGATGGATGGATGATGGATGATGGATGGATGGATGGATGGATGGATGGATGGATGGATGATGGATGATGGATGGATGATGGATGATGGATGGATG
>VXBI01008169.1:52360-70150 GCA_013397375.1 Toxostoma redivivum | reverse complement strand
TTTTTTTTTTTTTCCTGGAGTGCCCAGTGCTCTGGAGTCGCCTGAGCTTCACAAACGGATTATGAACACCAATTACCTGCTCTGCCGTAAGGCCGGGCTCTGCACTTGGGCCAAGCTTTACAAAACCCGGGCTCGAGCCTGCCCCGGCTCCGGCTCCACATCCAGAGGTTTTTTAGGGGCAGAATGTGCTGATTTATCCAAAATCCCAATCCCTCTGTTAACACTCCCGCTCCCGTTCCAAGCACCCCAAGCCAGCTGAGCCTGGAATATTTTGGGGACTCCTCGTGGCTTTTCCCAATTTCATTCCAAGTACCCTGGGAAGCTGAGGCTGGAATATTTTGGGGAACTCTTGGTGCTTTCTCTGGCTCCCATTCCAAGCATCCCAAGGGAAGGTGAGGCTGGAATATTTTGGAGGTTCCCTGTACTTTTTCCCAGTTCCATTCCAAGCACCCCAGACCAGCTGAGGCTGGAATATTTTGAGGGTTCCCTGTGCTTTTTCCCACTTCCATTCCAAACATATCAGGGCAGCTGAGGCTGGAATATTTTGGGGGAATTCCCTGAGCTTTCATTGCTGTGGAGAAAGGAGACGCCTTAACTCTTCCCTTCGCTCTCTCCCACTGATTTTTCCATGGAATTTCCAGGGGCTCAGGCTCTGGAGGAGGCAAAGAGGGTTGGGATCACTTGACAGCACCAATGGGTTGTAACAAACATTCTTATTCCAAGCCTTTTCTCCATTTTTCCTGCAGGGAATAGTGCCACGGTAATGTGATCCAGAGGAAATCTTCCCATTAAAACAGAGCCGGCGCTTCGGGAATGAAGGACCCAGGCAAAGACTGGGAAAATCCAGCTCAAGGGCTGCTTGGGGAAGTTTTTTATGGGAGACATTCTGCAGGGAATGGCTCTGGAGCAGGAGAGGGATTTTTCACTCTATCCACGGTATTAATTCCGAGGGCTGGGAGCGGATTGGAGCCTGGAATGTGCTTCCCAGGTTAATAAATCTCCCCAGGTTTATTGTTCGGGATAAAACCCGTTTTCCTCAGCAAATAACCAGGATCATTCGGGGTTAGAGCCATTCCTCAGGAAATGCTTCATAACCAACGTTTTTATGGGCATCCAAGGAAATTCCTGCTCCAAGGAACACGGGCCCGTAACTTTTATCTGCCTTTAAAACAAAATCTGTTATCTTTTATGGCCACTTCCAGAGAGTCCCACTATCACTTCCCATAAAATTCAACAACATTCCTCCACCAGCCTGGAAAATCAAGACCAGAGCTGGGGGGAAAAGTGAATACGCCTCTTTTTTGGGGGGGAATATTTTAGGAATTTCTGAGTTGTTTCCATTTCAAAGCCTCAGCTGGGGCCTGGCAGAGCCCCCTCGGGTGCTGCCGCTGATTCCTCTGGAATTGCTTTAAAATGGTTCTGGAGGACGAGTTTTCCACAACAGCCTCAGCCCGAGCTGGGATCCCGCTTTTCTTGCCATGTGAAACCTCCCCACAAAATAATTTCCACCCTGGGTTGTGTTCCAGGTGGATCCATGGATCCCGCCCTTAATTATCCCATTGGTTCTTTGCATGATCCCTGTGGATGCCTCAGGTCTGTGGTGGGACCATTCCCTGCTTTTTTGGGGAATTTTTGCCAAGAAATCTTCCTTCATGGAACCACCCCATAAATATCCAGCCATGGGGAGAGCCCAGGAGCTCATTAAATCCATGGAAGTTTCCCCCGGGAAGCCAGGATTTTTTTTTCCCTTTGAAAGTCTTCAGGAATGGCTCAGGATGGGACACAATTAACAACAAACCTCCCAAAATGTTCATTTTTCCTTGTTGGAATGATCCCACCCAGCCAGAGAGAATGGCTGGGATCCCTCGGGAATGGGAATAGGGATTGGAGCCTCGTGTTTGTTTTTTCAGGTTTGTTTTTTTTTTTTTTTCCCCAAAATCAGGCTCAGGGAGGGAGAGACTCCCACAAACCTCCCCTGCTGCATGGGAAGGGCTGGGATGGGATAATGGGATGGGTTGGGATGGGATGGGATGGGATGGGATGGCTGCTCCCTCTCCATGCAGTGCTTGCTTCCCCCCAAAAAACACGGAATACTGAGCAAGGATTAAAAAAAATCCAGGCAGGATTACTTCTAGGGAAGATTAATCAATTCATTTCGTGCTCCAAAGGTCGCTCCAACCTCTGGAACATCCCCCAGACCTCCGGACTCGTGGCTATTGGAAGTGATGGCTCAATATTCCACAGAAAATATGGAGCCTCTGAGAAAGAGATGAGAGTTACTTTTTTTTATGGAATTGTAAAAAAACCCGGTGTTTCTCCAGCCAGGAATGCGATTTATGGAGTGAAAGCTGGGATAGATGGGAAATAGGTCATTGATAAATCAGAAACCAGCTTGGGCAGGACATGGAAAAATGCTTAAGTGGGATGAATTTTCCCAAATTAAGCCAGGCTCCTAAATTTCCTTGGATCCTGCTTAATAAAATGGAGATGCTGGATGGTCCAGGGGGATGGATTCCCGAGCAGAAGGAGCTACAACCGCTGGAAAATCTGATGGAAGGCAGCTCCAAGGTCCTCAGCCTTCCCTAGGGATAAATCCTGAGCCCTGGAATTCTCTGCCCGCTGGGAAATGAGGGATCCAAAGCACCAGAAAATCCCAGATCTAATCCTGGAGGGATTTTCTTCCCTCCAGAGCTGGGAAATCTGAGAATATTGAGGATGAGCAGGGGGATGGACGGGATGGTGATGACCCATGCCAGGATCCTGAAGGAATTCCAGCTAATCCCTGGAATTATGCAGGAAATTTGCATCGACATGCCCAGGTGCTTTTGGAAGCCACTCATTCATCAATCCTGGGAAAAAAAGCAATGGAATTCCAGTTGTTTGAACTAGTAACATCCCAGTTTAGATTTCTTTTAATAGGGATATTAAATTATTATTTATTATGTTTATTAGAGGGATATAAATTATTAATAATTTATTTTAATAGGGATATATGTTAAACTGGAATAAAATCAGGCTATGTTTAAATATTAATTAAATTAATCAATCAGATGTAATTTAATGTTTTTCCATATTTTTCGGGTATAAATTGATTTAAGCATTATTGGTATTGACTCCCCTGGTCCAACTCTTCCCTTCAAATTTCCCAATTTCGAGGGAAAAGCGAGAAATGCTTCCTAAAGCGTTTCCTGGGAGAAAAAAATTGGGATGGGCCGTGCACTCCCAGATTCCAAGGTGTCCAAGGAGCACTGGAGTTACTGAAAGCACCTGGAAGGAGCCAGATCTCCAGATAATTCCTTGAAATCCCCTCAGAAATGCCAACAACAAGGAGCAGGGATTTGTTATCTGCCGGCATTAAATTCCACCACTGATCCAGAGTGGGATAATTCCTGAATCCCACAGCAGGATAATTCCCAAATCCCCGGGATCTCCCCCCACCATTAAAGCTTTGGAAAAGCTGAGCCCATCGCGGATTTTTTTGGCCAAAAAATCCCGGCACATTTTGAATCCCAACTTTTTTTTTTTGGGAACATCTCCAACCCCAACTGTGTCACGCTGAACCATCCCGAGGGCTTCGTTTGGTTTTCCCGAATTATTGAACTCTTTTGTTCCTTAATTTGGGTCAAATCGGGAATAAACAAACGCTTTTGGGAACAAAAGGTTTTGCTTGGGAAATGTCAAATGTTTTACCGAGTCTGCAGTGAAATGTTTTGACATTCCCTCAAAAAAGAAAGGGAAAATCCGTGCTTTTCCCGAGCTGGAACCAATAGTTGAGTTTGACCCTGAAGTGTGAAGAGTTTCTCTTTTCTTCTGCAATTCCGCTTTTTTAATGGAATTGCTTTCATTGGCAAATGAAAAAATATCCCGAGTCTCGGTGTAATTGTGCTCCAGAATCCCTGCAGGATTCCAGGTGGGATCCTTCCAGAATTCCCTCTCCCCTGCTGCAGGATCAGCCTGGCATTGGGGATTTCTGGACAGAAAAAAAAAAAAAAAAAAAAAAAAGCCTCATTGGTGACATATTCCAATCTTTTTTCCCTCTCCCTGATCCTTCCCCTGTGCTTGACAAATGGGCAGAAATTCTGGGATGAAAGAGAAGGACAGAGGGAGAGAAGGGAAAACAAGGAGAGCGCTAAGGATAACAAATGGAATAAAGCTCATCAGGAAATAATCAATGTCCCTTGTTCCAGATGCCGGAATGTTTGGCAAATCCCACGGGAAGAGGAAGGTATCCTGGACTGAGCTGCCTTCTTCGGGATGCTGGCGCTTCCCGAGCTGCAGAGATGGATTTGGGGCTGGAAAATCCTGCCCGCTCAGCATGCTGGGATGCAATTCCCGGTGAATCGGGATTTAAACCGGGATCCCGATGTTCTGCCAGCTATGGCCACAGCAGGTGGGGCTGAGGATGATGATGATGATGGTGATGATGATGATGATGATGATGATGATGATGATGATGATGGGTGTTTTCCTCCCCAAAAAAACCCCGGATTTAGTGATCTCCCCTGGAAAACCCTGCTGGGAAGGAGCATCCCCCCATTCCCAGCCATCCCAATTTCCCCAGCAAAGCCGGGAGTGTTAATTGGGCTTTTCCAAAACTTCATTTTTCCCAACCATGACATCATTTCCTCGCTGCTTTCAGCAGACGGATCCAACAAATGTTTCCTATTTTTCCTCGGGATTCAATCCCGAGATGGGCTCTGGCCTTGGCAGGAATTGAAATTTATGGCATTTAGGGACATTTATTTTCATTTCCAAGGAAAGCCCGAGCTGCACAAACATTTTTCATCCCGTTTTTTTTTCACTCCGTGTGCCGTTTTTCCCTGCTGTAGGAATTATGAGATGTCTGCTTCCAGAGCCAAGGGAAAAAGGGAAAAAAAAATAAATCCCTGTTTTTTCAGGGGGAAATGTGTACAATTAATATCGGTTTACACATCTGGAATAACATCAAACATCTGCATCCCGGGGATTCCTCGGGACATAAATCCTGGAAGGGCCATAAAGAGTTGTTTAAGGACCTTGTAACAGCTTTTAGGAAGGAATATTATCCAATGTTGAAGATTTGTGGGAATAAGAGCTGTGGGAGCACTGCTGGAGTATCTTTCACCCAGGAAACAAATTTTCCTGATAAAAACCAAAATGCTGGAGCGGACCCTTGGCCAGTTCCAGTGGCCACTCCGGTTCATCCAGGCTGGAGAAGCCCAGGAAGAGCTGCTGGTGAAGGAATGTCCAAGCAGGGCTGGAAGTGCTTTTTCATCCCAGAGAAAACACCTGGAATCGTCCCAGGCCAGGCTGGATGGGGCTCGGAGCGACCTGGGCTAGGGGAAGGTGGAGCTGGATGGGATTTCGGGTCCTTTCCAGCCCCAGGCTCTCCGGAAGGCTGGGATTGCAACCCCTCCACATCGGGAATTCCCATCTCCAGCCCAGGAATTTCCCTCCCCAGCCCCTCCAAACCAGGGCTGGCTCTCCTCTAATCCCACCTCAATTCCTGAGGCTCCAGCCTGTCAAATCCAGGTTTTACCTTCCCGGGAAAAACGATTGGAAGTGCTTTCAGCAATCCTCCTGTTTTCCAAAGGGTTTATTTGCCTCTTTCCTCTCTTCCAGGATTTGGCTCCCTGAAAGAAGGGGGTAGGAATTTTAGTGCCAATAAAGTTTTATATCCTTTCCCTAATATTTGCTTTTTTACATGGAATTTGTTTCCCAACCGTGGAGTACCTGACCCTGCAGGGGTGTAAAGGATTTACTGGCAAATATTTGGGATGGGGGAAGAAATTCCCCCCCCCCTACTCCTTTTTGTCTCCTTGTAAAAGTTTTAATAAAATCAAATTATGGAGCATTTAGAGGGAAATTAATCTTTAATTTTACTGGAATACTGGAATATTGCCGAGCTGGCTCAGCATCTCCAGGAGTCAAGGAGCATGAAGAGGAATAAATGGATTTAGCCAGGCAGGATTCCTGAATTTCCCGCTGCCCGGGGGGATGGGAATGCCAGCCAGGAAAAGTCAGGGATGGAGACTGGGATCTGGCAGGGAAAGCTCCTGCACCACATCCATGTGCAAACACTGCAGGGATCAGCATTCCCAGGAGTTGTGCTCCAGCTATCCCTGGCTCCCTGATCCCCTCTCATGGTCCTGCTGGAAGAGCAGCATCTCCCAGGGGTGATCCCAGCTGATTCCCGATGGAATCACCTTTCTTTCCCAAAAACTCCAAAGGCAGGTAGGTGGCACCCAGATCATCGTGGGAATGAGGAGCTGGAATTTCAGCCCCAGGCGGGAAAAGGAGGAAGGATGGATAATTTTATTCCATTATTTATTCATGGAATGGGTCCGATTTAAAAGGACTTAAAGCCCATCTCATCCCCATCCCCGCCATGCCAAGATATTCCCATCATCCCAAGGTTTAGGGGCAGCAGGAATTGGGAATAACCCCTGCCGAGCACTGCCTGTGGGTGCTCCGTCCTTCCAGCCCAAACTCCCTCAGCCATGAAAAAGGGAGAAGCTGGATCTGCCTCCTGTTTCCAATCAAAGCCTGTTTTGGTTTGGGAAATCCCGGCAAAAGCCATTCCTTATTTATGGACTGCAAACAACTCGCTTGTGTTATGATCCCAAAGTCATTAGGCATCACATTGGATATTCAGATGGATTAATTCCATATATTCCGTGTATTCCATAAAAACCAGGGGGGTAGCAAAGGGGCCCGACTCCAGGCTGCCTTCGGAGATATTGGCTGCAGATAATCCAAGCTTTTTTTGATTAAAACGGAGGAGAATTTGAATAGGAATGCATTGTTTGGAATCCATTTCCATCGGGCTCCGGAAGAATTCCCGCTCGGAGATAGATGTGGTTCCACTTAACAGGCGAGGGATTAAAAAAAGCCCTGGGGTTGGGGCTAATTCCCGTCATTATGTGTTTTTTGGGGGAATATAAATGGATTCGGTGTAATGGGGCTGATTGGAAAATGACCTGGTTGGGATGGGAGAAGGGAAGGGGCTGTAGGAAAACTGCTGGCATTCCGCGGGGTGCTGAGGGGCTGCCTCCATCCAAACCCTGATTGGAAAATTGTGGCTTTTCGCAGGCCGGTGTTTGAGCCATTAAAAGCGGATCGGTTTCATTCCCGATGTTTTCCTTGCGCTGGAATAGCATGAAACGAGCGCGTGTCGGGAATTACTCGGGAGAAGGGAGCAGGGGAGGGAAGCGGCGGCTCTAATTGGGAAAAGCAGCCGGAATAACCCAAAGTGATTCCACGTCACGCTGGTGGCACCCGGGAGGAGGATCCGGCCCCTGGAATGCGGAGATGGAAAAATCTGGGCTTTATGAGCTGAGCCCATGCGAGGATGGCTCGGCGGGGACCGGGCTTTGTCTGGGGAACAGGGATGCTCCGGCTTCCCTCGGAGGACTTCTCCACGCTCTAATTGTTCGGAAATTGTTCATAAAATTAAGGAGCTGGGAAGGGAGCGAGGGAAGCCGGGCGGAGGCGCTCCATGGAAGGAGCCATATGGAACGAGTTAGGCCGGGAAGGCAGCGAGGAGCACAAATGAGTTCAAGAGACATCCCGGTTTATTTCTGGAGAAGGGAAAGGCGCTGGGAGCGTGGAGAGGAGCGGGAGCTGCTGCCACGGGGATTTAGGAAAGGCAGGGAAGCTTGGAGAGAGGATATCTGCAGGGAGAGCACTCGGAGGATGTGTGGGACAATCCCCGAAGCACAGAATTCCCGGGAAAATTCCGCCGGAAAAACGCTTTACCCACTGGGAGCATCGCTTTTATCCTGCTCCCACCCCAGCACCGTCCCGGGCATGGGGGCAATCCTGGGAATTCCCAGTTCGCCACAAAAAGCTTTACACTGAGGGCTGGGACACCTCCAGCCATTCCCAGTGCCCAGGAGGCCTGTTCCAGTGGGGTGGGAGCTTCCAAAGAAATCCCTGCCACTCTCCCTCCCTGCAGAACGGTGGCGCCGGGAAAGGGGGGCACAAAAGGAGCTGGAGATTTCCCAAAATCCACGGATCGGGCCCAGCTTCCCTCAGGGACCTGCCATGGCTCTGCGGGGGCATCTGGTGGCTGAAAGATTCCCGGGGATTCGCCTGGGAGCGGCTCCTCCCTTCGCCATTCCCAACGGGGTTTGGGAATCCTGAAGGATTGAGTGGGAATGTCCCCCTCTTCCTTTTTCAGAATTCCAGCTCCCGGGGAGGGATTTATCCGGACCTCAGGAGACGGCACTGCTGGATAACCATGCCTGGAATGGTTCAAGGGCATGTCCTGGAAATTGGGATGTGCAGGAGCTGATGCTGCTCCAGGCACTTCCAGCCGCATTCCCAAACTGGCCCATTCCCACTCAGATTCCCCACAAAGTGGAGCAACTGAGGATTTTCAGCCCTGCCAGGTGAATTGGAGGGAATNGCAAAAAACACCCCAAAAAAAAAAAAAAAAAAAAAAAAAAAAAAAAAAAAAAAACCAAACAATGACACCTTAACCATTAAAATCCCTGGAATTATTTCCTCCCAAGCCTTTCTCCAAACATCTTAGCCTCCCATTGGAAATGGGAGCCGCTGTTTACTCGGGTAAATAAAAGCATTTTCCATGGATCTCCTGGCAAACAGATTAAAGGATTATGCTAAAGTCCTTCCCAAATTTTCCTATCGGAGTCCCGGAATCTCCGTATTTGATCCCGACCCCGCCGCCAGGCTGGGAGGGGATTTTTTTTCCCCATCAAGTACATCCTAAAAAAAGGAGATTTTAAAGGATTTTTTTAGGTTTATCTTCCCTGTTCCCTCTTCACACAGCGTTCAGAGCACAAACGGGACTCAGCCATGAAGAATCCCTTTTAAAATTCCCAATCTGGGAAGAATTTATTGGATTTCTAATAATAAATAGAACATTAATAAAGCAGAGGAATAAATTTTCCTCCCTGTCAGGGGCGTTTTGGCACTTGGTAATTTGGGTCCATAAATGGCTTTCCAAGTGATTAATGGGATGTGGACGTGGAGAAATATTCCTTGGATTTCCAGGGGCTGGGATATTGATGTTGTGGTGTTTGAAGGGCTCCATCCCGAGGAGGGATTGTCCCATTTATAACCCCTCCAGACAGGAATGAAGGGGCTTTGATGTAAAATATTCCTTAAATGCTCTCCTGGATGGAAAAGCAGCGTTTCCCCCTTCATTTCTGGCTGCGGAATTCCTGCCTGCAGCTGCTGGAATGGGCAGAGGAGGAATCTGGAAATCGGTGGCTTGGTTTATACCAATATTTTAGGATTTTCACCATTCCTGATAACTTTGCCTTCGGGGTAAAAGGAGATTCCAAGCAGCCGGATTCAGCTCCTGGATTATGGGGCTGTGGCTGCCCCATCCCTGGAATTCTTCAGGCCCAGGTGGATGGGGCTTGGAGCAAGCTGAGAGAGTGGAAGGTGGATGGAATTTAAAGGCTTTCCATTAAAATTCCCTCAGTTTTCCCGGGTAAAAGTATCCCAGAGGTCTCCTGAAGAAATTTTTATCCTTTAAAATGGATTTAAAAATAGTTAGGGAAGGAAAAGAAAAAAAAAAAAAAACTTTGGAGTGCAAAACCTGCCCTGAAAATAATCAGCTTTTAAGTGGTGTTGGAAGCAGTCCCTAAATCCACAGGAGACAGGATTTTTATTGGAATTTGGATAAAAAGATGGAATGGTTTTTAATCTACGGGAGGTTAAAGTCGCCATCTGAAGTTCGTTTGGGGTTTTTTTTTTTTTTTTATATCCCAGTTTTTGGGGTTTTTTTTTTTTTTTTTTTTTTTTTTTTTCTCCCTTTAAACAGATCCCGCTCATTTAAAAATTCATAAATAAGGGAAGGTCGTCAGAGCCCACTCCATAAAATATTTGGGTCACCTTCTAGGGAGCTGCCGGAGCCTTTTCCAGGGTTTTTTGGGCAATATTTTATGGGGCTGTCAGCCTTATTATGGAATGATGGCCACTGGAATTCCTTCATCCATAAATTCCCCTCGCCATGGACATTTCCACCTTCATTAGGAGGAGAGGAAGGAACCGCAGAGGCTTTTGATGAACTGAGGCTGAAGGGGGGAAAATTCCAGTGGGGCTGGGTTTGGGATGGCTTGATCCCAGATATTCCATGCTGGAGAAGCTCAAAGCGTGGGGAAATTTACTGGCTGGATATTCCAGGGATTTTAGGCTGGACTTAAAGCCTGGGACAAGTCAAGGCTGGGGAAATGAGGGGAGCCACTCCAATTCAGAGTCTTGGGATAATATTCCATATATCCATGGATTTGGGATCACATTTTGGGTCACAGCGCAGTGTTTAAGGCTCTGAGAGTAAAAATGGAAAAGGAAACTTCCAGATCCACAGAATTATCCTTAAATTCCAACACTGTCCACTTCTCCCAGGCATTGAAGAGCCTGAAATAGGAAGAGCTCCCAAACACAATGCAGGATATCTTGGAGGAGCTGGAATTCCATGGATTATTTTAATTTGCTGTGCCAAAAATCAAGTGACCTCCTGTATCCCGGCTGTGCTCCCGTTTGGTTGGAATCCCACAGTCCGGAGAATCCAATCAAGTGCCATTTTAAAATGATTTAAAGTCCGTTATTCCAGGTTTTAAAGATAATTCGGGGAAAGTCCAGGGGGAAGCCTCTGGCAGAGGATGAAAAGCTGGAGGCGGGATGGGAGAGGAGTTGTTATTGCTGGAAAACCAAGGAAAACAAACAATGACATTCCCACAAAAATAAGCGATGACATTTGCATCCATCACTGGGAATTTGGCCATGGAACGAGTGGCTCTGCTCCAGCCTGGAGCGTGCTTGGGAAGGATGGAGTCCAGGATTGGGAAGGATGGAAACCACAGCTCAGGAAGGATGGAATCCATGGAATCCACAGTTCAGGAAGGATGGAATCCATGGTTCAGGAAGGATGGAGACACCTTGGAGGGCCCAGGAAGGATCAGGCTGATCCCAATCCCTATCCTGCTCCATGGAAGGAATAAACCTGGGTTAAACCTCCAGAGATGTGAGTGGTGGACACGGAAATCCCTGGAATTGTCTGGGACAGGAATAGGGCTTGGAGCAACCTGGGATAGCCAAAGTGTCCCTGCTCCCACGGACATGGAATGGGCCGGTCCTGAAGGTCCCTTCCAACCCAATCCCAGTGTCATGGATGATGGAGAGGGATTCATCCCCAGGGAACGCGGGTTGGAGCTGGGATACATCCAGCCACTCGTCCCTAATTCCTTCCCCCGGCTCTGGAGGCAGGAATTCCCGGGAAGGGGCTCTGCGGTGGGGCTGGATGAGGAGACCTCTCCACACCCTTTCCAGTCCGATTTGTCAGGGATGCCTCCCGCACAGAGAGCCAACCTTGCGGAACATTTGGATAACTGCAATTCCCCGCCTTGGCAGCCGCTCCCGACAGCTGCATCCCATTTCTCCGGGCTGGGAAGAGGAGAGCGAGGTCGGAAAGATGGATGGATGTGAAAGCTGGGATGAAATGAGTCGTTGGAATCGATCGGGAATCGGCCGGAGCTGAATTAAAGTCACTTAAAGCTGATTTAAGGCAACCTCAGGAATATTCCTGATTTAAGGCTCTGCCTCCGGAGCGTGCTGGATGAGGGATTGGATTCATCAAAGCCGAGCCCTTCCAGCCACAAAAGTCTGGGATTTGCAAAGGCACGGGGAAAGCTCTGGGCACATTTGTAACCACCCACCCCAGTCCAGGCCATTCCAATGATCCCGAGGGCCACACCAGGATCCTTGGAGCATTGCAGCATTCTGGGAGAAAATAATCCTATTTATTGCCTGGTTTTCCCCACTCTTCCCAAAGTTTTCATGCTCCTGTGGATTCTTCAACTCCTGCTTAAGCTGCAGCTCCAAATCTCCCAAATACCACTGGAAAGGGAGGATTTCCCATTCCAATTCCCTTAGGAAAGCTGTCTCTTTTATTAAGGGGATCCCCAAACCACCGGGATTTCTCTCAGTCAGACTGGAATATTTGGGTGACAAATCCACAGGCAAAGGATACCTTTGGATCTCCTGCACATCCCAGGGAGCTGCAATCCCAAAGGGAAAAATTACAGGGACGATGTGTTGAGAGAGGGGAGGGAATTTAACTTTCCAAGGGTGTTTAATTTTTTGGGAGTAACGTTTGGGTTGTGTTTTGGAACAGATTCCCAGATAAGTTGTGGATGCCCTCCCAAGGACTGTGCCCTTGGATGATTTCCTGAAATCCTGGGATGTATTCCACCTTATTTTCCCATTTTGTTCTATTGTGACTCCTTGTCCAGCTACCAAACAATTTTTAAAAATATTCCCAGGTGTCATCTTAATCCATAAGGAATCCCATCCCTCATTCCCTCCTCCCTGTGATGCCCAGCATCCCACAATCCACCCTCCAAGATGAGGGAATTCACCCCCTCCCGAGCATGGATTTAAACCTCCAGAGCAGCAAATCCCTCTCTTTTCCCCTGTTTTCCACCGCCCCACCAGCAACATCCCAAATCCCATCCAGAGCTGTCAGCAACGTGAACATTCCTGGTGGGATGGGAGCGCTGCCGTGTCCCCAGGCGGCTCCCGAGGGATTCCCTGGATACCCCGGGAAGGTTCATTGAACCCTCTCTGCTCTCCCCTCATCCCCGTGCCTGTCTCCTGGAGAAGAGCAGGGAAAATCTGTTCCCTCTCCAGACCACACAAGCGCAGAAGGGGCTGGAAAACAACTCCCTCTGCCCTCCGCCTCCATTTTAACAGCTCTCCAAGGAAAAAAGGTCAGCAGTTCATGGATGGCAGGAAAGACCTACTGGGGACTCGGCTTATCCCAAACATTCGCTGCCCCATTCCCGACTCGTAACAACCTCCAGCAGGTTGAGCTTTTCCCCCCTCGGAGCTGGATGAGTTTTCCATCTGGGATGTATTTTTAGTGCCTGGAACTGTCCTCTCCTCGCTCCCAACATGTGTCGGGAGCTGCTCGGCGCTCCCGGATCCCGATAATTGTTTTAGCGGCTGTTTGGGAACATCGGGAAACGTTGTGGGTTCAGCCCGAATTGATCCCGCTCAATCAAACGCCTGGAATAAGCTGTGGATAAATCCATGATTTCATCACCTCCAGCCCGCCGACCCCCAGGAGCGGGAGTGATCTCACTCCACGTGTTGATGTGTCCCGGGAATAAATGAGCTCCCGAGCCGTGCCTCTGGAATAAACTAAAACAATCGGAATGTGCAGGAAGGAAAACACTGCCCGTGGCGAGCTCCGCTCCCCCGAACCCACGGCTCGGCTGCTCCGGCCATAAATTATCCCTAATAAATCTCCTTGGATGCTTAATGCCATCCCTCTCCTGCCAAAATGGGGGATTCGGGAACGGGCTGGACCAGGGGCTGAAATTCCTTGGGAATGTGGAAGCCTTTATTTGTTTTCCTTCCAAGCCTTTTAAATATCCCCGCGTTATCCCCCAAGCAGATGTCCAGGGAACGGCTCCTGACCCATTTAAACCTTTTTATTTTTGTGGGAATGAAGTCCAGTTCGGGGCTGGATTTGCTGGCCAGCACCTGACAAAACTCGGGAACGGGAATGCGGGGCTTTAATGGCTCCGGGGTGTGACTTTTAAGGAAACGAAGATAAATTAAAGCCTAATTGGGGCCGTTAACGGCTTTCCCAGCCCGCACATCTGGAGCCCAGGAGAATCCTCGGAAAAATGTTACAGACGGCTCCTGTTGCACAGCCCGGCCACCTCCAGACTCACTCCATGCTTTTTTTAGGGATAAAAATCCATCTTTCAGTGTCCAAAGCCAACACAGGGAGGGAGATTTTGATTTGAACCCCTGGCAGATTTGCAGCTTTATAAAAATTACCCCAAATCCACCTCAGGATCCCAAATTCCCCTTTCCCAAACTTCCAAGCTGCCCCAGCAAGGAAAGGCCACATGAAGACACTCCCCTGCTCCTGAGGCTGGGGATCTATGGAAGTAAAATTCCAATAAATCCAGGGAAGAGCTTACAAATCTTGGTTGAGCCCTGCTTAGTGTTTCCCACCACAAAATCCCAATCCCTGGAAAACCAACGGATAAAGGAATAGAATCCAGAAATAGAATCATCCCTCTTTTCAAGCCAGCTGTGGATCCAATCTGGAATTATCCAGTGGAATTGCTGCAGAATTTTTGGGATACTGCTGCCAATCCATCTGTAACCCCGGGTTCTTAGCACAGGTGGATGGGAACAGCCCAAATCCTTAAGGTTACAAGGAAAAGGATGAGCCTTGGAGGATGGGAAATGGGAATAAAAATCTGGGAAAGGTATAAAAGTCAGGGAAAATCACATTTCAAATCCAGTCTGGATGAGGCACCTGGGGATGTGATTCCATGATTCTCCCACCTCGTGCCATGGGAATCTGCCCAGTAAACCCAGGCACACCCCAGCTGCTGGATAAGCTGGGAAAGGCTCCAGGCTCCACTCCCTCATCCCACAGAATTCCTGGCTGGCTCCTTTTGGGGTTAAGGATTGTTGGTTTAGCCCTGGCAGCCCCAGGAGTTCCAAAAGCATCGGTTGGATCCAAGGAAAACACGAGGCAAGCTTGGAATTCAGGCAAACACAACACCAAAAATAGCAAATCCTTGTCTCTTCTCACTTCTCTTCCCATTTTTTCCTCGGGGTCTCTCCAAGTTTTTCCCTACAGCGCCACTTCCCAGGGGTTTGACGCTGTTTAAACCGGCTGTGTGTCAAAACGTGACCCAAAATCCAAGGATTTAAACCAAAACCCACCCAAGGAATTTGCTGAGAAAAACTGGCGCTGTGACATTCCCATGGCATGGGATTTGAAGGATCATTGTTTGCACTGGTCTGGGTAATCCCAATTTTCCCGGAGCAGCATCCCAAGGGTCAGGGATGCTGCAGGGACACAGCGATCCGCCCCCCCCCCCCCATCCCATTTATTAGAACTAATTAATATTTATTTCCAGCTCTGGAAAACCTCAGACCTCCCCCTCCTCCTCGACCCATCCGTTGGTGCTCCCAGAATTTTATGGACAGCAGCCCGGCCAAGGGATCTGCCTGGAATTCCGGGAAACCTTGAAAGATCAAAGGCTCCGTTTTCCCCCCGGATATTGGGCTCCGTGTGCTGGGATTTACAAGGAAAAGGATGAACTCCAGCCAGTGGATTAATGCAGCACTCAATTCCAATGAAATCCCAGAGCAGGAGCAGGGATAACACATTCGGGATGGGCTGGAGAAATTCCAGCTGCCGGACAGAACAACCTGGGAAAAAAAACCAGGAATTTTGGGAATAGATCAAAATAAGTTTAGGATGAGGCATTTTTTGAGCTGTTCCTTGGGAATTCTTATGTGCTCCCGAAGATTTTAGGGAATTCTGGGCTCTGTTCCCCATTTCTCCTGTGTTTTCATGTAAAGGGATCCATCTGGAATGGTGTCCCTTGACCTCGGCACGCCCCGGGGCCAAGCACAGCCCATTTTCCACTAGAAATGCAATTTTCAAGGAAAAATCCAATTTATTTCCATCCAGATGTTTTATTCCCGTTGTCCTTTGAGCAATTCCCTTCTTGGTCATTAAAATTCCAGGAAAATCCAACAAAACCACGCAGGATTTGTTCCCAAATCCCAAGTTCTGTAGCTGATGCATCCCAAGCCCTTTTTTCTCTTTAAGGCACTGGGATTATTTTGTCTTTAATTTCCTTTAAAAAATACAAAAACTTCCCAAAATCTGGGTGTTAATCCAGTCTGTCCTGGGACTCAGGAAGGATCAAAGGATGCATGGATGATCTCTGGAATGTTCCAGGTGAGGTTGGAGAAACCTGGGATAGCAGAAGGTCCCTGCCATGGAATGGGATGAGCTTTAAGATCTCTTCCAACCCAAACCATTCCATGATCCCAAGATTTTCCCAACTCCTCCATCATTCCTGGGGTAAAATAACAGCCTCCAGGTGGACACAGCATTCCAGAGGGATTTGGGATCACTGTTCCCACTCCTGTTGTCCATGGTGGTTCTCTCCTCCATTCCCAACAATGGCGGTTCCCAGATTTCCAGGAATCTTCAGGAATCGCCAGTTGGGAATCACTGGGAGAGATGATCCCAAGGAATCCCTAAATCCACGAATTCCTGCTGCCCTCTGGCTTTTCCACAAAATCCCTAAGCCTTGGAAAATCCATTCTGTGGGATTGGTGCAGTTTTTCCAGCATACAACTTCCATTGGAGGAAGGGTAGGGATTCAACAAGGGAAAATTCCATTGACCTGGAAGCAGGGACAGAGCTTGGATTCGGGAGTGGTTTTTAGCAAGAATTCTCCAAAAAATCCCAAATCCCTGAATCCAGAAGGCATCCACCCTCCTACCTCCCAACCTGTCATCCCAAATCCAGTTTTTTCCATCCTTCATGGAGTTAAGGAGAGCTTTGCCCTTTGGGAGCATTTCTGGAGCAGCTGAACATTCCAGCTGGTTTTTGTGAAAATCGGGAGAAGGAGGAAAGCCAAAGTCTCGGCAGGGATACAGCCCTGGGAATGCTGGGACTTGGGAACTTGGGATTGATTTACACCCTGCCAGGACCCATTCCAGCTCCGGGAGATCCAGGAGGAGCCGTAAATCAGGGAAATGCCGGGCACAGCCACCCTCTGGAGTCTGGCACCTGAGAATTCCAAAGGCAGGAAAAACCCCAAGTTCCCATTCCTGTGCCAGGAGCTGCTCCTGGAGCCGATATAAATCAGGTTTCCCTGCCCTGCTCCAGACAAAATTCCAGCTGCTGGGTTGTTTGGATTTGGATTCCCCCTCCTTCTCCTTATTTTTCCAGCCGAGGTGCCTGGAATGAAAAACAAAGCCCAATGTGCCATGACGGAGCTTCCAGGCATTGCTGCCAGGCAAAGGAAAAATCCTGGGAATAACCTCCCTTAGATCCCCTTAGATTCCTTGTCCTCCTAAAAAAAAAAAAAGGAAAACTTTGGCTCAGGGAAAGGTGGGATAAAACCAGGAATTGTTTGGTATTAACTGCAGCATTCCCCCTTTTCCCACCCCATTTTCCCTCAATTCCAAGGGCAGCAGTGGAATTCCCCATTGCACATCAGGAGAATCCGAACTGGAAATCATTATTTGGGATTTTGGGAACATTGGGTGAGGGGAAGGAACAGCTGCCACAGCTTCCTGAGGTGAGGATTTTGGGATGAGTTCTGCATTGTCCCAGTTTTCCACAGTTTCCTCTGGTCTCCATTTAGGAGAGGTGGGAGTGCTCCAGAGGCACTGGGAATGGCGAATCTGGAATGGCAAATCCAGAATGGCAAATCCAGAATGGAAAATCCGGAATGGCGAATCCGGAATGGCAAATCCAGAATGGCAAATCCAGAATGGAAAATCCGGAATGGCGAATCCGGAATGGCAAATCCAGAATGGCAAATCCAGAGTGGCCACAAAGGGGAGGAGGCACCTGGGAGCTGGGGAATTTCTTTCTTCAAATATCCCAAATTCTGGGGTCCTGACCCTTAAATCCCAACATCCAAGGGGATGGAATGGGGATACCTGGCACAGCCAGAATCCCAGCACTGGGATTATCCTGTGGCTGGGACTGGAACTGGGACCAACATCCGGATCCAGGATTTTCAGGCTCATTTGGATGCTCAAGCAGAGACCACTTGGTTATTCCCAGATTTTCTCCCCTAAATCCTTGGACACCTCCAGGGATGAGTACTCCAAACCCATCCCATTCCAATGTTTTTCCCTATCCCCCAGCTCCAGGGTGAAAACGATGCCCAGGATTTTATTTCACTGCGATCCCAATGCTTGGCTGGGCTTCTCCTTGGCTTTTTTCCTGCCTCCTTTTTTTTTTTTTTTTTTTTTTTTTTTTTT
>VXBI01008169.1:23185-35622 GCA_013397375.1 Toxostoma redivivum | reverse complement strand
TTAATTGTTTTATCAAGTGTTTCCCTGCAATATTTCAGCTCAGGTTGCAGGCAGAAAAAAAAGAGACTAATAGCAATAATAATTAGGAGAATGATAATTATTAGTAGTAGTAAAAATGATTTTTAATAACAAAAATGATGATTATAATAACAGCGACAATAATGATGATGATGCTTCAGGTTGCAGTTGGAGAAATAAAGAAATAAAATTAGTTAACGAATTAATTAATTAATAAGTTTCCCTGTGACTTTTCAGTCCAGGCTGCTGGCAGAAAAAAAAAAATTGATTTAATAACGTTGATAATACAAATGTCATTAATGAGTGTCAATAAAATAGCAATATCATTAAAGCATTAATAGAATTATAAAAAATAACGATGGTGATGGTGATTAATAATAAAAATAAGAGTAATAGTAGTAGTAATAGTAATAATAAATAACAAAATAGATTCTAATGACAGTAATGATAACAATGTTTCAGGTTGCAGACTGAGAAATAAATAAATAAAATTAATTAATTAATCAATAAGTTTCCCTGTGACTTTTCAGCCCAGGTTGCAGGCGGAAAAAAACAAACCGAATGAAAAATGTTGATAATATGAACATCATTAAAATAGGATTATCAATAAAATATCGATATCATTAAAACAAAAATAATGGTGGTAATAGGGAGATGATAATAATAGTAGTAAAAATAGGAATAATGGTAATGATTATAATGATGATGAAGGTGATAATGATAATAGTAATTATTATATAATTACAATTTATTATTATTATTGTTATTATTGTTATTATTGTTGTTATTATTGTTATTGTTATTGTTATTGTTATTGTTATTATTATTATTATTATTATTATTATTAANTATTTTTCCGTGATCCTCTTTTCCTGTTTCTCCATGAGGTGTAGTGGCATCATCATCAACTTACAATTAATTTTCCCTGTTCTTCCTTCAGGGTATCCCTTGGATATTCCCAAACTCACTCTTCCCGAGCCCTCTGGCACCCACTGACAACATAACCCTGCTGTTATTCCCTCTTTTTCTAAATCCTAACAGGATTATCCCAAAGCCAATCTTTATAATCGCATCCTGGAGAAGGAGTGCGTTCCCTGGGGGGACATTCCTTAGAAGCACGGCATGGATTGTGCCCTTTTCCAATCAAATTCCAACTCTTGGAATTCCATCAGGAAGGTGTCCCTCAGAAAACCCAGAGCTGCTCGCACAAGAAGGGAAAATCGGGATTTCTTGGGGGGTGAAAATCGGGATTTTATGAGAGAAAAATCTGGATTTTAGGGCCAAAATCCCGTTGTATCCATTGGAAAGGCATCGGCCAATTCCACGGCTCTTCATTGCGGGATCATGGAGCAAGGAGAGCCGTGTGTTTGCATTTTGGAAAATGAACCTGGATGCAGTTATTTATCTTCTCCCTTTAATTGTTTGAGCTGTTCCTAATGTCAACTCCGGTAATTTTAAATCAATAGAGGAGGAAAAACTTTCCAAGGGATCGGAAATCCCGAGTAAATTTACTTTGCAAATAGGCTCGGGTAGGTGGGACTACGCCGAGGATCCCCAACTGACGCTTCCAGGCAAAAATGCTGGGAATGCTGCGGCGGAGGCTCCGGGAGAACAGAGCACCTGCCTGGCTGGAGGATTGGATTGGAGCTGGAAGTTTCGGGGTTGGAATTATGGAATCTTCCCTGCAAGGATAGGGATGCCTTGGAGTGGAATTCCCAGAGAAGCTGTGGCTGGTCCATCCCTGGAAGTGTCCAAGGCCAGGGATTTGGAGCAACCTGGTCTAGTGGAAGGTGTCCATGCCAGGAGGGTTTGGAATGGGATGAGCTCTAAGCTCCCTTCCCATCCAAACCATTCCAGGATTCCACGGAGGATCCAGTGGAACCTAAGGTGTGCCGGATCCTGCAAACAGGGAATCCCATTCCCAAGGAGACTAGCGCAGGTTCCTCAGATGGATGGATGATGGACGCACCCCTGATGACCCCAGTTCTTGATTCCACACCACCTAAAAATAGGATTATCCTGTCAGGACCCGTTTTCCCGACCCATACCCTGTGTGCTTTGGATGCCTGACAACGATGAATTCCAGGTCTTTCATCTCCTGCTGCTCCACAGCCAAGCTTTAATGGGACAACGCGTCCAGGCACGCCTTCCCGCTGCCACCCGAGATGGGAATGCATGGCCGTGGCTTTGGGACTCCCAGGAAAACTTTTTCAATGGATTCTGTCATCATCCCACGTAAAATCCCAATTATCGACAGCGGGAAAGGCTGGCTCCCGCTTTGGAGCTTTCTGTGGAGGTTTAGAGCTGGGCTTAGCTAAGCCCGGGCTGTGGATTAAGGAGGTGAATGCGCTGTTGACTCAGCCCTGCGGGGTGGTGTCCCTTTGTTTTTCCAGGATTTCCAGGCAAGGCTCCGACAAAGGGAACACTCCGGGTGGAAAGGTAACTCCGGTGATTAATGACACGGACGTGACGTCCTCAGCCCAGGTGGTCTGATCCCTTCGGAGTTCAGCAACCTGGGAAGAGAGGTTGGAAAAGGGAAAAGCTGGGCAAAATTCACTCATTGCCCAAACAAAGGAATTCCTGCGCCTGGAATTCAGCGGGAAGTCCCAGCTTGCCAAAATTTTTTGTGGCAACTCCATAAATCCTGACTGCTCCTTTCATAGCATGCAGCCAGTCAAAAAAAAACAAAACAAAAAAAAAAAAAGTGGAATTGGAATGTTGGGATTGGTTTGGGCTTGTTGGATGAGTATACCAAGAGGATTTTTTGGAATCAGAGCCGGAGTTCACAACCCTGGTTCCCAGTGATTATTCCCAATGCTCCAGTGCAGCTCCTAGGGCAGGATGGAGCTTGTCTACTTTGGACATGGTATTCCCAAACCTGATCCTAAATCCTGTGGGATCACACGGTTTGGCTTGGGTGATGGCCCTGTTTTCCTTGGCTTGGGGATCCCAGACATCCAACATTCCCTTGGATTTTCCACAATGAAAAACATCCAGGTGGGAAATGCCTCTGGATGTCAGCTTTGTCAGGAATAAGCAAATTCCATGTAAATGAGGGCCCTCATTATCCCCAAGTGTGAGACGATCCTACATCCACCCAAAATGCCCTTGGGAAGCAGAGGAAATGAATCCATGGATGCTGCTCTGCGTGTGCTCCAGCTCCTTTAGATGGCACCATCCTCCTGCGCTGGATTCCAGCTCGATCAGAATTCCCTGAAAAAGAGGAAAATTCCTTCATTATGGAGCAGGAATTGAGGTGGTGCCAGCAACTCCGCAGATTCCATGAGGGAAAAGCTTCCAATGCTGCCAGCCCGGAGCGGCCCCGTTCCTCCTTTCTCCAGGTATGGGATGGTGAGAGGGGACATTCCCACATGACATTCCAGAATCCAGCCTGGCTTTGGGATTGGTGGGATTCTGCCAGATCCAGAGCCAAGGGAAGAGCTGGGAATTCGGTTCCCAGGTGGAATGACGCAGAGGTTACTCCGGGGTGGCCAAGATTTTCCTCAGTCTTTGGGAAAACCACCCGGGAACAAGAAGATTAAAGAAGGTTTGGACCATCCTGCATGCTGTTGGTCCATAGGGATCATTCCCAACCCATAGGGATCATCCCCACCCCAACTGATGGGAATTTCATCATCCAGAACCCCCTGCATTCCAAAAAAAAAAAAAAATCCAGAGAAACCATAGTGGAATAATCTTCTTTGGGATTCAAAATTCCGGGAAAATGTGGCAGGCAGAGGAGCTGGGAATTCTGGGTGTTTCTCCCAGGAACTTTTTTATTCCCTTCTGGAACTTTTAATTTAAATGTGACATCCCAAGGGATAAGATGGGAATTTTTCCATGCAGCAGAACGATTCCCTCAGTGAGGGAGGATCCATCCCTCCTTTCCCACCAGGAAAAGTTCCCCCTTTTCCTTGGCTGCCCTCAGGCAAAGCAGCAGAAGGGAATTTTCAGGATCAGCCCACATTCCTGATTCTCCAGACTTGTTCTGCCTTTTAGAAGTGCAAATAATCCATGGAAAATGTGGGAACAGATCAGGATGGGGCAGGAGCATTTTTTATCCACTTTGGTTTATTTTTCCTGGATTTTTTTTGGGGGGGACAGGCTATTTTTGGTCTCTCTTCCCAAACTCCTCCCCTGCTTCTGGATTGGAACAATCCCTACCAGGATTTTGGGATGTGCAGCATTCCCACCACAATCAATGCTTATGGATTAATAAAAGATCCTAAATCCTGGGAAACTGTGATGGCAAAACATTCCCTGCTAGATTTGGGATGTGGATAAGGCAGGAATTGATCCCAAATAAGTGCTGGGAATTCACTTTTTCCTCTCTGCCTTTTGTTCCCTTTCCTTTGTCTGTGCTGAACCCAAGGGATCAGTGCTGGGAATTCTCCCTCCTGGGATCCTTCCAGCTTTTCCCATATTCACCCACCTGAACACCCCTGCTCATTTCCTGTCCATCCTGTGCCATGCAGGAAACTCAGATTTCCAGGGATCATCATGATTTCCCACAAATTTAGTTACCTGGGAAAACAGCTTTGGCTTCCTTGTGCTTTGGGATGTCAGATCCCATCATTCCTTATTTTTTTGGGAAGCCATGACTCCAGTCCCTGTAAAATACCCAACATCATTCCTTAAAGCAGCATCAGGGAAAGATCTTCCTTCTTTTCCACACTTCTTTTCCCTTTGGGTGGAGCAGGGAATAAAAAATACTTGGTCTAGCTGGAAAAGCCTGGAAAGATCTGTGAGCAGGGGAAGACATCCCATTATCCATTCAATTTTCCCTCACTAACCAAGTTTTCCCCATTATCCATTCAATTTTCTCCCATTAATCACTGAATTTTCCCTCCACTATCCATTAAATTTCCCCCATTATCCATTGAATTAACTCCATTATGCATTTAATTTTCCCCATTATCCATTGAATTTCCCCCCATTTACCATAACATTTTCCCTATTAAAGCTCCATCTTCCTTCCCCAGAATCCCAATCCCCACGGAAGCAGCAGTGTAGAAATTCCCTGTACAACCCCTAATCCCATTATTCCCAGTAAAGAGCAGGAATAAACTTCAGGAAAGGGAAAAAAAACTCCCTCCCAAAAATCCCCCAAAACCCAAGTGTCGCGCTGTGCTCGGACCTCGTTTTCCCACTTAAATTTGCCCTTCCCACCCAGAATCCGGAGCTGTGATTTAGGGATCCGACTCCAGGGGGTGGAGCCGCTCCTCGGGGCCAATTTTATCCCAATTTCCCGGCAGCGACCCCGCTGTCTCACCCCGCTCCCTGAATTACGCCGGCTTTTCCGACGCCTCCTGCTGGAGTCAATTGTATGTGGCCACCTCCATATTTCATTCCCGCTTTTCCAATGTCTGCACAAGGTCAGGTTGATATTCTGCGGGAATCATCAAGTGACACTCGAGATAAACAGAATGTTTACTCTCTCCATGTGAGCCGGAGCTGATATGGAAATTTATCCGGGCGGCGGGAATCGCATTTGCATTCCCGCTCTTGGGCAAACATTCCCGGCTCCAAATCAAACAGCTTTGGGGGCTCGGCCCCNTGGGATGGGATCCATGGGATGGAAAGCACCAGGGCAAGGTGGATTCCCAGCTTTGGGATGGAAAGATCAGGTTGGGATGGGATAAATCCCAGCTGGACAAGCCAGATTCCCAGGTTTGGGATGAGCTTTGGCCTGTAGGAGGCTCATTCCCAGGAATAAAGGACCTTGTGGGCAAGAATTTCTGCCAAGGTCCACAGATGCAGAATAATGGGAATAATGGGAATCTTCCCGAAAATCCCTCTCAGCCAGAGGGAACATAAATTATGGTGGGATTTATGGATCAAGCCGGGCTGAGACCCCACAACTCGTTGCACTTGCGCCTTTGGCACACAATTCCAGAGGGGAAGGGACATTGCTCTTCCAGCTTTTATCCAAAGAAAAATGGGATTTACTTGGTCTCTTAGGCTCACACACCCAGAGAGAGGGAGACACTGCTTTTCCAGCATTTATCCAAGAAAAAACCAGGATTTATTTAGTCCCTTTGACTCACACACCCAGAGGAGGTAGGACACTGCTTTTCCAGCCTGATCCCAAAGAAAAATGGGATTTTTTTTTTTTTNGTCAATTGTATGTGGCCACCTCCATATTTCATTCCCGCTTTTCCAATGTCTGCACAAGGTCAGGTTGATATTCTGCGGGAATCATCAAGTGACACTCGAGATAAACAGAATGTTTACTCTCTCCATGTGAGCCGGAGCTGATATGGAAATTTATCCGGGCGGCGGGAATCGCATTTGCATTCCCGCTCTTGGGCAAACATTCCCGGCTCCAAATCAAACAGCTTTGGGGGCTCGGCCCCCTCTTCCCGCTGCCAGGCCAGGGAGCAGGGAGCAGCGATTTGGATTCAGGAGGGAAGAGGGACACGACGGAACGAGCCTCAGCCGTAATTGGATCAACTTTGCATCCCAACGCCTCGGCCTTGGATGCTCGGCTGCCCGGAACGGCGGCTCCGGGCGCTCCCGGTGTTTTTCCAGCGCCTTTATCTGCTCCGAGCAGGCCGTGCTCACCTCTCAGTCATTTTTCCTGCTGAGCAAATAAATCCTGCTTTTTCCCTTTTTCTTTTCCCCCTTGTGTTTGCATGAAAGAAGGGGGATTGATTGACGGCCTCTTCCAGCTGGAAAGCTCGGCATGGGATGGGATGGGATGGGATGGGATGGGATGGGATGGGATGGGATGGGATGGGATGGGATGGGATGGGATGGGATGGGATGGGATGGGATGGGATGGGATGGGATGGGATGGGATGGGATGGGATGGGATCCATGGGATGGAAAGCACCAGGGCAAGGTGGATTCCCAGCTTTGGGATGGAAAGATCAGGTTGGGATGGGATAAATCCCAGCTGGACAAGCCAGATTCCCAGGTTTGGGATGAGCTTTGGCCTGTAGGAGGCTCATTCCCAGGAATAAAGGACCTTGTGGGCAAGAATTTCTGCCAAGGTCCACAGATGCAGAATAATGGGAATAATGGGAATCTTCCCGAAAATCCCTCTCAGCCAGAGGGAACATAAATTATGGTGGGATTTATGGATCAAGCCGGGCTGAGACCCCACAACTCGTTGCACTTGCGCCTTTGGCACACAATTCCAGAGGGGAAGGGACATTGCTCTTCCAGCTTTTATCCAAAGAAAAATGGGATTTACTTGGTCTCTTAGGCTCACACACCCAGAGAGAGGGAGACACTGCTTTTCCAGCATTTATCCAAGAAAAAACCAGGATTTATTTAGTCCCTTTGACTCACACACCCAGAGGAGGTAGGACACTGCTTTTCCAGCCTGATCCCAAAGAAAAATGGGATTTTTTTTTTTTTTTTTGGCTCCTTAAAACTCATGAATCCAGAGGGGACAGGGCACCACTTCTCCAGCCTGATTACAAAGGAAAACCGGGATTTCTGGGGTGCTTGCTCACAGACATTTGGGGCACGGCAGAGCCAAGGGGCGAAGCCAAGGCCCAGAAGATCCCGGGCTGCGATTCCCAAGAACAGCGATGAGATTCCCGGGAACTGGAATCGGCTGGGATCTGCCGAGCAAATAAAGGAAGGGGGAAAAGAACCGCAGAGACGTTGGGATGCAGCTTTTCCTGGGAAACGAGAGGTTTAGAGCCGGGAACGGTGAAGCAAGGAATGCTCCCAAAAAACCTGCAAANTATTTAGGAAAATGGACTATCATAAAAAAAAAAAAAAAAAAAAAAAAAAAAAAAAAAAAAAAAAAAAACACAAAAAAAAAAAAAAAAAAAGAAAAAAAAAAAAAAAAAAAAAAAAGACGGGGAAAAGCGGGGGGAAAAGCCAATTTTCCTTTTGCAGCGGCTCCCTTGGAGCCCCAGAGCCGGCGGCGCGAAGTATTCCTGCCATTCCTTGGAGCGCCGGGATGCCACACACATGGTGTTTGTTCACGGCGAGCAAACAGATTGTAAACTGGCTGATAATTTCGGTGCTGACAATGTCATTTACAGCTGTCAGCCCTTTGTGCGCCGTGTTTGCTTTATTCAAATATGAACCCGCCGCCCCTCCCTCCCCGCGCTTCCTTCTGCATTAAAATCCCATCAATTCCCTGCCAGCCCGCCTTATCTAAAATTCATTGGAGGCCAATCACTTGCATGAATGCTTTGGGGTTGCCATGGAGGCGAGAAGTCTAGTGGCGACTTCGGGGGATTAGGAAGTTTCGCTTGGAAAAGCCTTGGAGTGCTGGAGAGGGGAAAATGCACAAAAAATAAAAAAAAATAAATAAAAAATAAAAAACCAAAAAAACCGGCGGAAAAATCAGTGATCTCCGAGCTGATTTCAAGGCTGGCTTAGCCGCGAATTCCCGGGAAAATCTCTCGCTGCTTCCCAGCCCGCTTCCATAATAAATTCAAGGCCGGCTCCCGGTAGATTGATTTGGATCCAGCTGCTTCCCAGGGCGCTTCCCGCAGGTCGGGAAGCATCTCCCATTGTTAATGGAGGTCATGGCACCGCTGTTAAATAATTCACAGCGGCCTCTCCCCGCCCGCCCGGGCCAGCTGCAGATGTTGCCACCTGTATCCCAAACCTTCGGACATTCTGGGAATATCCCCGTGATTTGTTGCTCCAGCCGGGCTGAGGCAGGGAGGATCCAGCGGGATGAATTTGGGGCCATTCGGGTTTAGCTTGGAGCTCCCCGGTGTTGTCGCAGTTGGATTTTTGGGGGTGCTTTTCCTGGATAATTTGGGAGCCAGAGCCCCGAATCCCAAGTTGCGGCTGAATCTTGGATTTGTGGATTGGAGCAGAGAGGGAAATGAGGTGTTTATCCAGGGAAATAATGGGGATAAGACCCCTCCAGAGTGACCCACAGGTGACAATTAAAGTCACCTTTTCCCATCCTGTGTCATCCTCCTTTTCCCTCCTGCCTCATCCCCCTTTTTTCCCCTCCACCCAGGGATTAAATCCCTGGAGTCAAACCTCACAGGGAAAAAGCCCCAGACTGGCTGAAAAAAAAACAAAAAAAAAACAAAAAAAAAAAAACTTTATTTACCTCGGGACTCCTGAAATTCCCGAAGTGCTCTTGGAGCACTTGGAGCTCCACTGCTCCAAGGAGGGGCTGGAGCAGGGCTGAGATTCCCGGGAGCAGAGGTGGCACAATCCCAGAGCCATCATTCCCCAGAGATTCCTCCCCTCAACCTGGAGGTGGATCCAGGCAGATTTTTGGGAAGGAATTCCCTCTTCCCATGGCTTCCTCCACAAAGTACATCCCAACATTGAAGGGAGAATGGAAATGCCATATCCAGGAATCCCAGAGCTCCTCCTGGAAAACCCCCTGTTATCCCACTTGTCCTCAAGGACAAACACCCAACACACAGCAAGCAAAACTCATCCCGACATTCCTCATGGATCCAGGAAGGGATGAAAGGACTGGGGATGCTTTTATGATTCCTGATCCCATTCCAGGCCCTGGATTTGTCCTGGCTAATGCCCAAGGTCCTGGATGGGATTTCTCCTGGATCCAAAGCTCATCCAGCTTTTCCCCACCACATCCAGGGGCAGCTCCTCTATCCCAGGTTGCTGCAAGCCCTACCCAAATTCTCCTTGGGATGGGAAATCCACTCCCTTCCTGAATCTCCTTTTCCCCTGTAATATTCCATATTTAACTGCCATCATTCCCCGTTTTCACCCCTTTTCCACAGCTCCTGCCCCTCGGGAAGCTTTGGGAATGACAGCGGCTGTTCCCTCGCAACCCCGGCGCATTCCAGGATTTGGAAATCCCTGGCCACGGAGCCGCTGCCGGGTTTTGTTCCCTTGCTGCTCGGGCTCATCTTCCTTTCAAGTCGGGCTCTTTTTTTTTTTTTTTCCCAAATTACAAAAGGGAAAAAGTAAAGAAAAGGAAAAAAGTGGGAAGGAGCTTTTGCCTGTCATTTGTCTTGCTGGGTATAAAAGCAGGAATAAAAGAGGGAGAGGAGAGGAAAGTTTTCCTTTGTTTCAGGAATGTCTCATTTCAATTTGAAACCAAACTCAACCTGTGTGTGCTGCTTTATAAATTCCAGCTGGGAAAAGGCCTTGGAATTGTGTCCGGGCTGAGGTGTTTTTTTGCCGTGTTTTACCCCGGAGTGGCGGAGTCCGGGCAATCCTGGAATCCTGCTGTCCCAGTAAAATTTCACGCTCAAACACCACCTCCTTGGAAAACGGGGTTTTAAAAAATTCTGGGATGCTTTGGGTTGGAATTGAACTCATCTCGGTTTCATTCCCAGGGAATGAACCTGCCACTACCCAAGGCTGCTCCGAGCCCCGTGCAATCCCTGGATTTAAAACTTGCCGGGATGCGACGGGCACGGCTTTTCTGGGATAACTCGGTGCCTCCCCAGCCTGCCGGGGAAGGATCCCTTCCCAACACCCCAGCGGCAGCGGGAAGCCATTCCCGCTTATCCCATCACTCCCTGCCCTTGTCAAAAGTCCCTCTCCAGCCTAATTGCCATCAATGGGATTCGGGATCACCGGGAGATGCCGTGTGGTCCAACAAGCCCCACAACCAAAGCCCAAATCGACTCCCAATGGAGCTCCCTCTTTTTTTTCCCATTATTATTCCCCTTCCCTTTCACTCTTCCCGCTTTCTTTCCCAAACAAAACCGCCGCCGCCGGCTCAGCCGCATGCCGGACAATGCCCCCCGCACAATCCCACCCCACAATTCCAGGCCTCTCCTGGGATATTTACGACACATCCCACAGTTGTCATGTCAACCCCCCAGGCGAGGGCGGCCCTAAATCAAGCTGTCAAGGGGCCGGGAGAATCCCGCTATGGAAAAGGACATCCCTGAGTGACACCCGGGGAGCATCTGGCATTTCGGGATCGCCGCCGCTGCTCCCGCTTTTTTTTTTTTGGGTTTGGAAGAGGAGCAGGGCAAGGCAGGAATATCAATGGGATGGTGGGGATGGCTCCCGTTTTCCCTTTTGTTGCACTGTCAGGTGGTGATGTCCCTCCAGGAATTCTGGTGTTGTCAGAGCTGGATCCAACTGCCTTGGAGGCTTTTTTTTTTCCAGCTTATAAAATCCTGGGATTCCAGGTTCATCGCAACCTCTTCCCTCTCTCTGCACAGCTCCTCTCCATCCTCATCCTGCCCTAAGGAATTTTCCTCCCCCACAGCACAATTTCCAGGATCAGAGTGCGATCCTTCATCAGGAATTGGAAGGATAGAATGAGGAGCAACGGCTCAAACAGAAAAAAGGGAAAATTAGATGGGATGTTGGGAAGAAATCCTTCCCTGAGAGGGTAGGGAGGCCCTGGCAATGGTTTCCCAGAGAAGCTGTGGCTGCCCCAACCCTGGAATTGTTGGACAGGGCTTGGAGCAAGCTGGATTTATGGGAGGTGGGGGGAGACGGATGATCTCCCAAGCCCAACCATTCCATGACGAAGGAAGAGCTTGGAATTTGATTAAACTCCTCGGGCCAACCAAAACCTTCTGCACCGCTGTTGTGTTTTCCAAGCCTGGAAATCCATTTATTCCTCCAGCAAGCCAAGCCTCAAGGCCGGGAAACCAGGGCAAAATTATTCCTGAGGGATTATAGCCCAAAACCTTAGGACGCACTTTAGTCCCGACCGCTTTAGACCAAGCTTTAGCTCTCCCTTAAAACCCAGATTTTGCAGGCCAGCTGCTCCGTTAATTCCGTATTTTCAGCCCTGCGGGATCGCCGGGAGCCTCTGGAGAGGCCGGAGCTGTTTTTCCAGCGGGGTTACAACCCCTGGGAAGCTCCTCCCGGGCGGAGCAGCCTGGGTGGCACTGCCACCACCAGCGAGGTGACAGCGGCGCGGGGGGCACAGACGGGGAGGTGCCAGGCAATTAGCGAGCCCAGCAGCATTCCCGGGAAAAGCTTTTCCCGGCAGGAAATCGCTCCCCAGCCCTCGGAGCCGCCGCTCGCCCGGTGGCCAGATGGCTCCCGAGGCCATTCCAGCCGCCAGTGACAATTTTCCAGGGATGTAAACGACACCGCGGAGGTGGCAGCGCGGTTGTTCCCGGCTAATCGCCGGGCTGTCCATCATTATAATATTCCACGCGGATTTGCGGCATTCCGGGGATGGACGATTAGGACGAGGCCGAAGATAAAAAAATGACGGGCGCTGCGCGGGGGTGAAAAATCCCGGGGTTTTTCGCATCCCGGCGCGGAGTTGGCAAACAAGCTCCAAAGGGCGGGCGGGGAGGGGAGCGCTTCCCTTTGTGTCCCGGCCGAGGGCACGGCAGGATCACAGAGCCCATCCCGGCGCTGTTTGCTTTGGGAACAATCGGGAATGGCGGGACAAGAATGGCACCCCCTGACCATGACTAATTGAATCCCGGCGGGAGCGGGGCCGGGGCAAAGCGCCGCTGCCGCCGCTCCAGCCGGGGGCAGCCGACAGTGATTGATGCCGCCGTGATCCCAACAAG
>VXBI01008169.1:0-15471 GCA_013397375.1 Toxostoma redivivum | reverse complement strand
CCCCCTTCCTGTTCTTTATTTTCAGGAAAAATCCCCGTGATGCATCCCAAAGCCTCTGCTTTGCCAGGAGTCATCCTGGTCCCACAGCAAAAAATGGGATCCAAGCTGCAAAACCCCTGGAATTTCCCCCCTGGGTATGGCTGGAGCCAGGCTCCACCTCCCTTGGTGCCAACTTGGGAGGATCCCAAGGAAAACCCTCTGGAGTCACCGGGAATGCAGGGAGGGAGAGGTGGGATTAAAAACTGGAGCAGGAGCTGTTTCCTACCAGAATTCCAGCCCCTCATCCCCATGCCACCCATCCCAAGGATAACTGGGAGAAGCTCCGTGCTTCCTCCTGGAGCCCTTTGCACGCCTGCCAGTTTTTCTGGGAATGAGCAGAGCCCTGCCTCGCTCCCGGCATTCCAGAGTGTCCATGTGCAATTCCAAGGCTTTATGGCTCCCCCATGGAGGCTTGCTCGGAGCTCGATTATCCCGGGAAATGGAGCCTTTATGGACTCCAGCTGGGAAGTGGGACATTAATGAGCCCTCCTTGGCACAGCTCCATATGTTTTCCGCCTTCTCCCGAGATCCCGGTTTTTTATGGTGACATTTATTTCATGGAAATGAGCCTGGCAATGAAGATCCATGGCCCTTCCTGGAGATTTGCAGGAATCGCTTCCCACTGCCACGGATAAACCTGGAAGGGAGAAGGAAAACACAGCTGGGTATTCCCTCTTCCCACCTTGCTGGGAATCCAATAAACTCTGGGATTTTTACATTTTGGGGGAGTTTTTCCCAATTTTTCTCCCATTAAAACACCACAAAGCCAAACTCCGGATTCCAAGAGAATTTGCTGCCCAAAATGTTGGCGTCTCCAAATGCAAATTTCCTTGGAAATCACCTCCAGCTTTTCTTCCTAGCAGGAGTTCCATCTCCAACAATAAATGCTGAGGTGCTAATTCCCTGTTTTTATCTGAAAGGACCTTTCCTTGGATCCCACTGGGTTTGGAATACAATGGACAATCCGGGGGCAAATCCAGGTGAACAAAGGGAATTTGGAGATAAAGGGCAGAGGGAGCCAGGGATGGATGAACTCCCAGGAGGAGAAAACCTGGAGCTGATAAAAATTCCCAGGCTTTTCAGAGCCATTCCAGAGGTGCAGCCAGTGGGATTTGGGAGTTTCCAAGGGGCAAAGTGGCGGGGGTTGGGATATTTTTGTTCCTTCCACCTGGAAAAACCTTGGAAAAAGGTTTGGGATGAGCCTGGCACAGCGATTCCTTCCCAAATCCCGAATTCCCTATCCTATTTTTCCGCCGGTGACCTCAGTTAAACCAGCACGAGTTCCTCAATCCCAAGCCTTTCCAAGGCTGTTGACTTCCCAGAAAAGCAGGAACAGGAGAAAGCCGGGAATTGGCTGCTCCCTCTGCTGCCCAAAAGGCAGGAGAGGGCGGGTGTGGGGCGGGAATTCCACCCAGCTTTAATTGATCCTGGATTTGAGCGTATTCCAGGTCACTGGTCACACACCCAGTCGGAATCTGGGGAATAAAGGAATTCTTTCCATCCCTTCGTTTGCTTTCTCCCCAATAAATCTTTATCCTGATTTTACGGGATCGCTTCCCTTCCTGTCTTTTTTGGGGGGGAAAAATACACCTGGATACAGCCCAAACCCTTTGCTTTTCCACACCGGGCTTGGGAATCCAGCTTTGCCAGGAGTCATCCCTATCCCACAGGAGAAATGGGATCAAACCCACAAAACCCCTATGGAATTTCCCTATGGATGCTGGGATGAAGCTCCCTTGGTGTCCAAGGACTCTGGAATCATTGGGAATGCAGGAAGGGAGAGGGGATATTTCCAAGCAGGAAAAGCTGGATCTGCTCCACCTTTCCCAGTTCCAAGGGATGTTCCTGTCCTAGAGCAGCCCAGCACATCCCAGATCTCCCAGTTTTCCATCTTTTCCCTCCCTGGAAACCAAAAGCAGCGGATCAATGGGAAATATTCAGCCAAGGAGTAAATCCAGCTTGGATGGGGCTTGGGAATGGTGGAAGTTGTTCCCATCCACAGCAAGGAGTGGGAATGGGATCGTCCTTAAGGTCTTTTCCCACCCAAACTGTTCTGGGAATTTATATGGGGAAAAATTCCAAACTAGGAATAAAACCCAGAGGTTAAAATCCTTTATTCGGAGAGGAGGCAAAGGAGGGTTAAATTCCACCTGCTCCGCATCAATCCAGGGATTTGGCTTTTCCAAGCACAGAAACAGGGGGATATTCCAGGCTGGTAATCCACGTCGGATAACTGGAAGTACCCGGGATTTTCCCCCCTATTGTGAGACCTAAATTCATTCCCAGAAATTCTGGGAATTCAAAAACTTCAATCCCTAAAACGCCGAGATCCAACAGAAACAGCATTCCCAAGCTGAGGAATATTTCCCTCTTCAAGAAACGCCCCCAGAAGTTTTCCCAACCCATTTCTGTAATTTTTTCCCCCTATTTTTTTCACTGGAAAGCAAAGTTCCAAAGACATCCTGATGGTTTTCCCGCTTTTCCCAGCCTCCATCCCGTTTTCCCTGGTGTTTAATCCTCCTCATTTGGATGATTTGCATCCCAATTTCCCGGTTTTGTCCTTCCCTTCCCAAGCGTTTGTTCCTGCTGATCCAAGGGCATCGCTTCCATCTTTCCCAATTTAATGATATTTATCCACCATCGCCTGGGAGAGGAATTGGCCGGAGCTCAATTTGGCAAAATAAATCGGGATCGCTTCCAGGATAATCCTGTGGAACACATGGAATTTAATGTCCCCTTTTAATGTCCCCATCTGCAGCCGTTGTCCTTGGGATAAAACCTGGATGCTGCTTCCCAGTTCTCCTTGTGGAATTCCACTCTCTGTCCCAACTCTCTGCTTGCTCCACCCACCAGGCCAGGTTGGTTGTTTTTCCCGGATTTTCCAGGTGATCCAGCAGCTGGATCCGTGATTTTTCCTTAAATCCACTTTGTGCTGAAGTCACCGAGGCGATGGATCCTGGAATGCCAGCATGGATTGGGATGGAAGGGAGCCTGTGGATCATTTCCCTTCAGCTATCCCAGGTTGTTCCAAGCCCTGTCCAACCTGGATTTGAGCATTTCCAGGGATGGGGCAGCCACGGCTTTTCTGGGAAAACTCTGCCAGGGCCTGCCCACCCTCACAGGGAGGAATTAATTCCCAATATCCCATCTAACCCTGGCAGTGGGAAGCCATTCCCTGTATCCCATCCCTCTTCCATTCCCATTCCCATTTCCATTCTCATTCCCAGCCTCATTCCCATTCCCATTTCCATTCCCATTCATATTCCCATTCCCATTTCCAGCCTCATTCCCATTCCCATTCATATTCCCATTCCTATTTCCATTTCCAGCCTCATTCCCATTCCCATTCATATTCCCATTTCCATTTCCATTCCCATTCCAATGCCCATTCCCATTCCCCATCCCAGCGCTGCTGTTCCTCCCCAAGGCTGCTCCCGGGATTTTTGCACCACTTCTCCCACTTCCTTTTTGGGACTCGATCCCAATTTTCTGCTGTGGCCGGGAGCCGGGATAAAGCTTGGAACAGGGAATAAAAGCCCGGCAATTCCTCATGGAAACAAGGAAAGCCACTAGAGGGACCTTGGGGCTGAGCCACAGCGAGGTCACAGCCGGGCTCGGGGTGGGGGGGACATCCCCAAATTCCCCTTTTCCCTCCCCTCCCTCTGCTCCAGGGTTCTCCCACAACATCCCGCCTGCGTTTGCTTGGGATCTGCCAATTAATTCCCTAAAAAAGCAACAAAACCCCAAAACAAAACAGGAGCGCGTTTTATTTCCCTGTTTAATAACTTCCCTCTGCTTTTTCCACGTGAGGAACCTTTGGGGGGAGTTTCCCTTTTTTTTTTTTTCCCCACCCCCTTTTCTTCTCTGAAAGCCTCAAATAAAAAAAAAATTAAAAAAAAATTAAAAGGCAGGGGAAAATCTCCCGGCAGGAAAAACGGGAGGCAAACACAGGAGTTAATTTCGGCCGGAATAGCTGCGGCTGTTTGTGGTTGTCCCTGACTCCGGAGCACCTGTGTTTGCTCACGAGCTTTTCCCAATCTGCCACAAAATGCCCGGGATTGTCACATGGGCCCGGAGCTTCCCGGCGCCTTGGGAATGAAAAAGCCGCAGCTTTTAGCGGAGTTAATCATTAATGCGCCGGCCTTTGTCCCGCTCCCGAGGCTGACAGCCCTTTGATATCCCAGATTTGCCAGCGGCGCCCGGAGCCAGGTACCGAGGAGCAGCCTGCCTGGAGCTGCCCCTTTCCCTTGGGATTCGCTTCCCGGGGTGACCCGGGCACCCCTGTGCCCACCCACGAGTTTTCCCGCACATCATCCAACCCTCGTTCTTTTTTTGGGGGGATAAAATCCCACTGGGATGTCCCTCCAGAGTTTTTGGGTTCCTAGGAATTGAGGGGCGCCAGGACAGGAATGCAGCTGCTCCCAAATTTCCAGCTCCCCTCTGCTTTTCCCAAATTGTTTGTCCGGTTGTTCCAGGGGGCAAGGAGAGGGAGAGCTCCAAAATGGCTCCGTTTCCTTGGAATTCTCCCATAAAATCATTTTGGAGCCCTGTTTTGCCAGGGGTTGTGGGAAAGAGGGAGAAGCTCTCCCTGGGCACCAACAGTGGCCCCATTCCCTTGGAATTCTCCAATAAAATCAGTTTTCCACCAGCTCTCCAAAGGAAGGGCCTGCTTTTCCAGAGGCTGTAAGAAGGAAAACTCTCCCTGGGCACTGACCACGGCTCCACTTCCTTGGAATTCTCCCATAAAATCATTTTGGAGCAGAAGCTCCCCCTCCCCACAAAGGACAGGAGGGTTCCCATAAAACTGCTGGGAATGTGATTTGTGCTCCCAGAGCCCCAAGGCACAGTCAAACTCCAAGGTTCCTGAACTTTTCCTTGACTCCATCAAATCCTGACAGCTCCTCCACAGAGCTGCCAGGACAGGGATGGAGGTGGAGCTGTGCCAGGGACTTCCCAAGGCTCTGTTCCCACATTTATGGCACCCAGGGACAGAAATCCGGCTGGATCCCCCCATGTATAGCACCCAGGGATGGAAATCCAGCTGGATTTCCCCCATATTCCCAGCTGGCCACTCCCAGTGCAGGTGGAAATCATCCCAAATCTCAAATTGAAAGAGGAATTGAACAATTCCTCAAATTTTTGCCCCCTGGCCCCGTTGCAGCCTCTGGAAGCTGGATGGGAAAACTCAGTGGGTCCATGGATTGACACTGCTCCCTCTGGAATGCCAGAGGGGGAACTCTTGGAAAATTACCCAGGGATTGCAGCCTCTGGGAAGAGTTTTGAGGTCACTTTTGCCCAGGGAATTCTGCTCCCAGATGCCTCCTGATCCTGGCACACCCCAAAACCACAAAGAATGTGGGGCTGGCTCCCGATTTTTCAGATCCAAGGGGAAACTCCCTTCCATGTCCAGGATTTGCTCTCGGTGACTCACGGAGATAAAGCTCCCAAGGTCACTGAAGGAGCCTGGAAATTCTCCTGGAATTCTCCCCCAGTGCCTCTCTGCTCAACTGGGATGTGCCTGGACAAGTTCCGGGCAATCCCTGGAGCTGCAGCATCCCCCCAGGAACCTCAGGCTGGAATAACCTGGGTTGGGTGGAACTGAAGGATCAGGCCTTGAAGTGGCAGCAAATCCAGGGCAGAATTCCTAAAATCCAGGGAAACATTGGAGCTCCGAGGCCAGGCAGAGCTTTGATCCCCTCACCTGTCGGAGCTCCCAGGGAGGCTCCGCTCTTTTGCAACTCCCACCAAGAATTCCACTTAAGGCACTCCAGAGCCGGAGAGCCGGGATTCCAGCCCGTGGAGAACACGGATCCACCCCTGGGCCAGACTCCCAAGGGCTCTCCAGGCCTTGGAAATGCCTCCGTGCTCACGTCATGGCTGGAATGCTCCGGGAGCCGCAGCTCCTGCACCTCCAGCTCCGATCCCTGGGGATTATTGGCTCCTTGAAACCTTGGAAGAGCAGCCAGGGAAACACAGGGCTTGGGGAGCAGAGCCCAAATTCCAGAGCCCACTGCTGCTCCTTCCCAGCTCCATTGGGATTCCAGCTGGGAAAGGAGGACGGGTGCCTTTGGAGGGTGGGGCTCTCCGGGATTGGCCACCAAGCAGAATTTTCCCTCCTTTCTGCCAAATCCCGGCACTGTGGAGGTGGGAAAAGACCTCTGGGGGTGGGAAGGAGCCTTTGATTTCTCCCCAAAGCCTCCATTGGAATAAGGTGTGAAGCCCTTGCTTTGCTCAGTCCTTATGGAATTATGGGAATATCCCAGCTGGAAAATCAGAGATCATCAAACCCAACCTTTGTCCTTTTCCCAGTTTATCTGAGCACTGAGTGACAATTCCAGGGATGTTCCTCGGACACTTCCAGAGATGGGGGCTCCGCCAGTGTCCCACTCCAAGCCTTTCCATGAAGAAATTCCTGATATCCAACTGAACTTCCCCTGAGGCCATTCCCTCTTATCTTATCACTTGTTTCCTGAGTGAATATTCCAATTCCTACCTGGCTGCACTCTCCTTCCAGGTGAAGGGTGCAGCTTCCCAGTTATAATTCCCAGAGGGAAGGGTTTTCCTTGCTTTCCACAAAAGCTGGGAGCCGGATGTGCCTCTGCCCTGGGGGATATCCATGAATTTAACCCACGGAACCTGGAGCTGGAGTGTGCTGGAAGCAGGAGCGGGGCTGCCCGGCATCATGGATAAATGAGCGTGGGATCAGCTTCCCGGCAGGAAAACTCCAGGGTGCTAAAAGGCTCTTTGATCCAGCGGGGAGAAGATAAATGGGATAAATGGGATAAATAAACAGGACCCGCTGGAAGCACATCCACACTGGGAACACAAATGATTAATTATGGCCTTTTCCAGCCGCAAAACTCCAATCCCAGTCCTTAAAAAACTCGGGAGGCTCCGAGGGAAAAGCACATTTTAACACCGGCCTCGGAAACTGCTCTGGGAGTGAGCGATCCAAGCTTATTCCCGAATCCTTGTTTAAATATTTTCCCTGCTCCTTCCCTGCCACAGCCCGTTTGCCGTGTGCATCCCACGCCGGGGCCAGGGAGGAAGCGTTCCTGGAAAAATCACAAAGCCACTTTCAGCCGCAGAAATCCCCATCCCGAATCCAAACAGGGAAGCCTCTGTCCCTTGCCAGCCTAGGCTGGGTTTCCGCCCGGAATTAGGCAGGGAAAGGGAAGGGGCCGCTTTTCCAGCTGCGGGGTGGAAATCCTGCTTTTTTCCGAGCTCTGCACTGGCGGGACGCTCAGGACTCCCTGGATGGATGACCACGGAAGGGAAGGCTCTGGGGAGAGGGATGCGGCCATGGAAAATGGGTTTCCATGGAAAAACCTGGTCACTCCTATAACAGCTCCGTGTGGGAGGGCTGGAAAAGCTCATTCCTGGAGCAGGAATCAGGCAGATATTTGCTGGAATATGGGGTTATTCCAGGCCGGTTATTCCAGGGAAGGGAGGTGAGGAGCTTCAATTCGCCCCTTGGATCACATCCAGCTTGCTGGGAATGTCCTGGGAAGCCCTTTCGTGGTGACATCCCCGGTGACCCGGAGCCACTCCGATGTTAACGGGATCACGAGCCCTCTGCGGGGAAATACGGAATTTCAGGGGATGCTCCCGAGGGGCTGGGATGGCGGGATGTGGCTGCACGTCCCATCCTGCACATTCCAGGCATCTCCATTCCATTAATGTGACGGAAAAACACCTTTGTGCCGTGGAGGGGAGGCCAGGAGGAGCCACCGGCAGCTCCAGGATAATTCTCCACTGTTAGCTGGGAGCTGGACATTCCCAAGGTTCTCTGTACACCCAGGAGGGAGCAGCAGGCACAGAACCTGAGTTTTCCCAAATAAAGCTCCTTCCTGCTCTCATCCTGGCAGCTCCAGTGGCAGCTGTGCCTGCATCCCACAGATCCAGGAGCTCATTCCCGCCCTCTCTGTGTCCCCTCACCATCATCCCACTGGCTCCCACAAGGACAGGCTGGGCTCGCTCCCAGGAGACCGAGGGAGTCATGGATCATCCTGATGTTTCATGGCAGATCCCTTCCAGAGGCTCGGAGGATGCGGAGCTGGTGTCACCTGGAGGTGACGCTTGGGACCAAGGTCTGGGTGGGACCAAAGCCTTGGATCTGATCAACGTATGGATGTGGTTGGATTATGGATGTGACCAAGGCATGGATGTGACCATGGATATGGCTGGGGTCATGGAGAGCAGCTCCATCCAGGGTGTTTAAGCACCAGGAGTCTCCCAGATTTTGTTCAAAAGCCGAGGGAACAGCTCAGAGCCCCTTCCCGCGGGATCAGCCGGCTCCCTGCTCCTGCTGGGCAAACACGGCCGGATGAGATAAGGGCTGTGTGCACAGCTCTCCACCAGCAATTCCTGACCTCCCTTCCCCACATCCACCTGCTCCTGCCTCCTTCCCTGTGTCCCAGCCTGTGAGTGCTGGCCTCATCCCCTTCACCCTTCCTACTGGGAATATTCCGTGCTGCTCCTGTTCCCACGTTGTGCTGCGGAGATGGTGCTGGGCATGCAGCATCCCAAAGACCTGATGGGATGGGGAATACCACACCCAAACAAAACTTTGGGAAGATGAGCGGGAGGGAAGCAGGATTTTGGGGTTGGGATGATGGGATGAGTCCAACCAACGCCGATCCAGTGGACCGGGAATGGTAAAACCAGGTTTAAAGTTAATACCGGGATTCCTGGGAGATTAATCCCGGAGATAAGCGGGACAATGGTGAGGCTGGAGGGCCCCGTGGCTCAAACAAAGGGATCTGGGAGCAGGAGCAGGGAAAGACGGATGGGTTGTTTAAACATTGCCAGCATACCTGGCTGGAGCCATTCCCAGGTCACCGGGAACAGCAGCTGGGATTTGGGGTGGTGGATCCGACCAATTCCAGCCAACTTCCACCCTCTTCCTTACCCCTGGCTCTCGCAGGGGTGATCCCGGGATTCCAGAGGTGCTCCAGGACATGGAGAACGTTCCAGGCTCTCTCCAGGTGTCCAAACCCACCCCGCCCAGTGACGGCTGCCACGCCAGGGGCTCCCAGTTTTCCCACCAGAAGGAATTTGGGAGAGCACCGGTGTCTCCACGTGGGTTTGCCCCTTCCAAGCACTTTCCACAGGCTCCAAGGAGTGCTCAGTTGGACAATTTGGAATTTGCTCCAGCCTCTAGATCAGGGGATTTTCACCCTCCTCAAGTGCTGCACCTCTGACCGTGGGATCCATCCACAGTGGGATCGATTCTCCCTAAAAACCGGGAAAACTGTGGGATTAAAATTGACCCAGCCAACAGCATCCCTGGGCAACCTCTTCCCTGTTTTCCCATCAGGTGAAAGCTGTGCCTGGGGAGAAAATCAGGATAAATCCCCTCAACTTCTCTGCCTCTCTGTCAGCTTCTCTGCACTCCATCAAATCCCTTCCCTGCTCCTCCATCAAATCCCTTCCCGGCGTCTCCCAGCGGAGACGAGCCACTAAAGAATGGGATGTCAGGGCCACTCGGCTGCTCCCCTCCATCCATTATCCCACTCCAAAGGTCTCACCTATCCAAGAGCCCCATCCATCCCCATCTCCAGGCGCCCGGGGCGGCCCCTCCCCTCCCAGCCCTTGGAGCCCTCTGCTTTCCATCAGATTTTCCAAGACAATGGGTGTCTGGAAGTTCCTTAACTCCTCGGGAAGGGGGAGGTTTGTGGACACAGCCCCGGTGCTGGGGAACAACTCCAGAGAAAAAAAAATCACTCCTGGGACACCCCTTCCTTCCCAAAAAAATTGGGTCACACCACCCCAGGCTTTTCCCTGTGCTTTGGAGGGAGTTTCCCAGCGTTTTCCCCTCAGACTGGACACTCCTAAAATCCCTGGGATGTCCAAGGGTGTAATTAATGGGATGTATGACTCTATTTGACATCCCAAACCGTAATTTGGGATTGGGAATAGGAAATCCTCTGCCAGGGCAGCAGGTGGAATTCTGGAATCTTGGGATGAGGCCAGGAGAGGGAGATGCCTTCTGGGAATTGTCTGTTCTGGGCGGGACCTTCCTGGGACAGCACCAATCCCATCAGCTCTTGTGTTTCTGGGATTTCTTGGGAATGCGTGACCCCCACTGGAATTGCCTCTGCACCCCCTGCACCTCAGGCTGGATCCAGGGTGCCCCAGTTGTCCAGGAAACTTGGCATACCAGGAATTCCACGCAGGCTGTCCAAAAATTCCAAGGAAAAGATTGATGAGATTTTTAAAGATTTTTATTAATATTGGTGCTGATATCCCACTGATACTTCGGTTATTTTCATTATTATTCCCACCATTCCCAAAATTATTTTGGGATTGGAGCTGAACCCCCTCAGCACAGACAAAACCATGGATTTGGGCTGGGTTTTATCCCTGCCTCAGGTGGGATTTGACTCCCAAAACAACCACGGATATTGGAAGTGCAAAGGGGGGATGAGGGGCCTCAAGTCCATCCAGCTGGGCCTGGAAAACTTTGGGATGGTGCTGGAATGGTGCTGGAACGATCCCTCATTCCAAGGCCTTATCTCGTGGCAGAGAACCGGTGCTGGCACCGCTGCCAGGGGCACTTTATTCCCTTGGAAAGGAAGGCAGCAGAATTCCAGTGCCAAATCCATTGTTTCAGGAGCAGGAATGACTCCAGGTCCTGGCAGGTTACAGAGCTCCCATTGTTATTCCAGAGCTCAGGATCACACAGCTTTGAAGTAGCTGAGGCGGGAACGCTCCTTCCTCTCCGCTTTGCTGCTTTTATTCCCTGATTTTTTTCCCCCTCAATTCCACGATTTAACTTTGATGGGGATTGGAACGAGAGGAGCTTCAGGGTCACTTCCAACCTGAATCATTCCATGATCCAGGCTGGAAGCAGCGTTGTGGGAAGCTGGGCGGGACCAAATCCGGGAATGTTGGCTCTGGCTCTGGGCTTTGGATGTTGGGATGAGCTGGACACGGGGGGGAAGAACCAAAAGCCAACGGATTCCAGAGGATCGGAGCGCTGTTGGATCCTCTGGGAATCTCCATGGGACATGGGAATGTTGGGCCATCTCCAGGTGCTTCCTGGCCACCTCTCCTTGCATTATCCCACCCCTTGAGCCCGTGCATCCCTCGGGAAGGAGCCGCTCCCTCCGGCAGCTCCTTCTCCCGGCTTTGTATCCAATTTAACCGCTGGATTTGAAATGCCAGCGGAGTTAAGAGGAGCTGATTAAAAAGCGGGAGCCTCATCCCAGTTTTTAAACACGGAGTTGCTTGGCCGTATTTACATTAGTGTCAACTTTAATTTAAATCCCGCATAACGATATTTGCTTCCCTAAATTTATTCCCCGGGAACGCCGCGCAAATTACCCGGCACCGCCGGCACCTTCTCTTTGTCTCCGGCGGAGTGGCTCGGGAATGAGCTCCTGGAAGTGTCATTCCGCCTCTTTAACGTCTCATTAATTAACCCATCCCGCTTTCGGGATGAGGCTGGAGCTGGTGGAGCCCGGAAAAGGAATTCCAGCTGGATCTGCCTTCAAAATGGGAATTGGGATAGGCTTGGTGAGCCTCATCCCTTCCAGCTTGGGAGGTTCCTTGGGAAATCATGGAATTAAGGAGCCCAAGAGTGTTTTCCCCTTATCCAAGAGGGTTTCTTTTCCCTTTCTCCAAGGGTTTTCCATGCCCCCAAAAGATTCTCCTGTCCCTGAAACCTTTCCTTGTCCCAAAAGGGTTTCCTGGCCGTTCCCAACAATGCCAAGCAAAGGATGTGGGATGAGCTATCCAGGGGCCTCATCCCGGAGCCTGGAGCGTGGCTTGGGAATGCCAGCAGAGGCAGCTTTGGCCGGATCCATGGAATCAGGGAAGGGCCATGCTCTTACCTGGCCCAAGGAAAGGGTTCCACAACAAAAGGGATTCAGGATCCACGGAAAAGCCGTGGGCCAGAGCCCGGATCTTGGCTCGGGAATGCCAGCGGAGGCAGCTTTTCCTGGATCAGCGGGATAAGGGAATCAGGGAACCAGGGAATCAGGGAAGGGCTGCAGCTGTGCCCTTATCTGGCCGGAGGCCGGGGCTCCACAACAAAAGGGATTGAGGAGCCGGGTGATCCATGGAAAATCCATGGGCCCGGCATTGTGGCCGCCCTTCTGCTGAGCAAATAGTTCAAACTGTTCATTCCCATCTCCCATTCTCTCCCTGGAACGTTGTTTGTGTCCTTGCATTTCATTCCGCAGGAAGATTGCTCCCTGGGCCTATGAGCAAACAGTCCGGAAAAGAGCCAACTATCCCGGCTTTTCCCTGGAGAACTGGCATTTTTATTCCAGCTCCAAGCTGTCAAAGAGCTGGAGAGTTTATGTCCGGATCCTGAATTAATTGCTTTAAGCTGGAGCGGCCTCCAAATGGCCGGGAGATGTTTATTAATAACGGTTCTCCCGGTTTTTTCCGGATTTTTTTTTTTTTTTGTTCCAAGCTGTGCTCTCCCATCCCCTGCCCTCCATTAAGCGCCTGGCCCAAGGAAAAGCCGCTTACAGGGAANTTATTAATGACGGTTTTCCCGGTTTTTTCCCGGTTTTTTTTTTTTTTTTTTTGTTCCAAGCTGTGCTCTCCCATCCCATGCCCTCCATTAAGCGCCTGGCCCAAGGAAAAGCCGCTTACAGGGAATTAGGGAGCTGCTCCCAAGGTTTTGGCGGCATGGGAAGCCCCGGTAGGACTTTGGGGACGCCGGGAAGGAGATGGAGATGGATCAGAGGGAGAAGGAGCTGGATCGCGTTTAATCCAAATATCCTCGGTAACTAACGAGGAAATTAACGCTGGAAAAAATTCCAGGCGGAAATTAAATGGATTTGTGTTAGACCACAAAACGTTTGGAAGGCTTGAAATCCCGCTCTAAGGAATGAAGGAATAAAGCAATTCCAACGCCGCTGGAAAAGCGGGAGCCGGGAGCGCCTTTGTGTAAATTTCCCACTTGACTTTTCATTATCTACCTGCCCCAAATCCATCTGTATGGATGGGATCAACATGGAATGGGAGAGATAAAAGCCAGAATAAATGTGCTTTGCATATCCCACCGATAAACCCCCTCCCCTTTCCGCGGAGCCGCTTTTCCAGGCAGCTGCATTTTCGGGAATAAATCATTTTGCCGAGGGAAGGAGAGGGAAGCGGAGTGGGGCTGCTCAAGTGTTTGCTTGGAATATTGATCCTGTCAAAAGAACGGCGGTTAATGAGTAACCGGGAAAAATATGCCGGATCTGCCTGGGCTCCCGGCCGGAGCATGGATACGGCTCCAGGGCCCCTCGGGATCCGGGAGCAGAGCTGGGACAGCGTGGAGCAGGGGGAGAAGGGGGACAGGGCCCTGCGTCCTGCAGGGAGACCCCGAATTCCAGGGTGTTTGGAGACCTTCCGCATCCCAAATCCTGCCACATCCCAATCCCTGCCATATCCCAAACCTCACTCCATCCCAAATACTGCTGGTTCCCAAATCTGCTGTATCCCAAACCCTACCACACCCTAAACGCTGCTGCATCCCAAATCCTGCCCCATTCCAAACCTGCCACGCCCTAAACCCTGATGATGCATCCCAAATCCTGCCCCATTCCAAACCTGCCACGCCCTAAACCCTGATGATGCATCCCAAATCCTGCCCCATTCCAAACACTAGTGCATCCCAAACCCTTCCCAAACCCCACTAATTCCCAGACCTTGCCTTGTTCCAACCCTCTTGCTCGTTCCTGCATAACATCCCATGGGATCAGCCCCTTGCACATCCAGGTGGTTCTCCCTCTCCTCGTCCCAGCAGGAGCCATTCCTGATCCCATATATCCCAAATTTCAGCTGGATGAAGAGTATTCCTGCCTTAAAACCAGCTGAAATTCCTGCCCTACCCATGGGATGCTCTGGAGCTTGGAGCAAGCTCCCTGTCCTGTCCAGTTCTCCCTTCTCTCCTCCTTTTCCATGAATCCCAGCACCTTGGAGAGCTGGAAAACGCTCCTTTCTTTTTTTCCCCCCCCTTGTGAGGAGAACTCCTGGTGGGATTTATTTTCCCTTTAGGAACAGGATAGGGAAAAGGTTAAGAGGCACTTCAGGAGATCCACCCCATTCCGGGCTTTTTATTCCTGCGGAAAGCCCGATCCCATTTCAGCAGCTCCCGTCATCCCAAGTGATGAATTCCTTCTCCTCCTCCTCCTTCTTTTCCTTCTCCTCACATCCTCGTGCCGGGAAAAGCAGCCCTGCTCCAGCACCTGCTTCCCGCCGGATTTGTTCCTCGGAGGATCTTTCCACATGGGAATTTCTCCCTGTCAGGCAATGGATTTTTGCCTTTCCTTATGGAAAAGGCCCTTTCTGGTCTTTTTCTTTCTCCCCCTAAAAATCCACACTGGGAATTTATGGGGAAGCGGGTGTGGAAAGAGAGGAAACAAAGGGAAAAACAGGGATGAGCCCGTGACTTCCCAAATGGGAGATTTCCTCTGGATGCTCCCAAAAAACCGACTGTGCCGTCGGCTCGACATCTGCAGGGATTTTATGGGTTTGGGAATGATGGCTCAGATTGGACCCAGGGGGACAGAACCTCCTGGAAAAGCCCCTTTGGAAGCAATTCCCGCCTTCTGTCCCCTTTTTCCACTCAGGGCTGCTGGATTTGTTCCCCCCACATTCCCGGGAGTGATCCCAAAATGGATTCGTGCATCCAAACTTCCAACCCTTCCCTGTTTTCCTCCCGCTGTGGATCCAAGGTGAGGCGTTTAGGGAAAGCTTTGGAGGGGATTGAATCCCCTTTCAATCACTTTTATGGGATTTTTCCTCCTCTCCAAAAACCTTCCCTGTGCTCACCCTCTGGAAACCCCCCCGCCCCGTGCATCCCTCAGATTTGTGGGAGTCTCAGCATTCCCAAGGTGCCGTTGGGATTTTCCCGCTGTTTCCACGAGGGCCGGCAGGATCCATATCCCGGCCAGGATCCATATCCAGGCCATGTCCCCATTCCTGTCGGGAATTACTGGAGCGTGACCCAGGTATCGCTGCCGAGGACAGACACAAAGAGGCAATCGGAGATGGGAATCTTGGCCTTTAATAGGGATGAGGACATGGATGAATCCCGATTTATCCCAACTCCCGCTGCCACCGAGTCCGTATCCATTAGCTGAATAAATAAAGGAGAGGGAAGGGAGAGCGGGAGCAGGGAGCACAGAGCAGGGACAAGCCAAGCATTCCAAGGGCTCCTAAATCCCTCGGAATCCCCACCTTTCCATTCCAGCTGTTTTCCAGCAGGGATAGGAGCATTCCTGGTAATGCTGCTGGGAGGAAAACCCCGTGGAAAAGAGCTCCTTCCAAGGGAGAGCTCCTGGCCCGGCCTTTCCTGGGATCCTGATGCAGGAATCGGTGGAGGGTCAGGAATTCCTGTTTGGCGAGAGCCAAAGCACAGCCTCATCCCGGATGATCCCTGCCTTTCCCACATTTTCCTTGGAAAAAAAGGCTCCGGGGGAAGCG
>VXBI01008168.1:0-57099 GCA_013397375.1 Toxostoma redivivum | reverse complement strand
CCACTCCTGTCTCCAACGTCAGCAACAATTAATCTTTTCTCTTTGAGAGTATTTAAAACGTGGTGATGTCATAATGTACTTCTCTTACCATTCTTTGTTCTGATAAATGATTCTTGTTCTCAAAACTAAGACCTCTACTAGTACATATTAATCACTAATGTAAGTAAACAAAGAAGCATTAGCTGGCACAAGACTTGTTAGTCACAAATCTACAGAATTAACACAAGGTCACATAAATCTCTGGTATTTGTATTTAAGCACTGTATGGTACCAAAATAAGCATTAACCACAAATATAGGGATGATATAGTATTGTGTTAAAGAATTTTTCAATGTCTTCCCAGACTGCTACATAGACTTCTTCCTTATTAACTTTTTCCAATTTAAACCAGTAACTAATATATTTTAATGAAAAAGTAAAATTTCAGATGTTTTACGAGAAGTGGAATAAAAGAGGAAAAATATTTTTTTAAAAAAAAATTTCATATTTCAATATGATTTATTTTCAAATTAAGCATATTTTTAGTTCTCTATGCTCACCTTGAATTTTCTCTGGAGATTCTGAAAACACCAATTCCACCTTGCTGTAATCAGGGAAACGGTCATCTGAGAAAAAAGGACAGGATTTCAGGAAGATGTTTGCCAGGAGACGACTTTCAGAGCACTCAAAAATCAGAATTCTCTATATTTATCTATACATCTTCCCTTCCCACTTTCAGCTTAGTGATCTGCTTTTAAAAGCCACATTCTTTGTGCCACACATTCTTCAGAAAAGACCACATAAATGCCAGTTGGAGTTTAGCGTTCTAGAAGAGTCAAAAGCAGAAGAGATGTACAGTTCCTAACCCCCTCTCTAGACAGTAAACAGACGTGGCTTATAGAAAAAACACACCCAGGAAAATTAAAATTGCTCCTCATATTGGCTAAACCACAATTCTTGACCACAAAACTTGTGGTAGCCTTATGCTGTGTGTTGCAGGAAAATATGCTTAATTTTAGTTTGCTAGTAACATAGGCCAAGGAAGTTCCAATCCTGCATATAAATACAATAAAACTGATGATGCGATTTGGAAAATATGAGGACTAGTGCGACACATTTTCGAGTGTGTCTGAAAAATGTGTGTCCATTCTTTGATATTCTGAAGCATATTAAAAGACTCAATTTCACAAACACGTTATCAGACCTTATGACTGTCTTCACTAGCCAGAAAAGGGAACAATTTAGCTCATCTTAATTCCTTCAATGGTGACTAAGAGAGTCACCATTTCAATGAACGTTGGTTGTTTTTATAAATGTGAGAGAAGGTGGTAAGGACTATGGAGGAGCATCTGAATAATTCTGACAAGTTAACTCACTTGAAGAGCTTTTCCTGTCATTAGGGTTTTACTGAGTTACACACTACAATTTAACTAACTCAAAGCAGTCTCCCTTTCCCCAAAAATAAAAAAGGAGAGAAAAAAACAATAATCCTTTCGAAAACAGGTGCTGAAGAAGATCATCACATGCACATGCTTGCACACCTACACATATACACATCCAACCAACCAACCAAGACGAGTACCTTTGTTGGCATTATCCAAATCTTCTTTGCCAAACACCAAGCTATATCCTTGAATAGCTCCAGTGTGAAACTGAAGGCGAAAAATCACATCACGAGTAGCTGACCTGTATTTTTTGTGATAACACTTCATCTAGAAAGACAGAGCAACACTATGTCAGAAAGTATTTTCTTACAATTCTGAACTAATGTGTTCATTATATTAGTTGAACTATGTGTTCAACTATATTAGTTGCTAATTAAAGTAGCCACAACTCAATTTATTGTAGACATTTCTGATGTTGGAACAAGGAGGATATGCATTATTCAATCCTTTAAAATTACACAGGCCCAAGGCAGGATACTTCTAGATATGTAAAAAATAATAATCACTATTTTCATCATTATCAATCACCTATCAGTAGGTTATGAGCCAGAATCACAACATCTGGCAGTACAATACTGAAATGCTGACCTGTATGCAGACTTCTTCCCTGCCAAATTAATGAATTTCAGCACACCCATTTAAAAATAAATTAAGAATATGAGGACTTTATCAAAGCAAGCTTGTAAGCTGATTATATCTATTTTAAAATAGATTAAAAACCTGCTCTAGTGATGACAGGATCTTATTTTAAGTTACTACAGGAAGTTGATAGTAGTTTTGACACCTTGGCTGGGACACAGAACTCTACAAAAACATCTAGTATGAATTTCAGTAGCCAAAAGTGATACCTATTCTCTAACACCAGTTTCCCTTAGACTAAACCTATGGATATTTTACCTACTAATTCTCTGAGTCTGCTGTAATACAAAGGCACTCAGCATTCTTACAGGAATATATAAAATTTTTGGCAACCTTAGCCACAGGACTGAAAATTTTGTTATACAATCCTGATTATATCAGGATTTTATGAAAAAGCAGATAGTACTGAAATGCTTTAAAAAGAAAACAAATACCACTTTTATTGAAGTCAGAATAAGAAAAGCGTCCTAGATAGAAAATGCCATACAATTGAAGAGCACAGAGTTATTCAAATGAAATAATGCAATAAAGATGTAGGAGCTTATGAGAGATGGTTCTGAAAGTTGGGGTTAGTAACCCATAATTATAAAATTCTTCTCACTACAGCATTTGAAAAATCTAACATAAGATGTTGCTATCTAGCCTTCATTATAGTAAACCCATGATATCCTAAATTTCAAAAGTTAACCAGCACTGACCATATACCTGGCAACAGGACAACTTCTGAAATATTTCAGCCCATATACCAGGAATGTTTTCTTTTCAAGTATTCTGTATGCAAATCACATATTCCTAACCCATTATAAGGGCTGGGAGATTCTCCATGCATGTAATTTCTATTTTATCTGAAAGCAAAGGAGGTTGTTTGTTTCTTTCTTTGTTTTTTTTTTGTTTTAAGAGAATCCCCTACAGTATATTGGCAATACCAGGTGAAATAGTATTTGCTTCTTTTTTAAGACGGTGCTTTACATGCACTAAAAGGAACACTGTGTACACAGTCCTGTCTATTAAAGGGACCTACTTCCTTTTAGTCTAACACAACTACTAACATCACTTCACTACCTTAATGACCAAAAATGTATGAGTAGCAGTTTGACTGCTTGAGTCAGTAAACAAATTCTCAATCTCCAGTATGACAAGCAACTCTGTAAAGGCAAAACACCATCATAAAGGATGAAAAAGGCAAGTTTGCCCAGAAGTGAAAAATGGACAGAAACAGAATTAAGAGGGCCCTGATGAGAGATATTAGAACTAACCTGCTCCAAAATGTAGAACTGGTATGAAAGTAACTGCGATAATTCCATTTAATTGTATTATTTGATCAAAAGTATTTGAAAATAGCTTCTTTAAGTTTATATACATTCAGCCATAATTTAAGTTTTGGCTTTGCACATTTGTTGGATTTACTCAAAATGTACTGTCTTTTACATAATCTCATTTATAAAAATGCTGAATGAGAGAAGGAGTTCCTCCTTCTTTCTACTTTGTAATTCAAACTACCAGCTTTGGATTTTACCTAGATTAACTTAAAATTAAATAATTAAAAATGTCAATTAATTTAAAATTAATTTAATTTTAGCCCTAATGAACTTACCTAAAGAGAATTGTAATTTTTAATGAAAATCGGTCTTCTCTTACAATCAGCAATATTTTACCTCTATATCCATAGACTGAAAATATCTTTTAGTGCTCAGTATGTATAATAAGCATTCAACGAAATCTAGGTGTGACTTTGATTTCCGACTCCACTACCTTTTGATGCCATAATCAAAAATTAATGCAATCCACTCTAATGTCCTGGAAAATTCCTATATGCATTTGCAGATGTCAGTGCAGTTTTTCAACAGCTGCATCTGATCTGTATCACCACATGCTATTCACATGTTGTTAAATTCCCTAAAGCTAAGGCAAGAAAGGGTATTTTAGTTACCTTTTAAAAACAAACAAGCATGCATTTCAAGTAGTTAAACTTAAGGAATTGGAGATGGAGCATCTTACAGACCATTATTTTGGTCTGATACCACTGAAGTTTTTGCTTAGACATAATAAAAAATATTCAAAACCGAAATCTTTGTTTAGGAAATACTGAAATGCTGAAAAAGACACTGGTTTGCTCAGAATTATCTCAAATAACAGCATGAGATTAAGGAAGATTATCTCTTTTTAAATTATCTATTACTGAAAAGCTACATGCTCTTTTATAATTTTAAAATCTCATTTGAGAGATACTGAGTTTATTTCAGACTGATTTCTGTCCTGACCTCTTCCATTTCCTTAGGCACCAACAGTCCTTCAAAAAGTAACAAAATGTCCTTAATTTGAAACTGCCTCAAACTTTCAGAGTATGCCAATTTATAATAGTATATTTTAAAATTGTTTCTCCATTTTTCACTGAAAGAACAAAAGAACACTATACAGAACTGAATGGAAGATAAAAAAAGAATCTGATACCAAGAACACTGTTGTGGGTTAGGAATGGTATTCCTCAATTCAGTGTTCCCACTAAAACACTTCAAACCACACACTACTCTACCATACCCTCTCCCCTTCTCCCCTGCAACAGGCTGAGGAGGATTGGAGGCACAACAGGTAAAGAATGCAGACTGAGATAATAACTATTTACTGAAAACTGCAGTGAAGTAAGACAATGAACAGTAACAGCAACAATACTAAGAACAGAGTGTACAAGAAAAAAACAACAAAAAATTAATGAGTCACATACAATTGCTCAAACCTACCCCCACAGAATCCCCAACAGTGCCCAACTGCTCCTTCCACCATGCAATCCAAACCTGAAGGAAGCCCTTCCTCATCCCCAAAAAATGAAACAAGGTGGTATAGAATAACCTCTGTGTCCTAGCCATGCCCTTCCTGGCTACTGCAAAAATTAAACCTGTCCTGGTTAGGACCAGGACATTATCCACCCTTTATTCTATGCCATCTGTATCATGTTCAAATCCCACACCTTCTAACTATACNTCCCAATGTTTGAAGGTCCCATCATCCATTGTTTTCAATATGGTTTTTGACAGTCCATTGTAACGTTCAGTTTTCCCAGAAGCTGGTGCATGATAAAGAGTATGATTCACCCACTCCATACCATGCTCTCTGGCCCAGCTGTTTATGAGGCAGTTTTTGAAATGAGTCCTGTTGTCCAACTCACTTCTTTCTGGGGTGGCATGTCACCACAGAGCTTGCTTTTCAAGGCCCAAGATGGTGCTCCTGGCAGTGCTATGCAGCACAGAATATGTCTCCAGTCATTCAGTGGTTGCTTCCACCATTGTAAGAACATAACGCTTGCCTTGCTTGGTGGGTTTGCCTGAATGTGATAAAAGTCAATCTGCCAGACCTCCTCATATTTATATTTTGACCATTGTCCCCCATACCATAGAGACTTTACCTGCTTGTCCTGCTTGACTGCAGCACATTTCATAGTTACAGATAACCTGAGAGATAGAGCCTATGGTTAAATCCACTCATCGATCACTAGCCCATCTGTATGTTGCATCTCTTCCCTCATGATCTGAGGTGGCATGGGCCCACAAAGTCAGAAATAATTCACCCTTATGTTGCCAGTCCAGATCCACCTGAGACACTTTAATCTTGGCAGCTTGATCCGCCTGTTGTTGCAACATTCTTCAGCAGCCTGACTCTTCAGTATGTGTGCATCTACATGAGGTTCTTTTGCAGCCAACTTCTCTATCCAGGTAGAAATGTCTTGCCACAATTCAACAGCCCAGATAGGTTTACCTCTATGCTACCAATTAATCTTTTTCCACCAGTACAGGCATCCCCACAGTGCACTTGCCAGACTCCACAAGTCAGTGTACAGTGTATGTACAGAGTGCTGGCTATTTCTCTCATTCAGCCATGCCTAAAGCCAACAGGAAGCCTTTCAGCTCTGTGACCTGACTTGATCCACCTTGCCCCTCAATAGCTTCTGCCACTTGCTGCATAGGACTCCGTACAGCTGCTTTCTGTTTTCAGTGTATCCCTACAATACTGCAGAAACTGTTGGTAAAGACAGCATATTGTTTCTCATTTTCCAGTGCTGATTACATAGTGAGGCCTTCTCAGCACATCACCTTCTCCTCCTGCTTCTCTGATGTTAGTACAAAATTTCTGCCTTCAGGCCAGCTTGTGTTGACTTTCAAGATCCCTGGGCAATTGGGGTTTCCTATTCAAACTGGCCCTGTGATCAGCGATCAGATGACTCACTCCATGAAGTATCAGTGGCATGTGTGAAACATCCTTTGAACATCCAACCCAGCACTGGCAGTTGTGCTTTGGTGTCAATCACTTCTGAAGCAGCTCAAACCCCTTCATAAGCTGCTAGGATCTCTTTTTCAGTAGGGGCGTAGCAGGCCTGACTCCAGAACCCCAGGGCTCGTCCTCAGGTGTCCCTGGGTACCTTTTTGCCAGACACTCCAGGAAGGACCATTGTCCTCACCTGCTGTATAGACCATTCTTTTCATATCTTATCCTGGTCTGACTGGCCCAAGGGCTACTGCATGAGCAATCTCTTGTTTAATTTGTTCAAAAGCTTGTTGTTGTTCAGGACCACATGTAAAATCATTCTTCTTCCAGGCCTCTTGATAGAGAGGCCTAATAATCTAACTCAAATCTGAAAAATACATCCTCGAAAAACCTAGGAAAACCTGTTGTTTCCTTCTTGCTGGTTAGTGTGGACATAGCTGCTATCTTTTTGACCACATTCACTGGAATCTGGAAACACTCATCTTGCCATTTTACTCCTGAAATCTGAATTTCCTGGGCAGGTCCCTTGACCTTACTCTGCTCTAGGCACAACTGGCCTTCGAGAAGACCTGGATTATCTTCTCACCTTTCTCAAAAACTTTTCTCTGCTGTGTAACCCCACAGAATGTCATCATGGTGTTGCAAATATTCTGGAGCCTTGCCCTTTTCCAGTTCAGTCTGGATCAGCACAAGACAAATAGTCATGTACAGGGGCTGTTTCCAGTCCTGAGGCAGTCCATTCCAGGTGTACTGGACACCCCTCCAGGTAAAATCAAACTGACACCTGCACTTTGCTGCTAAAGGAATGGGAAAAAATACATTAGCAAACATGAAAAGTGACACCACTTTGCTGCCTTGGACTCCAGTTCATAGTGAAATTCCAGCATGTCCAGCACAGCAACACTCAGAGGCGGTCTCCACTGTCCAATGGACTTATGAACTGGCCATACAGGACTATTAAAGGGTGAGTGAGTCTTGCTGAGCACTCCCTGGCTCTCCAGAAGATGAACCATTTCAGGCATGGGGATCATGGTGTCCCAGTTTGTTGTGGTACTGTCAAGGGTATATTATTGTGGTAGTGATTGGTACCTGTTGTTTCTCAACCCTCAGCACTCCCACAGCAGAAGGGTCCTTTGGGAGACCAGGCAAGGTGTTCAGCTGTCCAATTTCCTCTGTCTCCACAGCAGCTATCCCAAAAGCCCAATAATGCCCTTTTGGATACTTGAAATACCCTCTCCTGAGGTAATCTATGCCAAGGATGCACAGGGTCTCTGGACCAGTCACAGCTGGGTGGTTTTGCCATTCATTCCCAATCAGGCTCACTACAGCTTCTAGTACAGTCAGCTGTCACCCCAGAAATAGCAAAGATTCTGTCCCTACATATCTTGATGGCGTCAGGGNCACCCCTCCAGGTAAAATCAAACTGACACCTGCACTTTGCTGCTAAAGGAATGGGAAAAAATACATTAGCAAACATGAAAAGTGACACCACTTTGCTGCCTTGGACTCCAGTTCATAGTGAAATTCCAGCATGTCCAGCACAGCAACACTCAGAGGCGGTCTCCACTGTCCAATGGACTTATGAACTGGCCATACAGGACTATTAAAGGGTGAGTGAGTCTTGCTGAGCACTCCCTGGCTCTCCAGAAGATGAACCATTTCAGGCATGGGGATCATGGTGTCCCAGTTTGTTGTGGTACTGTCAAGGGTATATTATTGTGGTAGTGATTGGTACCTGTTGTTTCTCAACCCTCAGCACTCCCACAGCAGAAGGGTCCTTTGGGAGACCAGGCAAGGTGTTCAGCTGTCCAATTTCCTCTGTCTCCACAGCAGCTATCCCAAAAGCCCAATAATGCCCTTTTGGATACTTGAAATACCCTCTCCTGAGGTAATCTATGCCAAGGATGCACAGGGTCTCTGGACCAGTCACAGCTGGGTGGTTTTGCCATTCATTCCCAATCAGGCTCACTACAGCTTCTAGTACAGTCAGCTGTCACCCCAGAAATAGCAAAGATTCTGTCCCTACATATCTTGATGGCGTCAGGGCATTGTGCACTGGTGTCAACTAAAACCTTACACTCACGTGGGTCTGATGTGCCAGGACATGGGATCCATGCAGTCCAATAAATCAGACTGTCCTTTTCTCCCACCTGGCTGAAGGTAGGGCCCCCCCACACCCCGTAACAGTACTTGTTGCTCATTTCTTCTAAGTATAGAGGTCCCTTCAAGAACATTGAAAGTAACATTAGTCCTCCTGTTCTGTCTGAGGACTTACTCAGAAACTGGAAACTGAAGCAGGATTTACCCTTGAAGAATTTCCTGCAGTATTTGTGCTTCCCCTCAACTCACACACCAGTGCTGCTAGGACAGAGGTGGGTTTTCCATCCCACCTCCATATATCCTCTCCATGGTTATGCAAGTAAAATCACAGGTTACCTTGTGGTGGGTACCCTCTCTCTTGAGCAGGACAACGCTTGTTGCTAATAGCAGAGATTGGTCTGTACTGGCAGGGCATGGGACACTTCTTAAAATTGCTGGTAGTCCTCTTCAAGTTGCAGGAGGTGCTGGGACAGTCTTTCCACAGAAAAGGTGCAGGCCCATAGGGAGGAAGAGATACTTTCTTCATATATGAGGAGTTTGGCAACCAAATTTTCCACAACATCACTGTCAATGAGTTTGTATACAGCGATGGCATGCTTCCAGGAACTTCCACCACATGTGGTGTTTGTGTACACTGTACTTCATCTGGATTTACAGGGAATTGCTCATTATTTGAATCCTTATAAAGTACCTCCAGCACAGCTAATTCTCTCAAGTCCTGGATACCTTTCTCCGTGATGTTCCACTTGTCTCAGTGCACTGATGTTAAGATACAAGACACTCCTTATACTTGACAGGAGTCACTCCAGAGGCTGAGACGCTGTCCTCTTCCCAATCCCAATGTAGACATTCTAGGACAGGGATCCCAGTTGCTTGGCTTCGTCACCATTTGGTTTCATTTCATGGGCCACAACATCCCAGCATCTGACCAGCCACGTCACTAGGGCTACCCTGCTGGTGGCTGAAATCTTTACCCGTATCTCATAGCTCACCCAGGGACAGGGACCAGGTGATTATCCCTGGCCCTGCTTCTTCCTCTTGTGGAGGGCCCTACTGCCTCTTCATCCCTCATTATGTCAACTGATTCAGTCTTGAATTTCTTCTTCTGTATAGGGGCAACTGTTAATGGCATGGTTTGTTACTATAGTTCAGCTGCAGTTTGAGTGGTCACAGTGCCTGTTGACTGCTTTCCACCCTTCCCCCTGAGGGTGCTGTCTCGCAACGAGCAATGTCCAATAAATAGCAGCCAGAGCCCAGCACACTGCATAACTTCATTCCTCTCTGGAACTGACAGACAGAGCATTTCTTCTTTTGCACGTTTTATCACCTCAACAGAGTCTTGTAGTTGTTCAAGGGTGAGCTTACAAACCACTGAAGCTGAATAGTCCTTCAGAAGCTGCCCATTTCCTCCTACCTTCCATGCCACTCATGACAACCTACCCTCAGGGCAGATCTCTGAAAGGCCCTCCTAAAAATCCCCTGTAACTGTAAACATGGTATGGACCAGACTAAGGAGAGCTGGCAGACCTAGCACAAGAACACGCTTTCCTAAATATCCAAGAGGAATTCAAAATTCTCAAAAACTGTTGTAACAGGTCTGAAAGAGAAAAAAGAGGTGAAAAGCTGGGGAAAATCATTCTCCCCTGTTTCCCCCACAAACTCAGTATGGTTATTAATGGACTCCCAAAGGTAGTGCTGGAGGTAAAGGCAGGAGAGCAGCATCCCAAATGACCCTCATTGTCCTTGATGTTACCACATCATAAGCTGGTATCACATAGTACATCAACGAAACAATCCTGATCTCTCTCCCTGATCTGAAAAATATCTTGACAGATAGGTACTACACCACATGGACAAATCAAGCAACATTGTGATCTGTGGCTCTGGACCTAATGCAACAAAATGCTTAGATGAAATTTGTTTCCAGCCCACTCTGGGCAGACCCATTGCTATCCTAACCCTTTATGCCCCACATTGGGTGCCAAATAAGGCTATTGTGGTTCAGGAATGGTGTTCTCCAATTTGTTGTTCCCACTGAAACACTCCAAACCACACACACTGTTCAATCACTACCCCTCTTCCCCACAGCAGGCTGGAGAGGAGAATTGGAGGCACAAACAGTAACAGCAACAATAAAAATGACAGAAGGTACAAGTAAACTAAATCCAAACAATTCACACAAGATTGCTCACAGACCACTCCCCTTCTTCCTCCTCCCTACCTCGCAGAAACCCCAACAATATCTGAGCACTCCCTCCATCATGCTACCTGACCAGGAAGGAAGCCCTTCCCCTGTCCCTGAAAAATGACATGAGGTGGTACAAGATAAGTTTTGGTTCCAAACCATGCCCCATCTGCTATTGCAAAATTTAACACTATGCCAGCCAGACCTCGAACATTATCTATCCCTTATTTGGTACTGCACTTTTTTGAGTGCTAGAACAATTTAGAATTAGGCATTTTCTTTATAGCAGGTAGTTTTATAATTGTATACACTGCCTGCCAAATTATAGGACAAGATATTTTAATGCCAAATTACAAACACTCCCCACAGTAATCTTTATAAAGAAAAGAACAGTACAGACCTTACCGGACTTGGTGATGCTATAAAACGAGAATGATCAGAGCAATTGTTTTGAAAACAATTTGCTCCTGAAAACCTTCTTGTTTGAGTTTTACAAGAGTTTTCCCATGAAAGTCAAAGATGATGACTAAATTAACCTAAATTATTCTGTAGTATCTCCAGGCATTTCATCCAATAATTTTTTTACAAGAACACAAAACAGGTCAGAGACTGTAAACTAAATATCATGTCAATAGATTTTCATTCCATTCAATTAACTCACCATAATATCTCCCTTCAAAAGCTGGGCAGGATCTATAGCAATGCAGATTCGACTTTGATTTTCTGACCCTATGCTACTTGACAGGAGAAAAAAAAAATAAATAAAATACATGGTTTAAAGACACAAAACACAAAACAAACAAGAAACCCACAAACAAAACTAAAAAAGCATGTAATTCTGCAATACTGAAAATTAAAACCTAAATTCAAACATAATGGAAAATGTTTACAACTTACTATATTCCAGATGTATAAACTGGTTGCATAGCCTGGTATAACTTCAAAAAAGGCCGACAAGCTGAAAAGAAGCCAACAAAAAAAGGTATTGTGTAATATTCAGTTATAGGAAAACAATTACAACTAGGAAGCTTCATGCACATCCAGAATGAGCAAAACGGCACACAAGTGGCAATGCTGGCCTGTCAAAATACCCTTCAAAGCAAAATTGGCTAAAAGGTACTGTATTGCAGACTAGTTCAGACTTCAATAGGGAGGAACTTTAAAGGATTCTAGTAAGGAAAGAAAGAAATTCTGCAAGAAAACAAAATTATTAAAGGAAGAATGATAATGGCCAAAAGAAAGCAAACACCCAATACAAAATAAAAACATTTCCAAAATAAACAAATTATTTGATCTTCAGTTTTGTTTCAGAATTAGTAATGCCCTTGAATTTCAACCTAGAACAAACAATATCCTAACTTTATTAAATCAGTTGTTTTAGAAATAAAAATCAGACTAAACAACAATGACAATATAATCATTACAAATTCATGCTGATTGTATTACAAAAGAAGTGCTATTTAACCCTTGGATAATAAAAATGCAGCAACACAAAACTGTTATTTAATCATAAATCATTAAGACCTCTAAGTTCATCAAGTCCAACAATAAAAGTTGAATTCCTTTACTGTACTCTAGCACATCATCTCATTTTATCATTTTAATTTTAAAGCCACTTAGGATAGCAAGCCAAGTTAGTAGCACTGGTGAGACCACACCTCAACTACTGTGTTCAGTTCTGAACCACTCACTTCAAGAAAGACACTGAAGTGCAGAAGTGTGTCCAGAAAAGGTCAAGGGAGCTGGTGAAGAGTCTCCACACAAATCCTGTGAGGAGTGGCTGAGGGAGCTGGGTTGTTTAACCTGGAGAAAAGGAGGCTCAGGGAGACCTCATCATTCCCCATAACTACCTGAAAGGAGGTTTTAGCAAGGTGGGAGTAAGCCTCTTCTCCTGGACAACTAATGATACAATAAGAGGATACAGGTTCCCTCAAGCTGTGGAGAAAAGGTTCCTTTTGGACAGCAGGAAGAATTTTTTCACTGAAAGGGTTGTTAAACTTTGGTGTGGAAAGCCCAGGGAGGTGGTAGAGTTATCATCCCTGTAGGTGTTCAAGAAATGACTGGACATGGCACTCAGTGCCATGATCTAGTTGGCAAAGTGATGATAGGTCAAAGGTTGGACTCGATGAACTTGGAGGTCCTTTTCCAAACTGAATGATTATGTGTAATTCTCTAAGTACACCCTATCCAGACATCTTTTCCACACAAAACCCAATCTCAAAACAGAAAAGAAATTATATTTATAATCATTTCCCAAAACAAAGGGGAAATGACTGTGAAACCTGACCACCTTTGCAGTATCAGGGACCACAACTCTTTAGAGACAGGCAGACATGAATAGTATCAACTATTAATTTAACAGAGAACAAGATATTGATTTCAGCAGCTCAAATTTTTACTCTTAGAATGCTTTTCTTCTGGTTACTTTATTGGGAATATTTGGATGGATATCAAGAAGATATTAATTCTATTTTGACATTCATGCAGGCTTTCTAGAAAGTTCCAAAATGAAACAAGACTTTGATCCTACACCTGAATAGGAAAAATTAGGTAATTTACCTCCCCCAGCATCTAAGTTTGGGATGCCATGAAGGATAACATAGTGCAGGAAAAGAGGGGTTGCATTCATTTTCACAGATCCAGATAGAAGGCCACTTAAGAACTGCACATATCTGAAAACAAAAAGTTTATCTGAATTATATAAAACCACTAATACCAGGGAAATACATTATTTACACAATGTTATTTCCACATTACAGGTAATGAATAGCACTGTGACAATGTACATTACTCCAAAATAATAATCTTCACAAAACAGCATGAAAAGATACTTTAATTTACCACTGTATTAAATCCCTGGCTGTTACATTGCTATTGTTGATATCTTTATTTTAGTTATCTACATTACTACTCCAAGTAAGAAACTAAGTAGAAGAGACAGTAATGTCAATTGTTTTGATACACATTCCTAGTTACAACTGTAGTCTTAAATGTCTTTCACAGCAGCATGATATGGGTCCCATCTGATTTACAGTGAAGTTAACTTCATTAAAACAAGAATAAGAAGTGCTCTTGTCAGGAATTTTAACATTAAGGGCAATGCAGTCAAATAACATCTTCATAATGAGAAGTGATCTCATTCAGCACAAAACAAGAGGGAAACTACCACAGCAATGTGAAAATTATTCTATTTCTGTGATTTAATACATGGTTTGGTCATAAGGTCATGAGCAAATACATGCAAGTAAACATCACTGCAGTGTCTATAATTTTTCCACTGCTTTGAGTTCCTTTTTCTTCCATGACTATGAGAAGACCTTCATTTGACTTTATTCTCAGGAATGTATAGAGGAAAATCACCTCTTTTTCACCTTTATGCACAGATCTCGTTAACTGTCCTGGTTCACCACAGCTAAGGATATCCTGCCAAGTAACAACAGTTTTACTACCCCAGAATGTATTGATTTAAAATAGATTTCAAGCTTCAGAGAGCTTGCAAAGCTCAGCTTATTTTAAACATTAAGAGAATGCAACTTTATTTTTTTTTTGCTTTCTCCTTCAGTCTTTCTGAAAGGATTTGGTACATTAAAAGCATAAATTTTACAAACTGACATACCTAACATGACAAAAAACCAATGTGTTAAAATGTTTTGTCGGTGATCTCTCATGACTTTAATAAATTAGTTTATTAATTTCAATGTGAACATTTTCTTTCTACTAGCTTTTACTTATTACAAAAATTTTACTGAATTTTTGAAAACCTTTCTCAAGGCAGTGCACTTAAGGGGCCTATAGACAGTTGCTTTATTTTTGAGAAGAGCATTCCAAGGTTTATCCTGAAGGTTTATGAGAATTATTTTTAATATGAAGGGTCTCTATATGCATTTCAGATTCAGATAAATCTTCAACTGCTTATTTGAGAATGTATTCAAAATATATCTGTTGATCTGCTGTACATCATTATTACAGTATTCAGCTAGCAGTAGGGAAAAGCTAAGGGACTTAATGGCCACTATTTATTTTTATCTGGACAAGATTTAGTGGAGAAAAAGTTTCAAAATGTGTAAAATGAGTGTATTTTCATATTTCACAATTTTGAGATCCACTTAAATTACACTCATTTATACATCAACTGAGTTTTAACAAGGGTCTAACTAATTAACTACCCAGCAATGGTTTCAGAGAAAAAGTATATTAAAAGGCCACTGACTGACCAGAATGGGAACAAATGAGTATAAAATTATCCACAAATATTAAGAGAGTTGGATTTCCTTTCACAGCAATAAGATTAGTGTCCACTGCTCAGCCAGGCAAAGGTAGGAGAGATGAAATTCAGGAGAAGAGTTCTGACAAACAGTTTGGAAAACCACCTCTGTTCTCATGAGAAATGACATTCCAAAGTATGTGTATATGTCTGGAAGATTTAAGGGCAGCACAAGTTCAGTACTAGTGAGCAAAGGTGTTAATTATCAGTCAAGAAGCAACCTGAGTATCTCTGAGGCCTTTGCCCCGAAGTTACCCCCAGAAGAATTAAGCAAGTGTCCTTGAAAGGGGTGTAGGAAAGATAGCTGCAAGCATTTATACCTATTTAACATCAAGCTTTAGGGCTCACATACAGTTCACTTAAGTTAGTAGCTACTGAAGCTTCAGTCAACATGGTTAAAAAACTGCCCTGATGCACAATTCACAGTCTGTTGTGGGGGTTCCTGGCTCTCACTGAAATATGCCTGCTGCCTTAGGGCTTCTGGATGGGAAAGTTAACAACATCTCTTTCCTTTTGCTGCTATGGCTCACACTTCTTTTTCTGGTAGGCAGCATACTCAAATTCTTGTTATTGAAATGCAATACACATATATGCAAGCATAAAACTGAAACAAAAAAAGGCCAGTCAACTTCTACTTATGAAAGTTTATGTCAAGTCTAACAGAATGTTGTGTTACTTTTCAAGTTAAAAGGAGCTGTGCATGTCACCTGGGTTAAAAAAAGTAACTGCTAAGTTTTTATTTAGAGGTTAACAGAACCAAACACCTTTCACTAGTTGCTACTACTGATTTTTCTGTTTTAATTTTTTTTTTCCATACACATCCTTATGCCACAGAAAAACGAGTTTATTGTTATCCTGGAACAATCAAGATTGTGACATCTCTTTGTTAACAAACAATGCAGTAAGAACCCATTTAGACAACAGTGTGTTACAAAAGCCTTGTCTATCTGGGACCGAATGCAGGAACTGAAAGAGAGATCTCATCAATCAAGAAATATTAATATAAGATAAAGTGCTGAGAATTCAGGAAGCACTAGAGGATCTTGTGGAAATAGCCTTCAAATAGCTGGGGAGGGAGTAAGGGATGGGAACAGAAGATAATTTGCCATTGATATAAATTAGAATAATTTATAAATTATAAATTAGAAAAAAATTGAATACCTTCTTTGGGATGGTTGCATTAAAGCTGAAACTTTATCATCGAAGAATTTCTTCATAGCAAATCTGTCCAGAGCCTGATCAGCACTGTCAAGAAAGAGACATATGTTATTCTGCTTCAGTGTTATCTTGAAAATTCAGCAGATTACTCCTTGAAATATGCAAAAATATTTGGAAGAAAAACAGGTGGGAAGTAAAGAAAAATTTTAAAAAGAAGCACCTAACTAGCAACTCTAGTAATTTGGACATTGTGGACAATGATGTTTATTCCACTGACACCTTCTCATTCAACACCTTAAGATAGTTTCCTTCCTGAGCAAAGCACCTACTTCCTTATTCAATTAACTGAATTGCATACTTCCAACATGAATACTTTGAAATCAGAATGCAAAAAACTTTGGCAAAACCAAACAGCTCAGGCTCCCAATGGAGGATACTTGCCACAATTTCTTGAATGTGCCACTGGGGAGTTCTCGCTATAAAATACAAATTTATTTTCTTATTCAGAAAGAAGTGGAGTACCAGGATAGAAGTCCACTTAAGCAGACAATAATTCATTCAGCCTTTGTTTCCTGTACCTTGAGCCATCAAGGAAGGGACTGTCTTTGAAAAATAACTCTTTTACATCAGACAACCACAAACTCTTCAAATACATGATCAAGGAGCAACATATTCAAAAAAATACGTTTCCTTCTAGTCTCTATCCAGAATGGCTCTTACGTAGGTGTTTTTTGGGTGAAGGAAGACAAGAGGCTAAAAGAAGTGCCAAAAATCATTAAGAATGCTGTTAATCACATATGCTAAATAACATGCTATGGTGATTCTTTTATATCTATTCTAGATAAAAACAATGTGTCTCATAACAGATGTAGTTCACAGTTTTAATTTACATCAGAACATAAAAGATATGGAAGTTCCAAAAAGTAAAAACACGCCAGAATCTCAACTTTTAAATTCCTTAACTAGTTCAACCTAAATGAGTTCAGAGGAAAAAAAACAGTGCAAAGTATACCTATGCACACCAGGATAAAAATTAAATTTATGCCTTCTCAAAAATTAATCAGAACATGCCAATTGTCTTGACAGGGTGCTGGATCAGGCTATAAAGTCAAGTCTTTTCTTCAGGGTGTTAAAAAGTAATAGTGTGTACTTCAAATATTCTTGACCCAAAACCTCTTTCTCACTCAATCCATCAAATATATTTATACATCTTCACCCACACTGCCATCCAGAATTTAGGCAGCCCATTCCTAACTGGCTAAAAACTGCACTTTGCTTGTTAAAATAGAGTTTACCAACAAAGGCAAAAAGCTCTGTTTGCTTGCCTAAATTTGATGACACATTATTTCTTCCTAAATGAGAAAATTTGATATTACAACACATAACTAAAGGATTTTTCATAGAATCATAGAATGGTTTAGCTCGGAAACGACCTTAAAGATCATCTTGTTCCAACTCTCCTGTCATGGGCAGGACACCTGTCACCAAACCAGGTTACTCAAGGACCCATCCACCCTGGCCTTGAGCACTTCCAGAAATGCAGCACCACAACTTCTCTTGACAACTTGTTCCAGTGTCTCACCACTCTAACAGTAAAGAATTTATTCTTTATATTTAATATCTAATCTAAATCTACCCTCCTTCAATCCATAGCCATTCCCCCCTTGTCCTATCACTGCCTTACTTTGAAAAAGTCCCACTCCACCCATCTTGCAGGCCTCCTTTAGGTACTGGAGGACCACCAGAAGGTCTCCTTGGAGCCTACTCTTCTTTCAGACTGAAAAACCCCAACCCTAATCCTTAGTCTGTCTTTACAGCAGAGGTGCTAAGCCTAAATTCAAAGGATTTCACTTAGCCTAAGTTTTTTGGCATGTTGTCAAGGTTCAAGAATGGAATTACCTAATTCAGTGCTCCTACTAATGCTCTCCAAACCACACTGCTGCTTGCTCTCTCCTTCCTCTTCCCTTCCCCTGCAGTGGGATGGAGAGGAGAATTGGAGGTACAAAGGCAAAGATCACAGGTTTTGATCTTTGAATGAGAACAATTTACTGGACACAGGAATGAGATAAGAAAATGAATAGTAACAACAACAATAATAATGACAGAGAGTAAAAGAAAGGAAACATTATTATTGCTCACTGTGGAAACCCCCAACAACAGACAATGCTGGATGGCTCCCTCTGCCACTCTTTCTCAATTGGAAGGGACCTCTTCTCCCTTGAAGGATTCTTTCCCCCCCCTGCTGGCAATGACATGAGGTGGTATAGAATAATCTCTGGGTACTGGCCACACTCCCTCAAGCATACTGAAAAAAAATTAACCCTGTTCTGGCCGCAACCAGGACACATATGCATGCTGACAATTAAGAACTTTCTTTGGTGTGAACATCTTCAAGGTCTTCTAAGTACCATTTCAGACACAGTAGATGGCACCCTTAACAGCAACACCTGCAGTAATTTCTGCTTCTGCAAGGTTGCTGAACCATTGCTGAACATCATTTTCAAGAGTCTTGATAATGCCAGGGATATAAAAATCCTAGCTGGGAAACCCCCAACGTCATTCTTACACAGAAAAGTTAAGTTTTGGATAGCAACTGTCAGATATCCAGAAAGTTAATGAGGGCTTCCAAGCTCACACCTCTCCTGCAACTTCACTGGAGGAATCCTGAATTTGTCTGGGGTAAAAGGTGATACCTTTCATTGCTGGACTTAACAAAACAACGTCTGAATGTGACTGTAATGGTGTTATTAAAATGTATTTATAACAATATACGACCTTTAAGGACGACGTAATACTGCAACACTGAAATCACACCACAACAACTGTGCTACTTGACTGCTTTTGTCATTCACAATACTTCTCCACAAAAGATGAAATTGTGGCAATCACTGAAGCAAATGGGTTTTTTTCATCACCTATTGGTGTACTCAATGCACTTAGTTTCTTGGTTCATAATTACTTATAAATTTGATTTACCCCACAAACACAGATTATTTTCTGGGATTCTAGTTTGACTGACATCCATGAGTAATTTGCCATCAACCTCTAGTGATTCAAGACTCCATCAACTACAGTAGTGGATCAAATCCATTACTGACAGGCTGCTGTGAATTCAAGACCAAATTTGATTTAACCATGGCATTTAGAGTGCATTCTTATTTTATTACATTTATGTATGCATATGAATAAAAAAACCCCAAGGGAAAACAATGTGATTAGAAACCCAACAAAAATCTCCAAAATGCATTTCATTCTTTTTGAGACCATTTATCAAATTGTATCTTTTTTGCTATAAATTGTCAATTGTCGTTTCATAATTTGAGTACTCCAAAAGAAACAATTAAAACCAAGTAATCAGACACCTACTGTTTGAACTGACTGCAAAATAAAGTCTAGGTTATTTCTTACACTTCATTCTGCACTTGGATCAATGTCTAGGAATTCCATGTTCAAACACAGTTTCCAGATTCTAATAACAGTTTTCCTTAAGTACCTAATGAATAATTACTCACCGATTCAAGAGGCCACTTGATGGACGTGGCAAATAGATAGGTTTAATAGAATAAAGTTAGCATCATTTCATAAAAATGGTGTCTTGCATATTCTATTTACTCATCTGAAAATATCCTTTAGAAAACTTTTCTGCAAATCAATAAAATCTCAGTTTCAAAGAGACCTTAGGCTGTCACCTAATCCAGTCTCCTGCTGGAAGCAGGATTACAAGAAAACTATCATGAAAGCAGACTCTGTTAAGAAAGACTACTACTATTACTTCAACAACAACACTCTGAGAAGAAAACCTGACAAACAGTAAGCTGACAGACAGTAATCAACTAAAAGGCATTTCTCCCAACGTTTATTGTAAAAAAAACACACACAACATGCATTATTCACACTTACCTTGCAGAAACATTGGTAAAGTGCATATATGATGATATGACTACACCTATTCTTCCTTTTCCTCCCTGTATTAGGAAAAGAGAGAATGATAATTTATATTATGTATTACATTATGGACATTATTATATTTAAGACCCATATTAAATACAATTTCAAGGCAAGAGATTCAGAGACCTTTTGCTTATGCACCCAGTGTTGATGGAAAGGTGGAAATAATGGGCAGCAGCTTATCTATCAATGAAAAACGGCTGACAAATAATATAAAAAAAATGCCAAGCGGGATTTGTGTGTGCATGCCTATCAAATCTTACCAATTAAGAAGAATAAACTGGGAAAAAAGAAAAAAGAAATTGTATTAAGTACTCTAATTTTGTGTTATTTTTTCCATAGATCATTTACAACAAGTATAGACAACATTGCAATTCCCAGGATGAAATGCTAGAAAACACTATTTTAGAAAGAGTAGGCCTTTCTGGCAGGTTTTCACATTTTTACCTCCCCTACACTTGAGATTTATAGTAACTGATATTCTATGGATAATTTTGAAAATGTTCTAACGTATTTTTAAATCATTTACATGACAAATGCAAATTTGTCAAATTTACGCCCGTTAAAAATTTAACAAGCAATTATTAAAAAGTAATTCTCACAGATTTCAAAATATTTCCAATCTCTCAGCTGATAGTGTTGGCTGTATCTATCTCTGCGGCTGGAAACCTGTATTGGCAAAAGGTATTAATCAAGAATACGCATTATCAATTAGTATATGATTGTATACCTAGAAATACTTAGTTCCCTTTTCTTCTGTCCCACATATGGGCCATTCTCCCGACTGCATTTCTGCAACTAGTAAGATTTCAAGTATTTCATACAATAATAACATTCTGCCTGGAAGAAATATGGGACTGGAGACTATGTAACATGACTTGAAGAGAAGTTTCCATCCCATTACCACCATCATTTTGTTTAGAGTAACATCTGACAGTGATACAGAGATAGGTTTGCCCCAAGTGTCACAAGCACAGCTACCAACCCAGTTCTGAATTCATTTTATCCAAATTTAACTACGGCTTTTCTTTATTTATGTTTATTGTGAGAAAGCAGGAAGAAGTAACACAACACACTGGTTTTGCTCTAAGGCACTGCAATGGTGCTGTCAATTAAAACCTTACAAAAGTATCCAGAAGGTCCTTAATGATCTCATTTCCTACAACCATACACAATCTGAAGAGATGATCTGTGATACAGTGCCCATCCTTATCCAGCAACAAAATTCATAAGTGTCCATCAATCTGGAAAAACCTCAAGCTTCTAAATACATTTACAGAAGTAACAGTGACCTTTTAAGGATGAAGTAACATTGGTTCATACTATTACTGAAGCAAAGGCTAGGACTTTAGTCATAAAAAAAAATCTTTAACAAGCATGAAAGGTCAATGGATTTAAGCTTACTTATATCAGCAGAACATCTGGCACACTGTAAGAGTCAGTCCGAATTCTTCCCTTATATGCCTCACAACCATCAGGAGTATAGAGGCTAAGACCCTGAGGACCCCCCTACCCAGTTCTGGCCTAGTCAGCTTTGGACAAGAGTTTCTGGCCTGGTTGAGGTGGATGCTTGCCAAGGACTGTTTGCAGGTGCTCACTGTGCTTCATGGTACACTGCTCTTGAGCAGGCACTAGCTGGAGTGGCAGGTTCTGTACACTCGTTTCTCAGAGCAACCCTCACAATAGTCCATGAATCTTCCCACCTCTTGGCCGGACACCACTTGCTTTGGAAAAGGACTATAAAAGTGACTCTCTGGAGAAGATTTTTTGAGATCTCCCCACAGAAGACACATCTATTGGCCAGACCATGAGGACGCCTGAGTCTATTGGCGGGACCATGAGGACGATTGTCTCGTCTCTTGATAGCTATTCCCCATTCCTCCCCTTTCTCTCTCTCTCTCTTTACTTTGTTTCCTTTGACTCTCCCTCTATCGAAGAAACTGAGTTGTGGCACTCAATAAAAGTGCATTTTGCTGTGAGCAAACTGATTTTGTCCCCCTGTTGTGTCTTTTGCACCTGAGATCAAACACACCATCACAACTCCCGCCTGTATTAACAGCAGATCATGACACACACTGTTGCCATCATTGAAAACAGATCTAACTTTTTATTTTTTAAAATGAGAAGAGTAAAGGACAAGGTTTTTGAAAATTAATACAAACTCATCCACTGCACTTACTCTGCAATGGATCACCACCACGTGTTGAGGATCATTGTCCAGCCAGGATTCCATAGCCTTGCAGATGGTGCACACCTTATCAAGAAGTGGAGCATGGAGATCAGGCCACCCCACATCCATAATCTGCAATTAAACAAGTAACATTTACAAGAGACACCCTGATCCTAGTATCACATACTAAAATCTTGATTCAAATAACTATCACGTTAAAAATCTCCCCAACTTTTCCCAACTCAGATAATCATGCAATTCAATTGTCATGATGCTTACAGGTCTCTTAAGTGGAAGAGAGAATTTGTTGTTTTTTAAGATACTAGTACTTTTATAAAAACAAATAAAAAACTTCCTCTTCGCCCCATCCCAATCTCACCAACCACTTAAAAGTGACAACATTTCTGAAGGTCTTGATTTGTTAAAAGTTTTTCCAGTTAGAATTTCTGGTATTTTATAACAGTAAATACAATCAGAATTAGAACAAAGAATGATCTTTGATGGCTTTCATTTTATTTTCAATTTATTTCCTTCATGTGCAACATGGTTACAAGCATGTCAAAATTTTGTTCAGATTTTCTATTCACTACATAATACAGTTCATTATATGCATATTTACTAACAAAACATATGCAAAACATACATATTACGCATTTCAACATATGCCTAATATTAAAAAAACCCATCCCTCATGATCAACAAAGCATGCAAAAAGTTAAAATTAAGAGGGGTTTTAGTACTTCCTTCAGGTAGCTTATCTCTGTAAATGTACTATTTAATTTTGTAAATTTACTATTTAAGATGTAAATACACATCTGTGCTACCCTGTCTGGCCTTATAAGAGATGCTGAAGTGTATCTCCACACCATTTCTTAAAACAAACAAACACATCAATTGGTGAGAAGCAACAAGGGTCAGACATCAATCATTCTGACATTCCTTATGTCTCTATTGTGCAGAGAAGCAACTTCTCAAGGATAGTACAAAAGGGAAGTCCTTATTTGAATCAAGTTCATTAGCTTTAGCTGACTGTACATTACAATATATAACCCCAGTATCCTGTGACCGCACAAAAAAAAAGTATATTTGGAGTAAAAATTGCATGACTCAGTAGAGGTTTTTCAGAAGTCAAAACAGGCTTCTGGTCCTGTGTGTAAAGTCTAAGGAAACAACAGGAATAGCTGTGTAAAACACGGATTTTTACAGACACAAAACAGAACTTGAGAAAAAATAAAAAGGAACAGATGTGAGGTTTTTAAGTATCTTCCAAAACTTCTTCTCTTACTCTGTATATCAACACTTGCATAGCTTCAGGGCTTATCAGGCCATTTAACTTGTATTTAACACTAGAAAGCTATGTTATGGTAGACAATTGATACCTTTGGGTTAAGCTTGGCAAGGTCATACCTCTTTTCAGAGAGGTTTAATACCTGTTCAGAAAGAAAGAAAAGAGTATTAACCATCAAGACTCTATGATTTATGTAGTAAATAGACATCTTTGAAACACAAAAATTACAAGAAACTACAATGATATGGCTGCAGGTCTGCCCACTGTTCTACTAAACTAAATTAACATTTGACATCAGGTAGCACTAGTGAATGTATTTTAGATATTCAGTTATTTTACAATAAAACTAAAGCTAAACTTAAATGCACATTTTGAAAAAGCACAATTAAAATTTTACTACATCTTATTTATTTCGCATGGTTTTGAGTCAGAGGTATACTGAGAGACCTGGCTACCATGCAATATAAGGCAGAGCATAAGAATTAACAATGAGAAGTCTGGGAGAGTGGTACAGTGTTAAATATTTGAATTTGCATGCCTGACAAGAAAGTATTGGTCTGTCAAAAATTGCAGGGAAAATACAACATACCTATTTAACTATAGCTTAGCCTATGAGACCTTCCAACTCTTCTGTTAACCCACTAAATAGCAAGTTACCCTCCCCTTAGTGCTTAATAAGGAAAAAAAATGAAGAGATAGACTGCAAAATTAACAAAAAAAAAGTAATGTATAGAAAAGTAATTGACTTTTTCATTAGAAAGTGCCTTAAATTAGTATCAATCAATAACAAAAAGCTGAAACACCATTACTCAAGAACTGAAACAATTCTAGTAAGGCAAATTCTCTTTCACAGTGTGGCTATTTCATATCCCAAGTTAGGTACAGATGGTATAATCAATGAAAAAGTCTCATTAATTACACTGAGAGAATGGAATAAATAGGTCATAAACATGAGAAAGAGTAAACATGAGGCAAGTCCATTATACAGACCCAAGGACAATTTAAGAACCCTTTTCTGAAGTGTAACGCACTTCTAAAATATTACCCTTTTGTGTTAACCAGCACTCTCATCAGCTGTCTTCAGGAAAGAAGCCAAAAACTGAACAGGTTAAAGCAACTATATCACTGTACTTATCCTTCCTCAAATACCAATAGTAAAACTGGAATTAAATGAGCACTGTCTTCTATAAATGACTTTTTTTTGTAATTTCTATTCGCTTTCATAATTGGAAAACAAATTAACAGAAAGGTGCAGTTCTCAATACAGATCTCAGTACAGAATTCTTAAAATTAGTGCTAAAGCTAGAATAAGAAATCAATTACCTAAAATTTTCCACAGGAAAAGAAAGGTTATTTGACAAAACCTTTTTTTATTTATCTTTCTTTCTTTATCTTTCTTATTGTATTTATACTTAAGAACAGGTGTGTCAGGATACAGTCCTGTTCATGATGGGTATTTGTCACTGCTGGGTCAGACACCAAACTCAAAGATGCTGTTGTACTCAAGTCCCTGTCAATCTACAGTAATCACACTGAGATACTCCAGGAATCTCAATAGCACAGAATAGAGACCAGAAGGTATGGGAACCAACATTTTGCATACAACAAAGCAAGACATCACAGAAGTCTTTGAAGAGAAGAAATAGATGGTAGAAATAGATGCCACTGTGCATTGGTTTTGGCTGGGGTAGAGTTAATTTTCTTCACAGTAGTTCATATGGGGCTGTGTTTTGGATTTGTGTTGAAAATGGTGTTGATAAAACAGGGATGTTTTCATTATTGTTGAGCAGTGCTTACAGTGTCAAGAGCTTTTCTTTCTCAAGAAATTTTTGTCTTCTCAAGAGCCTTCACGCCATCCCACCAGTGAGTGAGCTGGGGATGCACAAGAAAAGGAAAGGGCACAGCCAAGACAGGTGACCCTAACTGACTAAAGGGATTTTCTATACCATGTAACATGCTCAGCATGTAAGCCTAAGGAAGGAGGGAGTGGTGACATTCAGAGTGGTGGGGTTTGTCTTCCCAAGTCATCATTCTGCATTATGAAGCCCGGCTGTCCTGAGGACAGTTGAAGATCTGCCTGCCCACAGATAGCAATTAATAATGCCTTGTTTCGCTTTGTTTGTGAGTAGAGCTTTTGTTTAATCTATTAACCTCATCCTACTTATTTTATCACTTTTACTCTTCAGATTCCCTCCCCCATTCCACTGGTGAGGAAGCAAGTGAGCAGCTGTGTGGGGCCAAGTTACTGATTGGGATTAAACCATGACACAGTGGAAGAGTAACTGCAGTCTTTTGGGTATATCCTAGGTCTACCTACTTATATTTTGGTACAAGAAAGAGGAGCATTAATCTCAGCTTCTAATTTTCATCTGTTGGAAAAGTCATGTTTCTTCCGGGAACCACAGCCTTCAGAGAATATGGTTTTTTAGGATGTCAAATCAGAGAAAAATTTACTGTAAGTTCTTGACAGGCTTTTAGCCCTCCCTAAAGGACTCTGGCCTCAGAATGCCAAAGTATAATCCTCTACTGTTACAGAAAATTAGATACTTAGGGTTTTTTTTTCCATACTCTTCTTAACAAACTCAGACTCAAACAGGAAACAATGTGCTCACTCCTTTCACTGTAGTGAAAGGAAAATGATTAGATAAAAAAATGACAAATGCTGATTTGTAGTATATGTTCTATGAGCTGAGACCCTGATCCAATAAAAGAGTAGAATTGATCCCATCAACTTCAGCAGGACTTCTGACTTGCATACCATTTTGTGGAGGTTTTGGGGTTTTTTTTTTTTTCTTCACTGATATACATTTGAGCAGGCTGAAGAGAAACATGAGAAACAAAAGGTAGTTTAAAAACAAGCTCTCAATCTACAACCTGGCTGTTTTGTCAGGTTTTCTTGCAAATTTGCAGAAACACATTTGGAGTAGATGGCATTGAGGTTTCTTTTTATCAAGACAGCTGATTTCCAAAGTAACCATGAGAAAATAAATTGATAAAGAGAACAAAACTAAACAAAAATTTTTTTAAATCTCAACTTTGCAAGAGAAACTGACCACAATCCCTCTCAGAGACAGACATTACAATCCTTCTCAGGAACTAAACCAGACTCACCATGTATCAGATTTTTGTAATACAAACAAGTATTAAGAGAGATTTAACTGGAGAGATTTACACTGTTATTGCATGGAAATAGCCAGAGAAGAACAGGCGAATTTGAACCTATAAAGCTTTACACACAGGTCACCTTCAAAGTATTACTATTGTGTGCCTTATAAGCTACCAGTGCCTGATGGAAGGGATGCCAAGGGCACCAAGGCAGCATGCTGAGGGCATCAGTCCACATCACAAGTTCAGTCTAGTTCTAATGCACCTATGACATTTCAGTTTGTGACAAGAAGATAATGTGCTTAAATCATTAGTGGAATCTCTCCAGTAATTAACTTCTACTGTGAGTAAAGTTCATGTTCCTGAAGTCATGGATTTAATTCTAACAGTTTACACACACTACCTAAAAAGAGAGTAAGAGTAAAAAAGGAAATAAAATATTGGCATTGTTTTAAATTCACCTTCATAGAACAAACTGAGACAATACATGCCATGGCACTAGCCAGAAAACAGCATCAGAGATAACAGCTTGTTGTCAAAGTTTTTTTTAAAAATCTGCACACAGAGCTCACTATCCATTTGCTTGATTTCCTATAGAAAACTAAATGGCATGGAAAATGCACCTAAAACAACTTAATGAGAAAGAGTTGGACAGAACACATCAACAGTAACCCTACTTTTGCATGTTGCCTTCACAAGTGAAGACATGACAGTGAGAGACTACCAGATACCCACCCGAGAACCCAGATTTAGCTCATTGCTACAAAAGAGAAACATGCTCCACATTGCAGAGTGTGTATTTTCAAGAGCATGTTTTGTACAATGAAAATTGTCACTGCAATTATTCTTCAGCATTTGACTATGTGTTATCACCACAGAGACTGCACTGCCCCAGCAAAAAAAAGTGTTTTCAATATCTAGCAGCTTAAAACACTACTGAAAATCTTGCACTTGCTTACAAGGCTGTTAAGACAGACCAAAGAGTGACTTTTAGTTTATAATGGTTCATGTGGACATAAAGTAGTCTTCCTGCATGACAAAAGATATGTCACAAACAGCTGATCTTACACTTACCAAGTAATTATCACCATGTTTGGATTTGAGCATTCGTGTTACTTCTTGGAGATTGTGGAGGTAAGTTTCCTCAGAACAGCCAGCAGGGAAGGATACAGCAATAATCCGCTCTGTGATGTAAGTGAGGTCAAGTTCATAGCCTTCCTCCATAATGTGATCAAAGTCTGCACTTCTGGGAAGAAATTAGATATGGCAGTTCAGAGCAATGCAGCCAAGAAGAAACATGGCATATCAATGAGAAGAAATTGCCACTTAGATTCCAACAGTCAAACATCACATGTTTCCAGTAATTTCCTTACAATTACGACTCATTAAATGCCTACAGAGCTCAAAGTATTCCATTCAGAACACAAATGGAGTTCTTCACCAGAATTCTTCACATCAAAACTGTACTGAAAAAAATCTCTGCAACCAATAATGTGGAAAAGCAGCAAAAAGAATACAAGCAATTTGACAAGTACTAACACAACAAATTTGTGAATCAAATAGAAATGTATAGGTACTTCTGTCTGTACACATCTCTCTGTAGAATTCTGCAAATGCTTTACAAATTGGAATCTTGACCAGCGATCTGTAAAACACTGCAGATCTTGAAGCCTGCTCTGAGTAAAACTGAAGTGAACCTAAAACCAGTCCCATGAATGCAATTTAATTAATTTCACTGGCTAGTCTACAAACACTTCTCTTTCTTTTCCAGGTGATGAGCACAACTTTATCCTTCTTAATAAAATATCGGACGAGCAGCTCCGTAAATATGCCTAGTTGTTTTCTCATAAAGGCATTGTAAAAATGGTACTTGCATAGCAGGTCATATCTTGCAGGAGACTGAACTCGTGGAAATCATAACCACAAATAAAAAAGCCTAAACCCACCACTGCACCACGTGACATACCTGTGACACTGCTAGATAAAATATGAAAGAAATACTTGCCGTGATACTTTGTCGCAACTGAAAGAGGAGTTCCTCAAAGCACTGCTGGAATTCTGGAACAGAGAAAGCAGAAACATCAATCTAGAACCTTATCTGCTGTCACCGGTATCAATGTTTCTACACGTTTTCTTCATTTATGATTTGAAAGACTGTAACAACAAGAGGATTTAAGAGGATCATTGCCCTTTGTTTTGAATGCAAATGCTGTGGTTATGCCCAGGTTTTGCCTAACTTTCCACTACCTCTTCCAACTCACTACTGCCAGAAAAGTCTTCTGTGACATTTTTAATGCTCGTCTTGGTAACTGCATTAATATTAGAGAAAACATAGCGAGCTTTGAGATTATGTAACTTGAATTTTTGTATAAACCTGCAAAAGCAAGTTCTTTTCCACGGATTTTCTTATGACAATACTAAAATATATACTTCTGTATCAGACTCCTGAGAATGTGCAGTAGTTTATTTTTATAGTTCCATTTGTTCAGTAATAGTAACTATGAATGAAAAAGTGTAAAAACATTCTCCCTCATGAACCATAATAATAGAATTTGTCCCACCTAATTGTAACTATCTCAGATTTAAGTTCCAGTGTGATTGTCACCCAAGTTCTGTATGTAACAGAAAGAGACATCCAGAGGGGGCAGTATCCCTTCCTACCAGGACAGGTTTAAAAAGAAAAAAAAACTACAAAAAGACAGCTACTACCATACAACATTAAATTAGAATAAATAATATTATTCAATTTACATTTAGCTATGTCTATATATATTTTTTAGCTTGTGTATATCTTATTTTTAATCCATGTATTTCTTTATATTTTTTAATTTAGCACTTAGATACATATATGTTTTGATACAGAAGATCAGAAGTTAAATTTAGTATCATCCATCAGTAAATCAATAAGGAAAAGAGTATTCCCTCCTCTCCCTGCCCTGAATTCATACTTCATATACAGACACATGCACAAAAAAGCTTATTTATTAGGGGTTAGAGCTGGAAAACTGATAAACCCTATCTATTTTGGCTACACACAAGTATTCCCAGACCAAAAAAAACTGTGTTTGAGTGGAAGACACCTTAGAACTTTCCATAAAATGATGCTGTGTATCAAAATCTGGGAATAGCCAGGACACATACAAGCATGAAAGTGGCACATTTTCTTTCAAAATTTCTGAAAGTGAACTGTTCTGGCAAATTTTAAAGCACAACTGATGGCATAAGGTGCACCTCATGTAAGTGTTTGGTCCTAGTTTCATTAGTTTCTGTCTTTACTTAGATAACAGAAGATGCAGAAACTTCATGGTATTTTCAGCTTCTTTTTACCCAATCCCTTCTTAGACTTTTAAAGGCTTTATATAATACACCATGGGTGCCAAAACAAGTAAATAACTATAACTGAAATTCAAGACATAGCTTTTGGTGTATTTTGTTTTGGTTTTATAAATAGAAAGCAATTGGAAGCAGGACTCTCTACACTTCCTTGGTTTCTGTTGGTCACAGATGTACCCATTGCTTAAGAAGTACTTCTGCCACTTACTAAAAATTTGTTGACTAAACTGTCATGTATCCTGAATAATCAGACACATAAAACAGCTTCCTCTGGTAAGAAACTTAGTGATAAAATAATTCTCTATTTCACACTGTTGAGCCATATAAACTAGTATAAATCCTAGTAGCATTCAATGTATAAGCATATGAACAAAAACATTATGCAAACCACTAGCAAAAAAAAAAAATTAGTGAGATGTATCATATATCATACTCATATATGATATATAGTGAGATTTACTGTATGCATGGTGTGTCACCAAACCACTAGAATACAAATTTCCCCAAACAGGATTCAGCAGCACAGGGCAGACCATCCATAAAGGCAAATCATCTCCATCCAAGTGAAAATAAAGAAACATTGTTTTTTGCTTGCTACACACTGGAGGGATAATGGCAAAAAATTTTATTAACCTTCCAAGACAGCAAATGCCATCTGGCATATCCCAGGATGGACAATAACACAGAAAATCTCACAAAACAAGGTATGATTTTCATTTCCTGACAACCAGGAGCAGTAGAAAAGATGCAGGGCAATGAAAAACAGTGGTTCTATATGGGGTATTTTAACCACACCTGGCTAAAAATTTAGAGTTGTAACTACAAGAGATTCAGTGAAACTAGTGCTTGATATGTTGTAAGTAGGACAGACTACCCTGAGATTGTTCTTCTGTTAACTTCTCCCCATGATGCTTGTTCCCCTGCTTCCCTGGGACTGTCTAGCAATGCTGTCATAACCTGACAGTATAACCAGTCATATAAGGAACAGTTTTCAAAAAAAGTAAACACCTTCTATTCATCCATTTATTTAGTTTTAAGTAATTTTTCTATTCCAAACAATACTACATAGAAGTTATCTCTACATAAGCAAGTGCAAGGAACCTTTTGGTCAAATTTACCTGCAGTTGTATGAAAGCCAGAAGGTAGAGGCAATAGCTTCTCATAAGAACAACCATCATCTCTCCTCTCACAGATCTGTATTAATAAGCAAATTCATTGCATCCAAGGTAATGTGTTATTGCCCTTTTCCAGTAAAAACTCAAGCCATACAACTCTCTCCTTTGACACACTGTATTGCTTCTTCTACCACCATTGGCTCTTGCACCTAGTACTAGGCTCATCACAGAGCTTGTTATGCCAAATTTCTCAAAAAAATTAAGTCCTCAGACAAAACCATCTGTATTGGTTTGCACAGCCTGGCTTTTGGTAGCAGGGGGGCCACAGAGATGGCTCCTGTGGGAAGTTGCTGGAAAAGTCACAGGTTTTGCTCCTAGCCACAGAAGAGGAGGAGGAGGTGAGAACATGTGAGGGAAACAACATGGAGATACCAAAGTCGGTGCAGAAGGAGGGGCAGGAGGTGCTCCAGGTGCCAGAGCTGAGATTCCTCTGCAGTCCACGGTGAGACCATGGGGAAGCAGCTGTGCCCCTGCAGCCCATGGGATCCACGGGGGATGCAGAGATCCACCCACAGCCCATGGGGGAGGTGCCCATGCTGGAGCAGGTGGATGCCTGGACGAGGCTGTGATCCAGTGGGAGACCCGGTGAAGAGAGGTGTCCCTGCTGCCAGGCGGGAGCAGCCTGTCCTTGGAGGACTGTACCTCATGGACGAGTGACCCACGCTGCAGCAGTTTTGGGAGGACTGTCTGCCTGTGAGAGGGATTCACGTTGCAGCACGTGTGGTTTGGCTGCTGCTCATGAGGGTGGACCCACGCCAGAGAGGTTCATGGAGAACTGCCACCTGTGGGAAGGGATCCCACAGTCTCACAGATGAAGGACACTTCTCCTGGAGCAGCAGCAATAAATCTTGGTTACGAACTGACCAAAATCCCTACCCTTGTTTTCCGTGTGCTGTCAGTGGGAAGGAGGGAGGGGCTATGGGGGAAACTGTTATTAAGGGCTTATTTTTACTTTTCATTATCCTCCTCTGATTCTATTAGTACTTTGCAACCTAAATTTGAGCCTGTTTTGCCCTTGAAGTGTTTTCTCCTGGTCCTTATCTCAACTCATGAAGCCTTCGTTAACTTTTTTTTTCTCTCTTCTCTGCCCAGCTGTGGCAGGGGAGGGTGAGCAAGTGACTCTTGTGGGTGCCTGGCGTTGGGCCAGTGTCAAACCATGACACCATCTAAGAGTCCCCTACCACCAAGGCATGATTCAGAAGCTAAAAAACAGTCCCATATTTAATTCTGAATCATTTTCACCAGGTCACATCACTAGACATAAGTTTCCCATTACAGCCTGACACCAATGCAAGTATAGAAAGTTAGCCAAGCAGTCCAATTAAACTAAAGTACAGATTGAACAAAACAGACTTTTGAGATCAGCCCTGTTTATTCACCTTCTTTTGCACCAAAGAGGGTGAATTTCTTCATGGACTTGGCTTGCTTCAAATAGCAAGCTCGTGCTTGTCCCATGCAGCAAACAGCATCTCATACCTTTATAATCCTACTTTGAGCCACTTCACAGCTTCAGAGCAAAAACATGACAAAGGTCATGTACAGGCCATCTCACACCATGTGGCACAGAGATGGCATTGAGACAACTTTCTCCCAAGTCCAGAAACAGAAGGAATAATAAATAACTTTCTGCTAAATCTGCATCCCCTGTCTTATGATTAAAGGCTCAAAGAAATTGAGAAAATCAAGTAAAAAATAATGCCTGCAAAAAAAAAAATCTGTAAAAGAAGTCATTATCTCAGCTAGATGATAATTCTCAACTTTTCCAAGAACAGAATAAGGAAACTTGGGTTACAGCCAGTAGGCTTACATACCTCACTAGGCTTACATACTTCATAGGCTGAAGTCCTCTGTAGCAGAGCTTCAGACACCAGAAAGATTATGAAAAGGACAAAGGATGAAGGGAGTTCAGTTTTGCTCCAGACAAATTCATTTCCATTTTTGCAGTACACTGAGTTATTACACAACTCTGGAAAAGTAAGTAAATAAAAAACCTAATATGTGAACTACTAGTTTCCAATACTATAGTAAAACTAGACATGTGGGCCACACATGGGCTTAGAAATACTATGTGGTATTATGACTTGCCCCTTCTGAGACTAAAATCAAAGACAGGCTAAGGAAGCCAAATGAAAAATCAAGCAGTTGCCTTCCTAAGACCCAGTTGCTGGCATTGAACTATAATAGAGTTGTATCAGTAGAATGATACTGTATCTGCTTAAAAGTTATCTCAGCAGAATATAAGAAAACCTGGTTTCAAGGACTGGGTTTTTCTAAACAGTTGAGTCAGCAGTACATCAACCTTTGAGGAATTGCATCACTGAAAACTCAGAGCTACAAGATCTGACACGCATTCACATACCTCATCTGTTTCTCTCCCGGGCTCCTTCCTGAATGAAAGCATTAACAGGCATAAGGATCAATGAGTAGAAACTACAACTATGTGAAATGCAAATCAATGATGAATCTGTGACTTAAAGGTGTCAGGACATTTTGAAAGAATGACATGTATCTTCTTTGGGTACAAGTATTTTATTTGTGCCTATTTTTAATGTTGCTATAAGCAATAGAGAATCTAAATAGCTAACCTGCATAAAATTACATGGGTTTTACACAGATTTTCATCATCTCTTGAAATTTTTTTTCTGTGTGATTGTTCACCATTCAAACAGCATAAAAAAAACTAATAGAAAGACTCATCAGTAGGATATATGAATGCATTTGAACCAGATCTGTGATGTATTTTCATTCCTCAAGCCATGGACAGGAATCGGAAGAAATTCTCCAACCTATTCCAAGGCACAGTATAACAGTTCTATACACTCAGCATACTGCAGAAAAAGATAGGGCAATGAACTACACAGATCACTGGACTGCTGACCATAATAATTCCTACTGACACAGTGAAACATGTTTGGATGTTTTGGATGAGAACCAGAATTTGCATAATCTTTTGGCCTCTGGCTTTAGAATTATTCCAAGTGCAGAAAATATTAATGCTTTGCAAATAAAAATGTCCCTATGATATTGTGTATAAATTCCTGTAGTAAATATTACATATTAATTAAAAATATTTTTTTAGCTGACTCCATAGAAGAGATTTATTTCTACTGAAAGCAGCTAGGTATTTGAGAGCAAAGTTAGCTTTGTTTTGTATACTGCAGTCCATAAAAATCATGATCTGTTCCCCTGTGTAGTGTAACAGCAGGAGTCCAGACAGATGTGACCCTTCTAAGCAGCAGTGTCCACAGAACTTAGAAACCCCAGTTTGCTTTCTCTCATGACTCTTAGCTGCTGGCAAAGCTGCTCCTGTGATTCTTTCCTACAACAGTTCAGCCAAAACTGCCAGGCTCCCCAGATAAGTTCACTGTAGGACTTTGTAATCCACCTCAATTTTAATAACTTTGTTGGGCCCTTGGATATAGAGTTCTACCTACCAATCTGCCAGGGCAGAAGGAACTAACCAGGGCAGAAAGACAATCTTCTGACTTACTTAGATTCAAGAAAACATCCTTGCTCGTGGCCTGAAAGTTCCTTGTACAGTTGGGCTGTCTATCCATCATTTGGTCTTTTTTCATAACACAAAGAAGGCACATAGCACATTTCTGCTATTAAGGACTCTTTAGAAAAAAAATACTGAATGCATGTGGGAGTGACGTATCATTGTGTCTTACAGTAAAATTTTACAGGTATATATGTTCACATTTAGAAAATTGTATTTCTGAAGCCTTAGTTCTTCAATATCTCAAGACCAGGAGTTCACACAAAGCTTTGTGAGGTTAGCACCTAGTCCTAATCAACATTATTGTCTTCTGCACACCTGCCTGGGTGAATCAGCATTGTGTCAACACTCAAATGACTGTGTTCCACTACAAATCTATGGGGAAAATTAATATATCCATATTACTAAATATGAATACTAAATATGGATTACTAAATTTAAGTAATATTTAAAGTATAATTACTTTAAGTACTAGGAAAGGACCTTGCCTCAACTGACTAAAAAACGTATGTGCTCCAGCTCCAGTTGTAGCCTAGTTTCATAATTATGCTAGAGCTTTGAAACACCTTCCTGAACAAGGTACTATTCACAGGCAATGTAACTAAACACATGAGACACAGCAGAATGTAAAGGTTGCTGTATTAATTCACACCTACCACACTGTGGGGCTCTGTAGAAGTATAGTATGACATGACCAAGTAGCACCTAACACAAAGTTTTTGTATGTTATGTGCTCTATTTCCTCTAAAAAGATAGTCATGTGCAGAGTAGAAAGCAAAAAAAGGTGGTGGCAGAGGGAAAGCCTTCAGAGTGGATCTCCTGAGTCTCTCAGACCTAGTTAAGATGCAAGCAATCAAAACTGAAGTAAAACTTTCACCACAAATTTAGAGCACCTGTTAACTAACAGAAGATTATGTGCACACAATTCTTGAATAGAATGTGACAGAATAATTTCTGCTAGCCTTTAGCTGAAACAAGAAGTCCAATTTAGTTGTTTTAAATATGATAATATTAAGAATAAAATAATATTCCATGAGGAAGTTCTTTAAACATAAGAAAACGCACTTTTGATTTCCCAAGTAAGAATGTACTGTTCATGCCTCAGAGCTACCTTGAACACTAGAACAAAGCTAACAAAATTTTGAATTCTAGGTAGTGTCACAACCAAGTCACAACTGTCTTGGCTGATGTTTACACAGCTTTCCTATAAAGCAGTAAGGGCTGACACTAGAAATGTTCCATTAGCAGACACATTGCCAGGAAAAAGCAAGAGAGTTTTTCTTTCCTGGACCAGATGTCATGAAATAATATGCAAAGGAGAGAGAGTAAGGTGAAGAAATCCCAGAGACAAAAAAAACCCCATTAAAGCAGTTTCTTCCAATTAAAAAAAAAAAAAAAGAAAGAGAGAGAGAACGGGTATGGCAGAAATTTAGAAGGAAGAGAAAGACAAGGGATGCACCTCCCATTAGCACCACACAGATGGGATGTGTGCTGCAGTCAAAGAACAAGACTTGCAAAAGACTCATCCAAGCCTCATCTCATGGCAGCATCCAGCCCCACTGTCTGGAGACAGCATTCTATGAATAGCCCAGGCTTGTAGTTTTAAACCTCTTTTTTTTTGCCAAATATAAGTCTGTGTTTCAGATTGGACCTTTCTTCTGCACGTCAATCCGTGTCAGCCTTTGGTGCTGGAACATACTGGTCCATAGAAAGTAACTACTGACAATTTCAGGAAGCTCACTAATGGTCAAATAATAACCAATGCAAAACGCAATAAGACAAAAGGCACAGCTGAAAAAACATTGCTTGTTATTAAAGTTGCTTTCAAAATGGCTGTGCACAATGCCTTACATGTACAGAAAAAAAAAAAAGCCAAGAAACATATGACCTTGGCTTGTGTAACAACCAGTAGAAACAGGAAACTCTCTGAAGTATTCAGATGTAATATAAAGATGCCAAAAACTTCCAACTAGCAACTAGATCAGAGAATGATCTCATTATTTTGCTTCCCGTTTGTTTCACTATAAGCAGCTGTCAAAACCAAGTATTCACATGCAACTAACTAAGAAGTTTGCTCTTTTCTGATTTCTTAATTTTAGTCAATTTGTCTAGTTAAGGAGAACAATGAACTGAAAGGAGAAACAATCATGTCACTAGACATTTTAGCTGGTCTCAATATCAAATATATTCTAGCAATTAGAAATAATTCCAATTTTACTGCAACAGAGTAGATAATAGAATGGATCCAACACAAAGATACCCTTGATTGTAGAAAAACATTTATTGTCAGGCAAAGGAAACTAACTACACTGCTAATACTAATGTAACCTCTTTGAACATCTCCTGTCTACATAGGAAGTCAGGGGTAAGAACTCTTCATGCCCTGCACAGAGTGACACCAGCAGAAGCCTGCAGCACTGAACCATGGACAACATCACAAAATAAATGCAACACACACAGGCTAACAGTGTGAAACAGATGCTCATCTATTGCAGTAGTGAGCTGGTCTGAAACTGAACAATAAATCTGTGAAGACCACGTGCATCTTGCAAGTCCTTTCTTCTGTCCCTTTTTAAATTTTAGCCTCATTTTCACAGCGGCGAATCAAACACCTGCATTACAGTTGCCTACTAGCAGATAGTTAACTATAGGTATCTCCTATGATTTATTTAGAAATCTCCATCTCTGTTAAAAGGTAACTCCAAAGACCTTTAAAAACCTTACTTTTTTGTCTTATTTATTTTACAGAAACTGTGCTAAAAGTATATTTATAAGTGCTGTCAGTATTGAAATGGGCTGTACTTCCTATTTGCAGAAATTTCTACATCAATTAGATAATTGGGTTCTACTGCACTTCAATAAATATCATTAATACTACTTTTACCAGGAGTACTACAGCCATAGTAATAAAGGGTTGGGAAGTGGCACCTGATTTGTTTTTTAAATAACATGGCATAGCAACTGGAACAAATAAAAGCTAAAAGATCAATTTCAGATTGAACATAAGAATTGAATATAAGAATTAATATTATCCTTGCCAAAAAAAAATCTCTTGACTTTCTGAATGCCTCTGAATACAATTGAGTCTACGAAGATTATAATATTTCCCTTTATTTCTCCCTTGCTTGATTTAAAAACAAGGAATGCAGGGTTCATTTCATTGTTTCTGAAAAAACTTAATAGTGGAAAAAAAAAACTAATGGTCCTAATCAGAAGCAAATTTCACACAGTACAGAATCCAAAGTGCACACTTTGAAAAAGGTTAGCAACAAATGGTTTATGAAGATGTGATACAAAAAAGCAGCCACAAGCAGGAAAATAAATCAGGCCAAGTAAAAGAAAAAAGAATAAATAAAATAGAATTACTTACACTTCTGGTTACATGATTTTTAACCACCTCAGAGTTATTACCCTGCAAAAGGAGAAAAGTTAACACAAATTACTTTAATTCTCCAGACAGTTTAAGTACTTTCTAAGAAATCACCTCCTAATGGCATATACATACATACACATACAAACATAAAAAATCATTCAAAAGTACATATTCATTCTACAGTATTAATAAGCTACCTTTCAAACAGATAGGGAAAAATTAACTACTTCTGCATTATTGTCCTGCATATTCAGATCTATATGAAAATACTCAGCTACTGAGAGTGTTTATTCCAAGATACAATATCCACGGATATGTACATTGCTAACCACTTACTCCCTTTTGCATTTTTACCCAATCTCTCATTTTTTCTTTTTCATGAAAACAGACACTTGAGTGAACATTAATAAAGTGAACTGCTGAGAATTTTCTGTAAGTCCTGTAACAAAAAATCTTTTCAATGCTTTAAAACATGCTAAATTTAGTTAACCAAGTTTAGCTAAGTTACTGTATCAATGGAGGTTTAAAACAAACCTTTTAAAAGGAAAGAGCCAATCCATTACTACAAAAAATCTAATGTCAGCAGCAGTACAACTTAAAATTGGCCTCTAAATCCAAAGATGTGAGAAAGATGTTTTGAACTAGAAAGGTAGTTTCATAACTGTCAACTTTTTTTGGTCACTGAAGTACAGATACACTCTAGTCACAAATCACAACTGGAAAGAGCCATAGGTTTTCAGAGTATAAATTACACCACCTTTAAAACCTTGCTTAGTTAAATGAAACACAGTTTACCATGGCATACATCCTACATCAACCATAATGCTTACAAAGTGAGATTTCACAGTTAATCCCTGAGAATAGGCTTTGAGTTTGATTTTTTTTACTTAAAAGCTTGACTTACCTTGTCTGCTATCGAATCTCCAAGTATTTAAAGTACAAAGCTGTCAGTCAGAAGAACTAACAGACAGACTGACCAGTGCTATTAATTCACCTCATGAACCCTATTGTTTGAAACTTCAAGGTTCTTCTCAGCATATTAAAGATGATATATATGACAAATAACTTAGCACATCCACTGCTACTTAACAAAAATACACACACTCAAATAGAAAAATACAAAACACACAAAATACAGTTTTTGGATTCACTTGGAAATCTCCATACAAAGAGACTTCATGAGATGCATGAGCAGAGCACTTGGGAGAACACACTGCCCACTTTGGCCCTTCACCAGAAAGTTCATACATAAGCTGAACTCAGAACCCACAACATCTAAGTGGGCCTATTTGTGTAATTGCATACAGAGACATAAATGAGTCTTACACCTAATGTGTGCCACTCAAAAGGGGTTTTGTCCATGTGTTTCTCAGTTTGGCATTGGATCGGTATAGTCTGCAAGTTTTCTATGATAGCTATAAGGTGAATATGGAATAAGAATCAAGAAGCTCTTCTTCGCTTTCTTTTTTAATGTTTTGAATTTGCTCTCCTGTTGGTCAAGCTGCTACTGAAATGCCTCATATTCTCTCACTCTGCTAGAAGCAATAGCTCTCTCCACTTTATTACTGAGAGAAAACACAAAGTGCTAAAAGCGCAGGGTTTGACATAACTATCTCAACTTGCAGGCTCACACGGTTTCATTTTTCTTCTAACTTAAGGGGAAGACTGCAGTAATTAGTTGTGCTGAACGAACCATCTCAGGTAAACAGATGAGTTTGTATACACACAGTGTTGTATGTATGAATGTAATACTCAAGTCTTCATATGCTCCCTCTACAGGTTGAAAATGGTTGTCCCCAAGCCAAATACTGCTATTCCTGCTGCCTATTCATCAACTCTAGGACTAAACTTATAAACTTCTTCACTGGCTAACTACTGTGGTACATTTATTCAAGATGTGGACAATCCAGCTTCAAGTCTCTTACTGCAGACATACGAAGAGAGGCTTTGAAAGTATATTCTAATATCCAAGCAAAAGATCTTAACCAAGACTATCAGCCCCATCGAGATTGAAGACTTAAACTTCAAATTTCTAAAGTTTAGTGAAGACTTGACATTTCTATTGAAACTTCAACATTATTTACTACACTGGCATGGGTTGACTACTCTAACCATTGTAAAGGATAGCTGTGGCAAATATAAATCTTTCTGATTTTAAGTCCTAAAGAGAAAAAAAAAAAAAGGAAGAGATGACACATAAATCTATGGGATATCCAAGTGAAAACAAAACAAAACAAAACAAAACAAACAAACAAACCAGCCAAACTGATTTTACAATCTCTGTAACAAAATTGTGAAAGTCCTCCCTTCCCTCCTTCCCTATTCATCTCATGGCTACTGTTTCCAGTTTCTAAGTTCTCTTCCATTTGGAAGACATACTGCTATAGGCAAAAGATCCGGTATCTCACATGGAAAACATCACTAAATATTAAAATATCTCACCACATCATTTTTGGGGTGTTTTTTTTCTAATACTATGTGTAAAAGGAGGTTTCCATGGGAAAACTGTGATGCATATTAAGAGAATTATTTAATTATTTTCCAGATGTAAAACTAGAAATCAAAGACAACAGGAGATTTGATGCCTATCACATTTCATTAGCCCCAAGTGCATTATACTTTGACTCAATTTAAGATATTGAACACCATGATAACAGTGTATTATGGCTAACATGCAAAACACATGTGTATGCTTATGACCTTACTAACATCACAGAAACATACTGGTACGACTCCTAAGACTGGAGTTTTAGAATGGAAGGGTACAGGCTCTTTAGGAAGGACAGGCAGGGATGATGAGGAGGTGGTGAATGAGCTCTCTGTCAATGAGCATGGTGCTCTACCTCATGATGGATGAGCAGCTGATTGAAAGTTTACAGGTCAGGATGAAAGGGAAGAAGGGCAGAACAGATGACATTATAGTGCAGGCCTGCTACAGGTCATTTGACCAGGAAGGTCAGGCTGATGAGACCTTCTGCAGTAGAACAGAATGGCCTCAAGGGTCACAAGCCCTGGTCCTCATGGGGGACTTCAAACAACCCAGTATCTGTTGGAAGGATGACACAGCAAGACACAGGCAATCCAGCAGGCTCCCGGAACACATTGATCCCTTCCTTCTCCAAGTGACAGATGAGCCAACAAGGAGAACTGTTATGCTGGATGTTGTTTTCACCAACAAAGAGGGGGTGGTGAGGAACATGAAGCTCAAGGGAAGCCTGGGCTGCAGTGACCACAAAGCAGTGAAGTTTTAGATCCCTGGGGTAGTGAGAAGCATGCACATCAAGCTCACTAGCCTGGAATTCAGGAGAGCAGACTTGGCCCTCTTCAGGGATCTCCTTGGTAGAATGCCATGGGCTTAAAGTCCTGGAGGGAAAAGGGGCTCAAGAACGCTGGATGAAATTCAGGGATCATCTCCTCCCAGCCTAAGAGCAATGCATCCCTACCAAGAAGAAATCAGGCATAAATTCCAAGAGGCTTGCATGTATTAACAAGCTGCTCCTGGACAAACTCTCAAAAACAAAAAGGTACACTCTAAAAGGTGAGAGTAGAGACAGATAGCCTAAGAAGAACATAAAAATTGTCTGAGCAGCCAGGGAACTGACACAATTAAATCTGGCCAAGGGCATCAAATGTAACAAAAAAGTTCCCACAGATATGTTGGTTATAGAAGAAAGACTAGGGAAAATGGGGGTTTTCTCCGGAAGGATTTGGAAGACCTGGTTACCCAGGACAGGGAAAAGGCTGAGGCACTCAATGAAGGTAAAGGCAGGGATTGGGAGAATGAAGAACTACCTGCTGTAGGAAACCTCAGGTTCCAAGGCCATTTAAGAAACTTGAAGGAGCACAGGTCTACGGAACATGATGAGATACATCCATGAGTTCTGAGGAAACTGGCTGAGGAAGTGGCTAAGTTACTATCCATCACATTTGAGAAGTTGTAGCATTCCACTGAAGTTTCCAAAAAGAAAATGAAACATAACTCCCATTTTTATAAAGGGAAATAAGGAAGACGCAGGGACCTACAAACCAATCAGTCTCACCTCAGTGCCTGGCAAGATCATGGAGCAGATCCTACCGGAAACTAAGCTAAGGTACATGGAAAATAAAGTGACTGGTGATGGCCAACACGGCTTCACTAATGGCAAATCTCACCTGACAAATTTGGTGGCCTTCTATGACAGCATTACAGAACTGGCAGATGAGGGAAGAGTGAATGACATCATCTACCTGGTCCTGTGCATTGCATTTGACATTGTCCCACACAAAACCCTTGTCTTTAAATTGGAGAGATATGGATTTCACAGATGGACCACTTGGTAGATGAAGAATTGGCTGGATAGTCACAGTGTTGCAGTCAATGTCTTAATGTCCAAGTGGAGACCAGTGGCATTCCTTAAGTGGCAATTGGGACTGGCACTGTAACATCTCTGTCAGTGACATGGAGAGTGGGATAAAGTGCACCATCAAAAAGTTTGTCAACAACACCAATCTATGTGGTGTAATGGGCATGCTGGAGGGAAAGGATGCCATGCATAGTGACCTAGACAGGTTTGAGAAGTGGGCCTGTGTGAACTTCGTGAAGTTCAACAAGGTTAAATCTGAAGTCCTGTGCCTGGGTTGGGACAATCCCAAGCACAAATTCAGTCTGGGCCAAGAATGGATCAAGAGCAACCCTGGGAAGAAGGACTTGGGGGTGTTGGTGAACAAGAAGCTTGACATGTCTCAACAACATGTGCTTCCAGTTGAGAAAGCCAACCATATCCTGGCCTGCATCAAAAGCAGCATGGCCAGCAGGTCAAGGCAGATTGCCCCTCTGCTCTTCTGAGAACCCACCTGGAGTGCTGCATCCAGCTCTGGGGACCCCAATACAAGAAAGATGTGGACCTGCTGGAGCAGGATCCAGAGGGCTATGAAGATGATCACCTCTCCTATGAAAACAGGGTGAGAGAGTTGGGGTTGTTTAGCCTGCAGAAGAAAAGACACCAGAGAGACCTTAAAGCAGACTTCCAGTATCTAAAGGGGCCCTACAAGGAGACTGGAGAGGGACTTTTAACAACTATATGCAGTGCTAGGACATGGGGGAACAGCTTTAACTGAAGGAGGGTAGTTTCATATTAGATCTTAGGAAGAAATTCTTTACTGTGAGGGTAGTAAGGCATTGCAACATGCTGCCCAGAGATGCTGTGGATATCCTATCCCTGGAAGAGTTCAGTGCCAGGTTGGATGAGGCTCTGAGCAATCTGATCTAGTCCAAGGTGTCCATGCTCATGGCAGGGGAGTTGAAACTAGACCATCTTTTAAGGTCCCTTCCAACCAAACCATTTGTGTGATTCTATGGCTCTACTTCTGCACCTCACCAATCACAGCATTTCAATATCAAACACAACACATCCTTGTTGTCACCTCCCAATAAAGACAGCTCAAAGTAGATTGACACGGTCAGAAATAAAAACCACTTTTCCATGGAACAAGCTAAAATCATTCCAAAACCAACTATCCCACCTCTCTCTCCTACCATTATTGCAGAAAACCATCACAGATTTCTAACAACGACTTCCTAAAAACAGGCTCTCTGAAGGAAAAATAGTCATTATAGCAAAAGATAAAATGACACCGCTCATAGTTTCTTCACCTTTGTTAACTTTGTTTTGCTCATCAGTAGCTACCTTGCCCTGAACGCTTCTCATTTAGACTGCACTTTAAAAACATCCAAAACACAACTAATTCCCCCTTTCCACCCTCTAAATCTACTAGGTGGTCATGTGACATTTCTCCAAGAAACAGGCCTGAGGTTTGACTCCAGCATTTAATGATACTAAATGAGAAGAAGCAAAAGCAAGTTCACATGTAACACTTCTGCCACATCATTTTACTAATGAGCAAATACTAAATTCTTGCACCAATTTGAAAAACCTAAATTAAATTAAACAAGTATGATTTCTGACATGACAGAGAACTAAAATTGAATGGGATTCCAGACTGCAGTTTAGTTAGGCAATAAACACAGAATCCACCATTATATAGAAGTCAGACCAAACATCAGAATTTTACTGAAAGTATCACACTTGCTTCACACTTCTATCTGAAGAGAAAAGACCACATAGATACATGATTCATTGTGCTTATTACAATGAATTCTGACTATAAGAAAAACTGATTTTTAAATTAACACCAAAAGATATCTTTTCCTTTTGAAAGACAAGTGGCAGTCCTCAATTACATTGTAGTAACTAATGCCACAGTCATTTATTATTTCAATATTTGGCTGGCATTCATTTATAGTGATGGCATTAATACTGTCCTATTCTTTTACATATTCCAGTGCTGAGAAAGCATTTTCAAAGATTAACCAGAGGCATTTTTCACAAGGGACATAAGATCTGTCACTCTCAGGATAAGCTACAAAACAATAGAAAATTATGCAGATAAGCAGAAAAAATACATCCTGTAGTGGGTATTTCCCTTTTCCAGTGTGAGCTGTCAAGCAGAACCTACGCAAGTCCATTTGCTTTTTAGTGAAGTAGAACATAAGAAAAGTTTCTATGCCATCTGAAAACTATCAATACTGAGGAATCTGAAACATGGATAATTGTGCTTTAGAAAAAGAAAGCTGGGAAGGCAGTAAGAAGCATGCTATACCTTGGAAGAACATTATACTTCTGGATTTATTGCTACAGTAATTAGTGTCACACTTCTGAAAAGCAGATGCTTCTTCCTTGAAAAAGTACCACACTCAGTAGAAAGGTTTGAAGTCAATTTGAGAAAATAAGAAGGCAAACTTGGCTCTGGAAACTACCAAAGCTTTCTCTCTTGCTGATCCCCTGTTTCTGCAGATTGTTCAAAGAAAGCCTGCTTTTCGTTTCATTTCGGATGAACGCCTGGAACTGAACACACTGTATTACAACAAAAGTTCAAATTCCTATTAAATCTTGTAATTCTCTAATATTTCTAGAAACAACGTGAGCCCTCCCTCCTGGCAAATTCAATGACTAGCTTTTGAATTTAGTGTGCTCAATTCAGGATCACTGCATTTCATTAATTTGAGGGATTGGGGTAGCCAATTAATGCAGTTTTATTCTCTGTGCCCTCTTATGACTAAGTCAGAGACATTTATGAACAAGGCACTGACTGTACTTAAAACAGCATTTTGGAACCTCAGCTCTGCATGTCTCTGGGGTCCATGGCCTTACTCTGGTAAGCCCTTGAAATCTAAAACTAAAAAACAAAACCCATAGAAATGCATTACAAAGAGGTCCACACCAGCCCCCCACCAGAGAAAAAAAATCTAAAAGAAGTATGCAACATAATCATGTCAAGTATTTCAAAACAGGCATCAGCTCACAGGTTTTGTCAAGAAATTGTCTCATCAGTCTGTTCTTCTGTATATTTATGACTAACAAATTAAGAAATTAAGAAAAGTGAAAATTTTTTTAAGAAGTTGAAAGAAAAAAAAAAAAAGGAAAGGAAGAGAAAAGCACAGATCAAAATTTAATAAAGCAAAACTGAAAGCAAGACAGAGAGAGCTTTAAAAAAAGTTTCAAAAAGTTTCAAGGCACCTTTGCTTCTCTGCAAGTTCAGGAAAGCTGTATGAACCAGAAATGAAGAAACATTTCTCCATAAACATTTCTCCAAAGCCCACAGTTTTCATGAAGACATGAGCACTATGGTTCTGGATAGTGACAGAGCAGGAACTGAACAGGCAAATACAAACCTCTGCTGGATATTCCCACCCTTTGCAAACAAACCAGAGAACAGAACAATGCTGTTGCATTTTCCTTCCCATGATGTGCAGGCACGTGCAAGACAGGCAGCTACAGCCTGCAGCACTCCCTCAAGAACTGCTCTTCTTAAGTGACAGTCTTGGAAGAAGCCAGGAAAGTCCATAGCAATGGGAAAGTCTGGTAGATTTAGCATGTCCTTCACCTTCACTAAATCATGCCTGCTATATGCATATAATACTTGTTTTGCGTGCATCTAACAGGACCGGTGAGCTAAAGTTTGAATGTAGCATATAGGGAAAAAAAGGAAGTTTCCCTAAATAACAGAGCTGGGCATGTTCCTAGTTTTCCATAATCTTTCCATGCTATTTCTTGAAAGAAGAAAGACATGAGAACTATTAGCCTTTAGTCACAGTTATTATAAACCAAACCCACTTGATATATTTTTCACAAAAGCTTTTACTAATTTAAGCCAGAAAACAAATTCAAATTTGGCAGAGCAAAATCATTGTATATGTCAGTTTCTAGCTCAGTTTAGTTACTGTCATCATATTCCACTGTGTGTGGAGGTCAGGCATGACCCAATTTAACACATTATATCTTCTAGTAATGAGACCCCACTTAAAATGAAACTGGAGAATGCAATCCTTCATCTACACGCATAGACCGTCCCAATAACACAAACAATTATTCAACTTCCCATTTCTCAAAAAATCTTTTGCACACCCACATTAAAAAGATGGACTGTTCCATGGGAACAGCAAATTATCTCACAGTTTTTCTCAAACTTGTGTTTAAAAATGAATGCAGTAGGAATATTCATTTTTTCATATTCATTGATCTTTCTCATACAAAGCTTCTAGAGAGGATTGCATTCAACAGCATGAAAAAAAGGAAGGAGAGGGTGTTTTTGCAACAGGGGACAAGCATTATTTCAAACATGGTTAAGAGTACTGAATTTTCTTAAAGTTTCCTGTTCTCTTCCTCACTTTACCCATACATAGCTGGGAGTTTGGTTTTACTTTTATATATCAACATGTATTTTCAGTTCTTAGTTTTTAATTTTTTTGACAAAATATTGGTTGAATGTATGTAGGTATACATATAAACTATCATGGATTTAAAGTAAAAATGAGAATAGGCAATTAAAATGAGGCCTTTGTGACTCCACACTCACTTCTTCAGCAATTTTTTCAAAGTATGCTCCTGTTCCTTTTAAAAAAACAAATGAAAAACACACATACCCAAAAAACCCCAAAACAAACAAATCTCTATTTCTCCCACAATTACTTTTATTCTCTTCTCCTCCTATTTTGAAACAGTACACTGTTCAAAATCAGGTTTTAGTTTGTTAGGAGGGGCTTGAATGCTCAAATCTTTGATTTTTCTCTCTACAGGGAGAGAAGAGGTTTGCATAATTAAGGAGAAGGGGGTGGGAATCAGAACCATTGACACCCTTCCCCAATTTCTATCAAAATGATCAAACTCCCACCCAAGACTCAGCAAAACAGCTAAACAAACTTCAGCTTGAAGTGACTGTTATGGTAAAATACACATTACAGATAAGTGTCCATTTAATCTGTCTGCATTATAACAGCTAGTTATAAAAAGTGATATTTAAATGGCAGACTAGAGGGATGCAGAATTCTTTGGTAACCATTTGGAAAAAAAATAAGAAAAAAGAGGGGGGAGAAAGGTTAGTAAGGCTACAGCTAGCAAGGTTAAATCAAAAATTTCTGTGCTTAAGATCACTATTTAAACATGTCTTAAAATTGACAAGTCATGCAGTCATAAGGACCATTCATCAATGAAGTAATTTTAAGATAAGAATCCATGTATGTAAGAGGTTTGGGCCCTCACATAACATTTTATGACTGCAAGACATTTGGCGGCATAGGTGATACTACTCTGAGGAATTAAGATTTAGTTTGCTTTATTCTTTTCTGAGATACACTATCATGAAGGATAAAAAAAGAAACTCAGTGAAGAAGACTAGCTTACTGCCCTTTTGAAGCATGTTAAACTATCCTAGACTATTTCCTGGAATCTAAAAACTATCTCTAAAATAATATCCTTCTGTTGGCTTTCCTTTTTATTTTTATCTTTTTAAAGTAATAGATTAAACAGAAAGTATTCAGAGCTTTACGGTTAGGGCCTAAACCTTTTCTTATTTTGACAGCACTAGAGAAAAAGCCTTAATTTGTCAGCATTTTTTTAAATTAAAAACATCCGTTTAAGAAATACTATTAACTGAGTAACTAAGTCTTTCAAAATAAGATTCAATAATTCCAGTAAAGGCCATTTAAATATCTTTTATCTAATTTTAGAAGCACTATATAAGCTCACTCAGCTCTCAGGTGAAAACAAACACAGTGACCCCATGCCACCATGCTACTTTTTTCCTCCTTTTCTTTTTTTTTTTTTTTTTTAGTTTTTGGGTTAAGCTATAAATCTCTGTAATGAAAGACCATTCCCACAAATAGTCCACTGTCTCTTCATGAAACAAAATTAAGTGCTACAGAATAAGTCATCTTTGCTAAACATTTGAGCTGAATTAACAGAGCTGGACTAACATCATCTCACTTTCTGAGGAATGTGCATGACAACATAAAACAAGTAGTGTTAGAGCACAGGAACTGCTTTATATTTTAGCACCTGAAATTCCAAACAGCTGCACTGAGTTGATATATGAGGTTCCTGATGTCATTACAAAGCTTCAAGACACGTGGCTCACAAGAAATGGCAAGGGCCCCTTTGGTAACAGTCAAAAGAAAATACTCAATAAAACACATATTCTGAAGAATAAGAACATCTGTGAATTTCATCAGGCTTCAATAATCTTTCAAGAAATATGTCACTGAAAGTTTAACTACAAATCTCGCTATAAGCCAGTTTAAGGAGCGCAATATAGGCAACCTTTACATTGACTAAATAGATGCAACACTGATTTAAAGAAGGCATATGTATTGTTTATTCATGTGAAAACTAAAAGGTTGGAATTCCTTGTCTGGAATGAAGGGCGATAAATCCTTGGTTCAGCAGCAAGTTATAATGCCACAAAGTTTTGTTTAATTTGAATATATGTTGTCCTCCTGCTATCTAAACCTCTCAACTACTTATTCTTGATCTTGTCAAAACTTTACACTCAAAACAGTTTTAAAAGAAACTACTTACAGCTAACATCACAGATATTCCTCCTTCAGAACAACAGAACTCTTCATTAAACAGATAAAATTTACTTGTGCTGAACAAAGACTCCTATTATAAAAATGTCACCACATTTCACACCAAAAGCAAACCACACTGTTCAATCTCACTCTCAGCAATAAAACATATTGTATACTGTGTCAAGAAAATACTTCACCTACAGATATCCCTGCAATAAATTTAAATAGAATTCCACTCCTTCTGCCCAAACTGGTAAATGTTTTATTTGGTGACTGACTATACCTCTGTCTACATTCCTGCTAGTAAACTAAAACAGGTTGGGCCACTTTGCCATCTACACTCTTTACCTGCCAGCAGGTCACAGAGACAGTTGGGGCTATATTATCATCATTGCCCTCTGTGCACATAAACATCCCACAGGCTGCTATATGTTTAAATTTTTTTCTGAACGACAATAACTGGTTTTCCATTTCAGAATCAATACTTGGGTTGTGTGCACAACACAAAAGAAAGCAACTGCAGTTGCCAGTATGCACCTAACACAGTGAGCTACAAACAAAAGAAAGTATTTCTTTCCTATTTATAATTTTAGCAGTGATCCTCAGACTCTGACAAGGGTTAATTCACAAAATTTCTGGGTCAAATCTAAGAGAGACATCTCATGAGTTGATACTCACATTCTTCATAATACCAGAAAGTACTGATTTAGGTTTCCAGGCTTTGCTTTACAGGATAATAATTTTAAAGCACCTTTTGACTTCTGTGATTCATGATAGGTAAGTACCATTGCCTCTATTTTTCCATCAGGGAAATCAAGAAACAAAAATGTACAAAGTGACTTGGCCAATCCACATACCAATGCAGAAGTGAAATGTAGGATTCCTAATTGCCAGTGGTTGCATCACTTACCTACAACACACAGAGTTCTTGGCTGACATTTGTGCATCAGCTGTTGGCTGCTTAGTCCCAGTAATGACACCAACAGCTGCCAGTGCTGGTTCAATGAGTAACTGTTACAATCCATCTTCCGGGCATTGCTTATATTACCCTTGGAGCTAAAACAACCAAATACAGTCATGCAAGCCAGAAAAGGCTTAAGGTTTTCCTCTCCTGACCAAGTATGGGTTCCACCAACAGCAAAAAATAACAGGTCTCAAACAAATCTTACACTACTTGTACTTCCAAACTGACATGAGACACCATCATGTTGAAGCAAATAATTATTGAGGGATTTTTTTTTAATTTAAGACACACAAATAAAAGCATAAAACATGTGGATTCCTGCATGGAACAGGACACATTAACAAGCTTCAGGAATAGACCCTTGATTTGCCAAGCCTTCAGAGAGGAAAGGTGATAGCATAGTACTGAAATAGTAAGAGGTTATAGGAGACTACAAGAATAACCTAACCTATAACCTAATAAAACCTGATTGATATCAATAGTGACAAAAATACTTACCAGCTCATAGCTGCTTGGAAGAAAGCAGGGTGTCACCACCTGGAATAAAAAATGATGATAAAATAAGGAAAAAAATAATTTACCTTTGGAGATGTCCCAGCTACATTGTCTGAGCTCCGTCCAGACAGCCAAAGAGGCACCAACCAGATCAGGTCCAGAACCTGAGTGTCCACTGCTGCTCTCAGCTGTACTATCTATTTTCAGCTCCCTAAAAGTTAGCACTAACTCAGTGCCCTGCTCACATACTCTAACCACTGAAACAGGTTGAAGAGAAATGCCTTCCCTCATGTCACATTATGCAGAGAAACATGAAGGGTTTTCTCCCTTCCTCTATTCTTTATAGCATTCTTTAATCGTCACCTCAGTTTTAGTTAATGAGTAAGAATTCTGCTTTTCAAGAAATCTGTAACTTCAGCAGTTCCCAACACCTTACCCTTGCTCTGGAACTGACTTTGGGTGCTGGGTTTAGCAGAGCAAGCAGAACGGATAATCTGTGGACTCATATCTACAGAGATTTGTCTCCAAACTAAAATCACTTCCAATGAAGAATATAGTCGGTATACATCACACCAAAAAAAAACCCCAGACCACCTTATTTTGATATTCAGAAACCAAAACACAAAAAAAGAGTCAGGAAAAGCATGACTAACCTGGATTATGTGATGATCTAGGGAAAATCAAGTGTTGGATTACTTCTACAATCTCATATAGCAGATACCCTCAAATCTCACACATACTGTAGGTTCATCCATTTACACCACTCAGCTGAGCTTCAGTAGTAGTCATCACGCAATGCTCACCTTAACCTTGAGGTTAACCCCAGTGAAAACTGTTACATTTAACATGCTCACCTTCAAAATTATGGCTCTCTGCAATGGATTTGCCTTTCAGCCAGCACAGTGGAGCCAGAAACTCTGCAGCAACACCCGGACAACAAGGATAGAGTTTTCTATCAGAACAGCTGCTGAGTCCAATGATGACTCAATTAATGGTACACAGAGTGGGTTACTGAGCAGAAGGGGCCTCATGCATCATGTAATTTGTAATCCTTAAATAATAAAAAGAAGATGCAGCCCATGCAACAGAGCAAGCTGCAAAAACAAAAAGAAACATCCACTCTGTATACAGCACAGGCAAAGAGTCAAAGGGGCTACCACCTTACTACAAAAGGACAACCCACTCCTGCTTAAACACTCAGGAACAGCTTTTAACCACTAGCATAGAAGAGACAGCATTTGCCTCCATAAATGGATATGAAAATAATCTATCTCCAATTCTCAATGCATTTTAAATCATAAATTACTTATAAAAATATAAAGAAAAAAAAAAAAAAAGTAACACATTGTTTCTTCAACTCTCAGCCCACTCATGATATCTAGACTACCCCTAAAGAAAACAGGACCAACTGAGCTCTTGCAGTTTGTCTGCTCTCCCCTCTGATTTCTCAGTGGGCTTGCAAGTCCGAAGTTTTAGTATGCTGCATCTCTGCAGCAGCTCCTTTTGTGACTGCCACTCATGATTCACAACTGTACTCAATCAAACACCCATACTTCAAATAAACAGAAGATGTTAACTAAGCTGTCAGAATAGCATGCCTACTGCTGGAAGCAAGGACATCATCTGCCTTGGTGACCCCTCTTGCCTGACATAGCATGTAAAACTTCATATGCCACCTTGAATTACAACCACCAGCTCTTCCCTCAAGCCAAAGTGACAAACCTCCAAGGAGAGCAGTGCCCAGCTGAAAGAATCAAAGCCACACGCACCCTGCACCACCTCCACAAGCAGCAAACACCTGCATCTAGGGAAGAAAGACTGTCCTTAGTTATCCTGACCATGTGATTACCTGGTACTTACAAACTGGTTTTGCAAGTGTTCATATTGGCAACCCCTAAGGTTAAAGTAGATAAACATGAAATTTCAATTACTTTCCTCTCACTGCATATACTAGGAAGAAAGAATTAATGGAAACACCAAAGGAGTTGGCAGGCTGGCTGAATAGTCCAGTAGAAGACATGAACTAACATTACATGCTCATGTAATTAATAACTGGAACCACTATGGAATAAAATTGTCATCACTGATGTACATAAATACAATCTCTGCTCTTTCCTTTCCTTCCACTGATGAAAACCCTTGAGGAATCAAGCATATCTTTACCCCTTTGGCTAACTAAAACACTGCTGTAATCTGTTTGCTAATTACAGCTGACTCACTGCCTAAGAAAAATCCCCTTTTTTTCCTGACACAAGAACACTGGGGACATCCAGGGGACAAACTTCAGAAGAGAACTGCAGATCTCTGCAGATTTGTGTCATCTCATTCAGGCAACTCTGGACTGTGAGAAGATGACACTTCACTAAAATTCACTAAAAGTAACACTTGATTTTTTTCTTCCCTGAGCTCCTCTATACTTGAAACAGCTATATATAGCAAACTGACTTTACAAGAAAATTTCATCTTCTTCTAGTTCTACATCTTCTGCACTTTCTTTTTACAGAAATCAAGACCCATGTCAAATATTTTGATGTTCTGCTGCTGTTTTTGAGCTACAAAACTCAATTAATCAATACACTGACTTTATTTTCTTATAACTCCATATACACAAATAGCACCTTCCTTCTCAGATGAAGCAAAATAGTCAAGATCTTGTATCAGCTCTCAAGAGCAACTGAAGCAAATCCTTCCACTGTTAATCCAGACACAGGCTAAAAGCAAAAGAGCTTTTTAACCTCTTGACAGATAACAGGATATTATGACATCCAAACAATCTAGGTTGAGAATATATGAATGGCTCAAATTCTTAGTTTTCAAAGGCCTGGAAGATGCTAAAAATAAGCTTTAGGGAAAAGTATAGAGCTAAAAAGCAAAACAGCAAGACTTAAATCCAGCAACAATGCAGAGATAGATAACCAAGTGTAAAGATCTCAATTATTGGTTTAAAAAGTTACACACTGTGTACCAACTGCACAAAACAATAAACTTCAGAAAGAGTTTTCTGGTCCACCTACCGAAGCTACTGTTAATCTTAATGACATCTACAATAACCTGGTTTGTCAGCTTTCAATGGTTTCTTTATTCTTTTAAGAAATGTTCTGCATATGCATTAGTGTAATATTTCATAGCTCCACACCAAGGTGGATTTAGCTTCGGTACTTCTGCATATTCATATATTAACAAGCAATATCAGAACATAAAGAATGCTTTGCCTACTTTCAGAAACAGTTACCTCTTTGGTGTCCAGCACATAGACATAGAGGCACATTGTTAGTCTATTCACAAATAATCAAGCAACTATTTTAAAGACAAATTACCTGTTCTTGCATACACAGTTAATATGAAAACATGCTCCTGGTGTGGTATTTCCTGCGTTAAGCCTTAGTTTGAGAAAGCCCCATATTAATGGAAAAAAGATTAAAAATAATTTTTTTAATGAAGAATTCTGATTCCAATGTATCTGCGGGTAATTTTTCTTCATATGACTGCAACATCAGTCACATCAGTTAATAAGTAACTGACTAACATGAGATAAATGTTAAGTCAAACAAAAAAAAAAGTCAACAAATGGCAGGATATTCGGCACTGGGGAAATAAAATCTGTCCCTGCTTGCTCTTAACAGCAGCACAATGCCCTCCCAACGCACAACGGTTCATTGGCTGGGATAACCAGTAGTTACATTTCAGTGATTTATTTTTTTTTTCACTTCTATACCTTCCTTTTTATTCTCTTTTTGCAAGAAGTATGTGATTTTTCAGAGGAAGAACCATCTTCAAAGAATGAGCCAATTATTACTGAAGGTGCATTTCAAAGTCCAAATCTCAAACACTATTATATTGCTTTTGCAAAAGCAATTTAATCACATAACTATAATGAATCACTTTCTTTCAAGCTACAGTTTTATCAAGTAAGAAATTCTGCCATGCTTGCCACAGGTTATGTGCAACACAAACTATGTGCAGGAGGAAGAATCTTCACTTATAAAGTAACCTACTAAAAAACCTGTTCACTCTAGTTCTTTCCTTATGTTATAAAAATAGAGGAGAAAGGGTAAAAAGACCAGCAAAACAAAGTCACTGACATCCTGCAAACAGTGTGAAGTTATAGTCGTATTAGATTTTCTGAATGTTACATAGATGACTGTCAGAAGCCTATATGGTAAGCTCATGGACATATTTAATATGAATTTATATATATGTACACACATTTATACACACACACATCTGTTTTTCTTACAAAAGCCACACAGACCTAATTATTCCAATCTATACCTTTGGAGTTAAGCCTGGAAAAAATTTTTTTTCTGCGTAGTTTTCTTCTTCTGGCATGCCTGTCAGTTATCATTCCCCTTTCCAACCTATCCTCCAAAACACTCATGACAAATGCTGGCTTTCTTCCATGCTGTGGTATTTCATTTTGCAATGTCACAGTCCAGACCTACATCATGAAAGTTCTTCAATTCTCTGAAGAATACATACAAGGCAAAGACACTTGGTACATAGGTTATTTGGGGAAAAGATTTTTTAAAATCCTCTACTGAAATAGAAGGTACTTCAAAGTAAAAATTGATGAGTTTCCTTTGATGACTGTAAACTAGTACACAGAGATGAAGTCCCTTCCTTCTTCAAATCATGGGATTTGTTCCAAATTAGTTCAGAAGCAAAGGAAAAGAAAGTCAGATTTTGGGTGTTGCTAACAGGAGTTAAACCAGACAGTAGGAACCAAGATCTTAAAACTAGGTTTTACTGGACTTTGCACTAGCCCTCTACACTGTGGTTTAATTTGCCAACCTGAACTGTAAATGCTAGCTAGTGCCCCTCCTGATCTAATCTGTGTAACAGATGATAGAGCTTTATAAGGTAGGTTGAAATTATTTGACACAAATAAGTGCAAAAATATAGTATAGTTGCTCAAAATGTCTCATTTTGCTGCTTCTTCAGATTAAAAAAAAAAAAACTAATTTTGACAATTGTATATATCCGTTTGAGACTTAACTTCTGCTTTCTTTGTATCTGATCTGATCTCTCCAAGCTTTATAAGGCATAGATTACTCAGGGAACCCTTTAAGGATTCCATGTGTATGTATTTTGGTACAATCTCCATAAGAAAACATTCTTCATCTGCAAAGACAAACAAAACTTGCCACATTACCAGAAAAGGATTGGGCCAGGAAGTAGAGGGGTTCTTTGTTCTGCCAACATTTTCCTCTCCCAAAGGAACAAACTAGCAGCATGGATTGAATTTTCTTGAATGGAAACAAACTGTGCACCAGAACAGCTGTACCTCAGAATGGTAGACCTATAACATTAAGTATTGATCTGGTTTCTCAAGGTTTCAGTCTGCTTTCAACATCTGAGTAATAGTGGTAAGAGCTACAGGCATTATTATTCCTATGGTCATAAATGTAATTTCAGTCAACAGTATCACAGGTCTTAGGGTGAGGAGACACGAATTTTGTCACAACCAGCTGCAGACATCACTGCTCAGCCCACAGATTTCACTGCATCTAGTGTACATCTAAGACCTAGGACAGACCTATGCCCACCAAATAAAAGAATGAAAGCAGTATTTAAACAACAAGCATTAGTTAAAATGGGGGAGAAGTGTGTTTTGGTTTTTTTTTAATACATATTACAGGGAAGAAAGGAATGTGGTAGAGAAGAGCACCACAAGGCAGCAATGTCACTCTTTTCTACTCATCATCACAGAAAGATATGAAGGCAGAAGACACATGTCAAACTTGCTGGTAAAAAAGAAAAAAAAATTAGTTTGGGGGACATGTTTCCCTACAGTTGAAACCATTCATCTACAGGATGACTCTTTGCATCTCCTAAGGTAAATTTAATGCTTAAATGTAGTAAATCATAAAAAGGAAAAACAGCTCTTTGCATCAGGCAACACTAAGATGTACACAACAACTTAGCAGAGGCCTGATTTCAATCTGTGACAGGTCTGCAAGAATCACATCTAAGAGGCAGTGACCTCTGCAGCAGGAATTTTATAGAAAACATTTGCAAACACTTCTGGATTATGCTGCTTAGCAAGCCAAAGGAGGCTAAATTAGCCCAAAGAGTTGTGAACCAAGCAGGACCCTTCCACTTTTCAACAAAAAGTGGAAAAATGCCATGTTGTAAAGACGCAGCCTCCTCTGTGAGGCCCCAGTTTGCCGATTTTTGAGATTGAGGGCATTTTGTTGGAGCCTGACATGGAAACACCTGAATTTTATAGCATTATTTCTGATTTTCATATATGACACTTTAATGACTCTCTAGTAATTTTAAAAAACTTCCCTCCTCTCAAAACACATTAGAATGAAATCTTAAACATTTAAATTCCAAATATATCTTCAGTTTTCCAGCTATTCAGAAAAGAGATAATGCAATAAAATAGTACAGAATAACATTTAAGTACATCTTTTATCATCAAAACTAGCTCTCCCAGACTAAGACTGAGTTTGTTTTATTATGCTTTAACTGTAGGAAGTATTTTAAATGCTTTCTCCAGCTACACAGAACAAGACAAGGGAAGCAGCCTTTTAGAAATAATTACTAGTAAAATACTATTAAATGCTGTATTATCACACAGAAGTAGTAAAGGCAATTTCTAACAAAGCTTAAACACTTCAGCTTGCTGATAAAAAACCAGTCAAAACTGCTGGGATGCTCAATGTTCATAATGGATAATACTGTCACTCTGTTTCCACTGGTTATACATGATGACGGTCATTCTTCTATCAAGCCAGTAAGGCAACTTTTTGTTTCTCTCAGGGAATTTTCTCCCATGTGTTGCCTAAGAGATAGTAACTATGACGCATAAGAGACAAATGATGTGGATGG
>VXBI01008167.1:317552-432669 GCA_013397375.1 Toxostoma redivivum | reverse complement strand
TCTTCCTGGATGCATTCATCCCAGTTGAAGATCTCATGGTAGCTACAGACTTCTTCAAGGGAGAGCTCCTGCTCAAAGCAGGCTTCCCCTTGGGATCTCTCAGGATAGCTGGTTGCTTCTGGGGACGGTTCCTGCCCAATGCAGGCTTCCCCTTGGGACTCTTCCTGATAAATGCTGGTTTCTTCAGGGAACAGTTGCTGCTCAATGCAGGCTTCCCCTTGGGATCCCTCATGGTAGCTGCTAGTTTCTTCTGCGGAGAGCTCCTGCGCAATGCAGGCTTCCTCTTGGGATCCCTCATGGCAGCTGCTGGTAAGGTTGCTGCATGGTTGCAGGCCTGAGCCATCACCTGCTCCCAGCCACTGCCCGCTGAGGGCCTGGTCTTCCAGCCTGCTGGGCATGGGGCTGGCTGCTTTGGAGTCAGGCTTCACCTTTTCCTTCTCCATGTGCTACATAGAACGTCTGGCGCACAGAGATCCCAGGAGCTGCTTCCTCCTGAGCGAGTGCCACTCCTGGGACTGGGCAGCGCAGGACCCTGTGCCCCGGATATACCCCTGCAGGGCGTGGCTGTTCCATGTCACCAGGACAACAGAATGTCCCTCATCACCCAGGAACCTGATAGAACACCCCTGTGTCACAAAGGGCCCAGCCCAGAACCCCTTCAGCAGCCCAACCCCCTGGAACTGGCATGCAGCAGCCCCCAGACTGGAGGGCTTCTGGCCCCTTGTTCTGATCCACTGATTAAAATGATCAGAAATGGCTCTGCCTCAATTAGGGTGCAAATGAGACCATGTGCCTAAGTCAATAGTATAAATTTCATTGAAGAATAAATGAGAGACAGAGAGAATGACAAAGAGAGAAAAATAGAATCGGAATAGCGGTGGGGGGAAAGAGAGTGACAGAGCCAGATTAAGTAGGAAACCCCAGTACTCTCCTCCTCCCTCCCTGGCTGTGGACAGTGTGTGCAAACATGGCCTCAGCAGATGAGCCTGGGGGCTCCAGCCTCCCCCAGACCCAGCCTGGCCCAAGCTGATTTTCAGGACAGCTGCTGGGTTTGGCTTTCTTTGGAAACATTCTCCTGCCTCAGTCTTGTTTCCTTGACCCTAGACCGGAGGGAACTGATCAGTGGTGTCACCTTCATGGTACCTCAGGTGCTGATAGGCAGTTCAAGTCCCAGGCCAAAGCTGCAGTCAGGTGAAGGAGGGGTGGGTTTGGGTGGTCTCAGCCTCTTTATTCAATTTAGCCAAAATGTGCAAATCTCCTTCCTGGCAGTGTTTAAGCCATTCCCCATAACATTTCATTGTGTGACACTGCTGTTGTGTCCAGAGCACTGTGAGGCTCAGTGGCCCAGGAAAGACCTCCCGAGCCTCACAGAGGCCTCCTGGCCTCACACCATCAATCCTGCCTGTCTACATTCCCCAGCAAAACCTCCCTACCCTCCAGAACATTGACACTCCAACCCCCTTGGTGTCACCACAAATTTAATACTCAAGATACCCTCCATGGCCTTGCCCCCATCAGCAGGACGGACAATGAACAACACCGGGCACAGAGGACACGGCAAATGACAGGACACCAACAGCATGCAGTGACATTCCACACCACTCTCTGGACATGGCCATGATCACACAGTGCACCGCTCTGCACGGGGACCCAGCCAGCTTGGAGGCACCTGGGGCACTCTGAGACAGAGCAGCTCAGCTCGTTGCAGGGAGGGCATGGGGCAAACACCTGCAGTGACCTGTTTAGAGAGCTGGGCCCATATCTGCGTGAGAACAGGCCCGTCGAGTCCACCTGGAGAACCTCCAAGTGGTTAAGCCCCCGCCCAAGGTGGGAGGGAATTCGTCTGCCAAGCCAGCAAACTGCGCGTCGCAAGTGGCAGTGCCCACAGGATGAGGAGGCCGTGATGCAGCGTCTCCGTAAAATGAGAGAGGAGCAGGAGGAGCTGGAAGACAAATTCTATGATGTGATGTTTAGAGCCATCATCTCCTCCGTTGAAAATAAAGAAAGCTCCTTGAGCTCCAGGTGCATCCCCAGGGATCCACCAAGCCCCACCCTGGAGCCAGCTGCAGGCCCCTCAAAGCGGCACAGCACTTGCAGTGTGACCAAAGACGCCGCAGCAGAGACACCAAAGCACTCTGAGCTTGTGTCTCTTGACCAGTCGCTGGCCGAGCTGGGCCCTGCCTCTGATGATTCGCTGTCCTGCGATGCTCTTCTCCAGGAGCTCCTGGAAAACTGGGACCAAGAAGAGCTCCCTAAAAGAGAAGCAGCCGGAGACAGGATCAGCGAGTCACAGACGGCCTTGATTCTCCCGCGGCAAGACAAAGAAGGATGTGTCCTCAGGGATGGGTCAAGGGTCACTCGAGAACTTGCTGCAGGCTCCCAGGGGCCGCACAGCACTTCGGGTGCAACCAAAGACTCAGCAGGAGAGGCAGAAATCAACGCAGAGATGGCACCTCCTGACCTGTTGGCACACCTGTGCTCTGCCTCTGGCGACTCGCCAGCCTGCGATGCTCTTCTCAATGAGCTCCTGGAGAAGTGGGAGGAAGAAGAACTCCAGGACAGAGCAGCAGCAGGAGAGAGGGACAGCCAGCCAGAGAGCGTGTTGTCTCTCCCACTGCAAGAAGAACAGACAGCACCATCTCCTACAGACAACAGTCCCTGTGACGACAGGCACAGCGAGGCTCCCCTCACGACACAGCCCGAAGCGGCAAAGACATTTGAGGTTTTCTCCTCCTCGCCTGCTGATGCCGCAGACAAGAACCACCCAGCATGGATGCAGGCTGGCTGTGCCCAGGCCGCCCCTCGCCAGGAAGAGCCCTGTGGGGCTGGGGCTCTGGCAGGGGCTTGCCCGGTGCGTGCCCAGGCCCTGGCACGCAGCGTTCCTGCTGGCCCCGCTGGCGGCGCAGCCGTCCCGCAGCCCCCGGCCCCACGGCCATGGCGCTCCATGGCCAAGATGGCCCGGCGGGCTCTGTGCCGGCTTTTCTCCTTCAGCTGCCTCAGGGGGCAGCCGGAGGAGTGAGCCCAGGGCCGGCACCAGAACAATGCCCTAAGATGCCGGCACACCGTGACAACACCCAGCTCCTGATGTTTCTCTGTTTCCTTCTCACCCTCCTCTCTCCCAACCCATTCTATCACTCCACCCCACATTCACTGTTAAATAAAATCCCCATTGTTGACTTTGATAGATGGTCTCCTTGGCACCTTAATTCAGACACAGGCAACTCTCACAAATTGCATCTCCACAGGGGCACACATCTGCACACAGCACTCCAGGTGTGACCTCCCCAGTGTCCAGCACAGAGGGACAATCACCACCGTGATCCTGCTGGCCACACTAGTGCTGACACAGAAGGCCAGGAGGCCACCGGCGTCCTTGCCCAACTGGGCACACGCCAGCTCACATTTGGCCATTGTCAGCCAAGGCACCCACAGGGCATTTACCACTGGGCAGCCTTCCAGCCACTCTGTCCCCAGCCTGGGGCACTGCAGGGCCTTATTGGGACACAAGGGTAGGACCCAGTCCTTGGCCTTCTTGAATCTCCTCTTGCTGGCCTCACACCAACAATCTTGCCTGTCCATATCCCCCTGCAGAGCCTTCCTACCCTACTGTGCATCAACACTCCCACCCAACTTAATGTCATCACAAATTCACTACTGAAGGAACCCTCCATGCCCCTGGCCCCATCCGTAGGACAGACACTGAACAGGACTGGGCATAGGAGACACTTCCAGGGACCAGAGGCCAAATGAATATCTTGGCTTGCTGTTGAGGACTGATCCAAAGATGGCATTAAGTGACTCAGCCTTTTCNATGCAGGCTGGCTGTGCCCAGGCCGCCCCTCGCCAGGAAGAGCCCTGTGGGGCTGGGGCTCTGGCAGGGGCTTGCCCGGTGCGTGCCCAGGCCCTGGCACGCAGCGTTCCTGCTGGCCCCGCTGGCGGCGCAGCCGTCCCGCAGCCCCCGGCCCCACGGCCATGGCGCTCCATGGCCAAGATGGCCCGGCGGGCTCTGTGCCGGCTTTTCTCCTTCAGCTGCCTCAGGGGGCAGCCGGAGGAGTGAGCCCAGGGCCGGCACCAGAACAATGCCCTAAGATGCCGGCACACCGTGACAACACCCAGCTCCTGATGTTTCTCTGTTTCCTTCTCACCCTCCTCTCTCCCAACCCATTCTATCACTCCACCCCACATTCACTGTTAAATAAAATCCCCATTGTTGACTTTGATAGATGGTCTCCTTGGCACCTTAATTCAGACACAGGCAACTCTCACAAATTGCATCTCCACAGGGGCACACATCTGCACACAGCACTCCAGGTGTGACCTCCCCAGTGTCCAGCACAGAGGGACAATCACCACCGTGATCCTGCTGGCCACACTAGTGCTGACACAGAAGGCCAGGAGGCCACCGGTGTCCTTGCCCAACTGGGCACACGCCAGCTCACATTTGGCCATTGTCAGCCAAGGCACCCACAGGGCATTTACCACTGGGCAGCCTTCCAGCCACTCTGTCCCCAGCCTGGGGCACTGCAGGGCCTTATTGGGACACAAGGGTAGGACCCAGGCCTTGGCCTTCTTGAATCTCATCTTGCTGGCCTCACACCAACAATCTTGCCTGTCCATATCCCCCTGCAGAGCCTTCCTACCCTACTGTGCATCAACACTCCCACCCAACTTAATGTCATCACAAATTCACTACTGAAGGAACCCTCCATGCCCCTGGCCCCATCCGTAGGACAGACACTGAACAGGACTGGGCATAGGAGACACTTCCAGGGACCAGAGGCCAAATGAATATCTTGGCTTGCTGTTGAGGACTGATCCAAAGATGGCATTAAGTGACTCAGCCTTTTCGTGAGGCACAGCCTGCAGTGAGAGCTGGGACAGAGACAGCCAGGCCTGGCACCAGGCCTCGATCTGTGGAGGGCCCAGCGCTGGGATGGCCCCGTCACAGCAATGGCCCAGAGGCAGCGAGCACAGCTGGCAAGCCAGCCCAGCGTGGCTGCCTCTGGCCAGCACCTGCCTTGGGGCCAGGCCCAGCACGTGAGGGACACCGTGCTGATACAGCCACCTCCATGCCACACCTCCTCCTGCTTCCCCTACGTGACCCATTGGCTGCTGCAGACACCAGGGGGAACAGCACAGGGAGGCTTCTCCTGGGTCACAAGAAGTCATTGCAGTATTTGGGAGCCAGCAGTGCCCTTGTGGCCAAGAAGGCCAATGGAATCCTGGGGTGCATTAGGAAGACCATTGCCAGCAGATCAAGGGAGGTGATTCTGTCCCTTTACTCTGCCCTAGAGAGGGGCATCTGGAGTGCTGTGTCCTATTCTGGGCTCCTCAGGACAAGAGGGATATGGAGCTCCTGCAGTGTGTCCACTGGAGAACAAAATATGCTTAAGGGACTGGAGTATCTCTCTTACTAGATAAGCTCTCAGAGCTTATCTGTTCATCCTCAAGAAGAAACATCAGAGAGGGGCCTTTTATCACTGTCTCTCAGAAGGGTGTCAGAGAATGGACCTCCTCAGTGGTGCCCAGCAATAGGATAAGAGACAACAGGCAGAAACTGATGCACAGAAGTTCCACCTGAATATGAGGAATCATTTCTTTACTGTGCAGTGACCAAGCACTAAGCAGTTCTTCCTGGAAGGATGTGGAGTCTCTCTCACTGGAGATATTCCAGCACTGTTTGGCCACAATCCTGTGCCATATGCTCTATGATGACCCTACTTGAGCAGGGACGTTGGACCAAATGATCTAATGTGGTCCCTTCTAACTCGATGCATTCCATGACTCGGTGACATTCTAACATAGACCAGTTCACTCTGAAGTGGACAAAGTCTTATTTAAACAAATCACAATCACCTCCCACCACCTTCTAATGGAGAACAAAAAACTTTCAGCATCCACTAGGAAGGTAACATTGCAGGACACAAGAAGTCCATGACATTTCTGAATTGTGGAAAGGGTAATTTTTTATCACAGATCTTGGACAGGTCTGCTTTCTCTAATCTTTGGAAACTTCCATCTGCCTGAAAGAAGCACTGTTGCTGTATGTCAAATTACTTTTACCTTGGAAAAACACATACTTTTTGCACTGATCTGCTTACCCAGCACTTTAAAGTAACCAGAGTATTCTTGGCTGCTCTTTTATCAAGAAGAAAGATGGATGTCCTTTGGTTAAGGCTATAAAAATTAGTTATTTGTACTTATGAGTCAGAGATTTCTGAAGCAGCTGACTCCTTTTTCTCACAACGGAGCATTCAGATTTCATCAGCAGTGCTTCCACTAACAATTCTAAAACCAAGAGCCTAAAAAAAACCATGATGAGTCGTTACAAGGAGTCTGGCAGCAATAATCTTCTCTTAAATGGAGATAGACCAGATAAATGCTGAGCTGGCCACAAATTTTTAGACAAACAAGAACTTGCTAATGATAGATTTTTGAAACTAAGAGGAATGGGGCAGTGGGACAACCAGTCATTCGCAGGATTTCTCTTGCAATATAACAGTGCCAAGCTCTGCTAGAAAAAAAATGTGGCAGGGAACTCAAGGTTCCTGGAAGAGTGGATGTGGATGCCAAAATTTATGTGTCACTATCAGAGGACATAAAAAAAAAAAAGTTTTGAGAACCCCATTCAGTTAACTCATGACCTCAAAGAAATCTGACAAAGTAGTGCATCAGTCTTCTTTAGAAGACCAGGATGAAGAGAAAGGCCTTTGTGATGTTACGCAGAACATCCAGAAACATGGCCCATATGTGCATGGTGAGAATAACATTCCTCCTCTTTTCCAAAGACTGAGTTTCAGAGGTTATAATTTGTTCCACAGCACTCAGGAATAACAGGACTTGATCCCTTCATTACTGTCAGTGTTCTATACCAGTTTTCAAAGAGATGACAAAAAAAAATCACCACACAAATCAGACATGGCCTGTCAAGGAATGTTTTGCAAAATAAATTTCCACTTTGTCTAAGTACATTAAAAATTTCAGCCACAGTTTCCTAAAAATGGATGATTTCTATGCACACATGGACTCCTGCCGTGTGGCTCCAATACATGGAATTGGATACCCCTTTATGAAGTTAGTAATATTTTCAAAGATTAAGTAATATTTTAAGCTTACTGAGTTTTTTATATAACTTCATATCTCTTTTAAATGTCAGTTCAAATACAGGGTATTTGCTTGAGACTTACAGGCATTTACATCCTACCAAAAACAATGTCATGCAGAACATGTCAGTACAAGGGGATATGAACTATTGTTGGCCATGCACACTTGTCAATAAGTGAGTGGTGGAAATTATTATTTCTTAAATGGAAAGCAACTAATATGCAAAGCAGAAGATGAATGACAGCAACTCAATCTACAAACCGTATCTTCAGAATTCTATCTGTTCTCAGTCAAGAGAACAGGAAACTGAGATACACAAATGCAAACAAAGTTTGTTTTAGGACTCCAAGCAGAAATAAAACCCATTCTGAGAGGTGATGCTCCTTGCAAAAGGCTGTATATAATGTGTTCTTTCCAAAACACCAAACAGAAGAAGGTACATGCTGTAGCACAGATACTATTGGTAACTAGAATTCAATACACCCAAAGGCAAAGCCAGAAAAATTACATTTGATGCCATCACCTAAAACAAATACCTCATCAGTAAAATAAAAGGAGAAAGTTGCATTTAGAATTAACATTAGGAAATATGACTGGATGCCTCTTCTTCTTCATATCTATAAAGCAAAAGTGATGTGACCTCAGCCAAGCACCTTATGTCTTAACAATTATACAGCTACACACCTTCCCGAAGAAACAAAATCCTACCTTTTCATCTTTTCCCCTTAGACAACCAGTGTCATCTGCTTCAGTTAGGATGAGTTTCAGCCAACGCTCTTAGCCAAAACCCAATTTCAGTGACACACTAATCATCTAAAAAACCTGACCATCTGTGTTTCATGAAAGAGAGACGTAAAAATGAGTATTAGCAGCATATTGATGAAACTGCAAACCAATCTGTCACAACCTCCTTTGCAGTCTCACATAAAAGGCACAGTTGGCAGGAATCGAAAAAATTCCATGAGAAAGCTTCTGGAAGAGAAGAAACAACTGCTTCAAATAACTCAGTTGTCTGGAAGAGAATAAAAAAGGGAGTAATTAAAGCATGGAACTGCCAAACACTAAGATAACATGGAGACCTGGAAACCATCTCTCAAGGCCAGCAAAACCAAACACAGCACTTGTGCTTCACATCCCCGTTGGCAATGTAATACAATTAAACAATAAACCCAGTGTGATTTCTGCATGTTTGGAGGAAGTAGATGAAATGTGTTTGAGAATTTGACAATGATCAAACTTTTTTACCTTCACAAAGGACTCCGTAACGTTCCATAATATAAAGAAGCAGGAACAGCTGTCCTTTATTCCCAGTAAGAATGCTCTCCTGGGTCATATTAAACTTGGCATTCACTGTGACTACAAAGACCATTTCATCAGAACTTTGCATTTCTCCTTGTGGAACTTCTGAAATTGCTATTGGTGCCAGCCTCAAATTTCCCAAGATACTTTTGCACTCAATCTCTAACACTTACAATGTTTACTCAACACTCAAGTCTCATCCAGGAATTTGCTGAGGACACATTCTGGTTCACCATCTGGATTTTTCATATATTGGATGGTAGCAGCCTCAGCATCATTAAAGAATCAGCCATTTCTGCCAAGAAGACAAACAGGTCAGTCAAGCTTGAGCTGAGGTTGCTAACTCCACACTGATTGTGCTCAACCATGTTCTCTATCATGTTTGGAAAAGCTCCATCATCTTATCAGAAACTCAACTAGGCTGAGCAACCTATGCAACCCCAAATCTGCCTCCTTATCTTCCTTTAGATAAAATACTAACTTTTTTTCAGTCATCAGGAGCCTTCCAGAGCCACCAATCTCAAATCTTTTGTCCCTTCAATATGAAAAAAACCCTGTCCTTCACCAGACTTCAAGAAAAAATTGATTGCATCACTTCTTCATCTGGATACCATCTATGGAGTGCTACTCAAAAATAAACTAATACTTTCCTTCCGAATTCCCCTCTCTACAAAGACACTTCTTCATTCCCTCCTGCATCATCTTTACAAAATGTTCAGGTTTTACTTTAACTCCATCTTCAGATATTTTTTCTTTTTCATTCTACTTATTTCCAGGACTAAACACCAAGTTCTCCCACAAGAAGCTGGATATCTGCCTCATTTCTAGACACAATCAGGCACATCACAATTCTAGTATTGAATGAGAAAGATAAACTGCAGCCCAATTCACATTTCTGGTGCAAAATTTGAGCAAATCCATGAAAAGAATCTGGATTTGTGTTTGTCCACTCACTCCTCACCATCTTCACTGTTAAAAAACACAGACCACTTGCCTCCACTGATTACAACAAAAGTTACTGCCAAGAACACCAGTTAAACCTGTAATTGCTATCAGCTACATAAAAACACCTGCATTACTTCAATATTTTGGAGGAAAACTGCATAAAGCAAAATTATTAAGGAACAAGCCATTGCATTACCTCTTTTTAAAAAATAAACTGCTCAGAAAAAATTAATGATATTTGATAAAAGCTGCTTAACAGAACAGCAAGAAGCATGAAAAATACTAAAAAAATATTCCTCTGAGCAGTCAAACCAAACAAACTTGGTTTTTGTATTATACATACATCAACAAGATGCTTCCTGATATACTGGATGACTTGTGACCATTTCTTAATTTTTTAATGAAGTCCTTTAGTCACATGAAGCCTTGTAGCTCTGGGTCTTAATACAGAACTTTTGTTACTGCAACAAGCCAGGCATTCCCATAGCTCTGCATCCTACACTGAACAGCAGTACCTGTCCGAGGAGAAATATGACAAGTAAGGCATGAAACAATCATCACTCTCATCTATACTCAGTATCAAACAAGTTTTCAGCACAGACACTGCCTTTGGATCATCTGACACCAGGCTATCTAGCAAACCCAGTTTTCCATTTCTCTTGTTCTATGTTGAACCTGTCATAGCCTCCCTAACATTTAGCAACAATGAATTTTACAATTCACATTTTGCACATTGTGAAAACAAACTTCCTTTTGATTATATTAAAATTTCACCACAGTTGAAGAAATATATTAATATTAGTGCTGTTTTCTTCTAAATATTAATCTTACTACAAATCTTCCTACAAAAACAAAGTTAATTTTAGTTTCCATTTTGCAGGCAGGTGTGATATGTATTCCATGTCCAACATATGGCAGAAAATTAATACGTTCAGTGACAGTGATGATGCTCTAAAAAAAACGCACTGATATTTTTATGATTAGAGTCATTGTATAAAAATCAATATAGCTTTTTAAAAAAATCTGTACTCAAACAAACAAATTTAATGTCAAATTAATATCTACTACTGCTGTCCATGAATCACAAAAGCCCCTTCTCCAACTCCACAGCAGTAAAACCAGACTGGATCCTCTCTTTCCAACAAATCATCCCAAGCCCTGTACAACCATTGTTCAGAGCCTGTTACTGCTACTCACGGCCCCACACTGCAATTCCCTGCAAACCTGACAGCACAAGAAGAACAAAAATAAAACAAAGATCTCCAAAGCCCTGAAGCTCCGCTACTACACAAGTCTACGCTCTCTTCTCTGGCGTCTTTTTCAGTCATGCCACAGTGCTGCAGGCTCCTTACAGGGCAGGCATTTAAAAAAGAGTCTGTTCAGAAGTGGGACCTGATGTCCTCACTCCAGTCACACTTTCAGCCTCCTCCGTGCTCAGCTCTGCATTAACGCCTAACAAATATCTACCCCAAAGAGTCACAGAATGGTGGAACACTCCCAGGGATGAGGAGTCGGACTAAGAGAACTGCAGAGGACCTTGGATCCCGTGGGTTTAGGCCCAAATGAAGGTCTATCCAAGGCTTCCACAGAATACCCAGCCTCAGAGAAGCTGTGGTGCCAGGCAACCACCGCCAACCACGGCTGAGGCTCCACAGCGAGGAGCGTCTCACAAACCCACGCCTGGAGCACTGCACACAAATGTCCAGCCATGGGAAACCTTCCACATCAAACTTCACCAGAACGCAGATGAATCACTAATTTAGTACAATTCTGTTATTTCTCCAAAGACCCAACACTAACCTCATCAGCATAATGACTTTCTACAGTACTGAGTGCAAGCCCACACACACCCATGCTGTACTTGGTGTCAATCCATTACCAATCCAACATGAAATAAACCTCACTGAAATCAAACTGCTTAACAACAAACACCAATAAAATGCAGTAAGAAACCCTCTTACAGTTTGTTTCACATCTAGACTTCAGAATATGTAGTACTAAAGAAGTTATTGCAACTTTTTTTCTGATTTTAATTTTCATGTGCTTTTCTGCATTTATTGTTTCTTTGATTATCATGTCTAGCTTTGTTCTTTCTTGCAGTGTAAAAACATGTTGGGATATTAAAATGTTACTAAGTGTGTACAGATGTATAGCTTCTATTTGAGCAGCTCAGGGACTGGTAACCATGGCAGTGCTTCCAAGAATAGAATTATCATCTGTAACAGCACTCATGCTGAGGCAGTTGACAGAATGGTTATAAATATATCTATTAGCAGCCTGAGCTGAATCTTTAAACAGCACTGTAGGGACAGCAGTTGGCTAAATATAGCTTGACAATATTGCATTTGAACACTTGTCCTCAGAAACACTTTGTCACATCCACAGAGATAATTTCAATATTTTTTTTCCTGCATGAAGCTGAAAATGAACTTCTGTGGCACACAGGAGACAGACGGTGTGACATTTTTTGACCTCCCTCCCCCCTAGAACATTACAAATAAAAGCACAACAGCAACAATCTTGAAAAGGCTGCTATAAAACATGAAGTGATGCCTAGAATTCAAAGTACACGAAGCAAGAGCAAGAATCAAAACTCATTTTTCAAGGAGGGAAAAAAAACACATGGCAATCAAGAGCACACAAATAATCTGTGTGAGCTGCTGGAGTTCAGCTTCATTTTAATACACATCCATAGTACTGGAGCAGGGAAATGATGGCTGCACAGTTGTTACTAACTGTATGAGCCACCACTCAATATGAAGAAAGGAAAATTGTCTCAAAACAGGTTTCTAAATACAAAATATTTCATTAATTCAAACATACATTCTCAATAAATACCTTCTGCTAGCCACTTTTAATAATTTCCTTATCTATTTAATCCCAGTTGATACCAGTGCAGTAATACCACTGTGACCAGTTCAGCCAGCTGATGAAAAACAAACAAGTGTCAGGGAAATGTTTGCATTTCTTTAAATTATCAAATACAAATGCAGACTGCTAGTAATCATCTGGAATAATCACACTGGAAAATGTGACTCATAAAAAAATATGAATTATGAAGGTCTCTACAAAGAAAAAGATATGCTCACAGAGTACATCATGTCATATAGCATAAAAAATTTTAGCTGAGAAGAAATCTCTGGAGGTTCTCTGATCAGCTCCGCTCAATGCAGGGCTAAATTACAGCAAGTTTCATCAAGCCAATTCTGAAAATGGAGATTCTGCAACATCTCAGAGCAGCCATTCTGTGTCTGAGTGCCCTCCCTGTGAACAAGAAACTCCCTAATATGTGACTGCAGTTTCTTATGTTCCAGCTTGTTCCTACTGCTTGTAATTTGGGTGGTGCCCAGTGGCAGACAGTGGGCACAGACTGAAACCCATGAGGTTCCCTCTGAACATCAGGAAACATCCCTCGATTATTGTGTTTCCAGCACAAACCCAAACCATAGCCCCAAATCAGCCACTACAAACAAAGTTAACTCTGTTGCAGCCAAAACCAGCACAGGTTGAGAGCACTGGAACTGGTTTCCCAGGAGGCTTAAATACACTTAAAAGTCAACTGGACATCATCCTGGACACCTGACTGCTTGAGCAGAGTGGAACAGGTGCCTTCCAGTCTCAGCCATTCTGTGATTCTGTTATTATTTTTACACTGTGCATTTCCCAGATGAACCCAGCTCCCTTCACTCTACCCTCTGCCACCAGGTAACGCCCTCAGCCTCCTCCACTTGGAGCTGCAGAAATCTCAGATCCCATCACATCCCTCGTGGACCCCACTGCCCTGCACTGGACTCACTCCAGCATCTCCTTGTCCATTTTACTCTGAGAACCCAAAATTGGGCACAGCTCTGCCCAGTGTTGACCAGAAGGGAAGAATCCCTGAGCCTGCTGACCACACATTTCCTGGCACATCCCAGTTGGAGCTGGCCTTCACTGAAAAGGCACAGACACTGCTAACTATTCCTCCATCAACACCCATCCAGTTTTTTCCCGCCACGACTTTCTATACAGTCAGAATATGCAATTGCCTATGCAAGTATCCAATTTTATTTTCTAAGCATATATATATGTGTATAAAGTTTCATTAACAGTGGTTTAAAGGGTATTATCTAAATTTATTACAAAAACATGAAATTAAACACAGCTTAAAATTCACTGAACTTGAGCTCTTCAGAAGTAAAGGTAAGACCTTTGATATATACTTCCAAATGCAAGTGAAAACAAGACTCTAGGAAAAGAAAAATTATACCCCAGCCAAAACTAAATACAGCTTCTAAAACAGGTTTGTATTACACTCCCATCTTTCTTGATTATTATTTAAGGATGAACTACCACTTAAATACAAAGATTTCCACAAGTTGTATCCTTCTTAAAGCTTGGTTTTGGTAATGGAATGTAATCTGACATTTAAAACTTAGATAATGAAAGTCAACTCCATCTTAGTATGAGAGTTGGATATTCAGGCAAGAAAATTAAGCTCTTGGGATAATTAGAATTGCTGTTTTCATAAGGCATATGGATCAACTTGACCGTGGCAGTGAACTCAGGCTGCAAGGCAAAAAGAATTAACACTTCTACTCAAATTTGCCCATTATCAACCACACTTTATTTAAAATTTAAACACTTCCAATCTTTTTCCTAGATTTATCACAGGAGAATTAGAACACAGAGCACACATTACAACCCTGAACTACTAAAAATTTATGTAAATACTGACAGTATTACTCCACACATCTCTCTAGGATTTCTGCATATCTGCCAAGTGATATTACCACCACAAAGACTTTACTCAACCAGTCAAAGTGTGATGCTGAGGACTAAAGAGGAGTCATGTCAGATCTGGTAAGATACTTCATCAAACAGAAAAATTAATGAGAGAAAAAGCCTTTAGAACAAGCAATAGCTTGATTGATACCATTCCTTTAAAACATCATTTCAGTATCTGATTTCACAAATAAAACAAACATTAGGTGAAACCTCTGGCAAAGGAAATTAATTTTTGTTCCACTTAACTTCAATGTCAGCTACAAAAGCGCTGTTATTTCAAGGATGTAAAAGCTTCACTAAGATCTCCAATTAAACCTATACCACAAATTTAAACAGAATAATATCTGACTATTATTTTGTGACTTTGTCCTGGTAAAAATCTTTGGTCAAGTAGCATTTCACAGGATCACAGAATGAGTGGAAGAGACCCACCAAAATCAAGTCCAACTCCTGGCCCTGCACAGCACCCTTCCCAAGAATCCCACCATGTGCCTGAGAGTGTTGTCCAAACACTTCTTGAGCTCTGCCAATCTTGGTGCTGTGACCACTTTCCTGGGAAATTGTTCCAGTGCCCAAACACCCTCTGGGGGAAGAACCTTTTTGTAATATCCAACCTAAACCCCCTGGACACAACTTCAGGCCATTCCCTCGGGTTCTGTCACTGGTCACCACAAAGGGATCAGTGCCTGCCCCTTCCCTTCCCCTCACAAAGAAGCTGTAACTGCAATGAGGTCTCCCCTCAGTCTCCTCCAGGCAGAACAGACCAAGTGTCCTCAGCCACTCCTCAAGTGGCTTCACCTCCAGACCCTTCACCATTTTCACTACCCTCCTTTGGATGGATGCTCTCTAACAGCTTTACACCTTTCTTATATTGAGGCACCCAAACCCACACACAAAATTCAAGGTGAGGCTGCTCCAGTGCAGAGCAGAGCAGGACAATCCCCTCCCTTGCCGGGTTGGTGATGCTGTGCCTGATGCCCCCAGGACAGAGTTGACCCTCCTGGCTGCCAGGGCACTGCTGGTTCACATTCAATTTCAGCTGACCATGATCCCCAGGTCCCATCCCACAGCTGCTTCCCAGACTCTCATTCCCCAGTCTGTCTGTAAATCCAGGGCTGCCCATCCCAGCTGCAGAATCTGGCACTTCCCTGTTGAGCTTCATATGGCTGGTGCTTGCCCAGTCCGTTTGTTCAGGTCTCTCTGTGAGGCCTCCCTGCCTTCGAGGGCATCAGTAGCTCCTCTCAGTTTTGTACCATCTGTGAACTTGCTCAATGTCTCTTCCAGTCATGTGTCCAAGTCATTTATGAAGATGCTGAAGGGCACAGGGCTGAGGATGGAGCCCTGCAGAGCCCCACTAGTGACAGGTCACCACTGTCATTGTCACCCTTTGTGGTCAACCCCTGAACCAGTTGGCACCCATCCCATGATGTGTTTACTCAGCTGGGGACTGAACATCTTGTCTAGAGGGACAATATGAGAGGCTGCATTGAAAGCTTTACTGAAATCCAACAAGATGACATCAACCGGCTTCCCTTGCCCAGCTGGGTGGGTGACCTGCTCATGAAAGGCTCTTATCAGCTTTGATAAGAGGACTTTGCTCTCCTGAAGCTAAGCTGACCATGACCAATGGCTTCGTTGTCTTCCAGGTGGTTTTCAGTACATCCCAAAATAATCTTCTCCATAACTTTACCAGGCACTGAAGTGAGATTCTGATCAAAATGACTTTTTCTCCTCAAGTAATCTGTTGCATACATTCCCTTAGAAGTAAAAGAAGAATACAACAAGTTGTCTGAATTTATTATAATTTTATCAGATAGTCTAAAATTAATCATTAGCAAGTATCAATTGGTTGGCTCCATTGACATAAATAGTCTTGACTGGATAAAGCACAAGCTACTGTAGCCAACAGAGCTACTGAAGTTCAACACAGACAGAAAAAATAAAAATAAATTTTAAAAAACCCTACCACTGTTTGATATAACAACTTCAGAGCAAACTAACATTTATTTCGAGCTGTAGCTGACTATATTTATGGGTGCTGTGCTTTATCTCAGTCATAGTGCCATCTGGTGACTATTTATACCCTTATACATTTTAAATAGATGGTATCTTTTAGGCTCATCCAACCACCTCATGTCATCCATTAACCTCCCCCTATGTCTGATCTGAAAGTGAGGACAGGAACAGTTCTCTAGGAAATTGAATGATTCCAGATTTCCATTTTGCATGTTCTTCTTGTGAACTCAGAAGCTCATTAGGAACAGAGTGGCATTTAACCACTAAGGTATATTAATATTGCTATAAAAGAATAAAAGTTCTATTGCTGGAAATGAAGAGCTTGATCTCAATAAAGAGATAAACAGAAGGGTTTGCTTTTTATTTGCCTTTCCCTGGAAATCGGCCTCTAAAAGCCAGCTGTGCAAGGACAAACAGCACAAACTGCCTTTCAAGTCCCACTGCTAAAGTTACCACAGCCCTCAGAGAAAAAGTGGTGGCAGATAAATAAATTTAGTGAAGATAAATCTGTATTGACCAGCTTACTGTGTCCACATATGAAAAATTCAAATAGACTTCCCAGGCTTGTTACATATTTCATGTCTTTTAACAATTTATAGCAGTTATGGGCCAGTCCTGACACTTTGCTGAAAGCAGTAAAATTTAAAAAGACTTATGTTGGTGTTAACCTTTATTTCTACCCCTTCCCAAACTCACAACAAATATTCCCATCATTATTCACCCTTCATCCCTTCTCACAACAAAATAAGTGACAAGAGTGTAATACATTGTATATCTATAAAAGATGAACACATATTATATCTGGCACTGTTTTTCCTTAATAAAAAAAATCTGTAAGAAAAATACCTGATTAGAAATTAAGGCAGTATAGACAACTCCCCAGAGTCCCCATGGCAGGGAGACTGGAACTAGAGGATCTTTAAGTCCCTTCCAACCCAAATCAGTCTATGATTCTATGCAGTCAGAAACTGTTACAGTAAGGAAGAGGCAGCTATTGGATACAAATTTTAATTAGACTGCTGTCTCTCCTTCTTTCTGGAATAAAAGGATTCTATGTAATATTACACTTATTTTGGGCTTTCAACAGGCATAACCAACTTCATATAAAATAAATGTGCATACCTGATGAGTTAGAAAATTAATTCACATTGTTGTTTGTTATGCTCTTTGATACTACCTCAATTTCCAGTCCAATATCTCTTTTGTTATTAAGTATATTCATATGGAATCAAGTGTATAAAACATTAATATTACTTCAGCTGCTACCAGTACCAGTAGTAACAAAATGCTTCAACCATCCCATAAGTAAAATAGTTGGGATGCTCAGAGAGAATAATTATTTCCTATTTTTTCTGTGGAAGACAATGTCACATTCCATTTAGGGAAAAACTTTCAGCAGGCCTGCTATTTGCTGCATAAAATAGGACAGGCTGTTGTTCAAAACTCCAAATCTGCTGCTTCTAATAGTTCCTCTGGAAGAAACTGCTCTGATTCCACACTCTGTAAAGCAGAACTGTTCTGAATGTATTATGCAGGGCAACAATTTCTGGTTAAGTTTTTTTCCATAAACCATGCTATTAATAATTTTGCCATTATTCATTGTTTTCTAGAAAGCACTTCACCCCCCAAAATGTAACAGTTTTGGTTTTCAAGGGTAATACAACCTACTCCTGACAACCATGAGCATTCACAACTATTTGATAAATTAGAGGGGGAAAAGGACCCAATCTTTCCCAAGTAATTGTAATAAAACTCATCTATTCTCTTCCATTAATATTCCAGAGTGCCACAGAATAATTTTCTATTTACTTGAATGAATATTCATTAGAGAACTGACTGGAACTCATGTCCATTTCCCTCACGTGCTCATCATTTCAAACAAACTCTCGTCCAGGCTAGGCAGGCTTATAACACTGCAGGGTCCTAGACAGGAAAGGGCCTGAATTTCTATTTTTGGTGCATTGTATTGAGCTCACAAGGCCTCAGGACTGCGGTTTGTTCAGTTTGCTCTGATTGACCTGGCTGCAACTTTATTTTATGAGCTTTAGCTGCCACAACCATTTGTCCACCTGACCAGGATACTGGGTCTAATTTGTTTTAGCTGTGTGGGACAACCACAGGTTTACACAAAGAGTTTCAAGAGGCAGTGACTCTATGGAGAATGACTTATGTAGGAACAAGATAATCATGTGGTATAAATAAATAAAGACTCTGTCTGAGGGCAGACACTTTGAGAGGTGGTTGCAGCACAGCTGTACAAGCAAAACCCCAAAGGCTGTAAATCACTCACCAACAATCAGATAAAGAAATGCAGGTACACAGCTGGACAAAACCCAGCTCAGAACTAACAAGAACAAATAACATCTACCATATGCTGATTTGAGATGTAACAAGGAACCATAGACCACTGAAGAAAAACTAAGGTGTAAAAACACATCAGAAAGTGCATTCTAGAAAAGAAATCACCTGTGGCATGTTCCACCCAGTGAAACTTCACCAGCACTGGGAGGGTGGCCATAGCTCCAGCCCCTTTTCCTATGCTAAGAATTCAGTGTGCAATAATTCCAACTGGATTCTTGTTCTTCTGTAATGATTAAATCTGGACTCATAATGACTAAAAGGTTTCAGTGCTAAATACTATACTAATACTAAAGGACTGGCTTAGCCATGTAAGGTGTTACTTTCTCACTGGCTGTAAAACAATAAAGGGTGGCATTGAGTGACTTCCACAGGTGCCTCCCAACCTCAACCATTCTGAGTGTGATTCTATGAATGAAGCCTTATCAATAAATAGCTGGATAAATCAGCAAATTATATTGGAAAGTCTCCATGAACTCTCTGGGCTGTGTTCTTCTATCTTACCTTAGACCTACAATTCTGCTATATTTGGGCCAGATTCTGTTCTCGTTTTTGCTGTACAGCTCCTAGCCAGTGAACACAAATCTGTAATGCAACTATTAGTTTTCCTTAATGAATTAGAACCTGACAGTTTAAGTAATTTTGTACTTTTACTCATGTTTTTCACCGTAACAGTGATGACTGATGTTCAATATACCTTGCACCACATATTCTCAAGACTTTTTTGTGTACTGGTAAAAAATGCCACAGGAATGCTGCAGTTCACTTGAGAAAAACAGATAGATGATAACACAGCTCCAAGAACACAGTCTGATGCTGAAAATTATCTTTCCATTTTTTGTTATAGAACTTTAACCCTGAAGTTCCTGGATGAAAAATGGCATTGGGAAACCCACAATAAAATGGAAAAGTAATCTACAAAGAGAGTGTACTGCCCTGAACTGGGCTATGGTCTTGAAAAGGAGGCTTTTGATCCAAAATTACTGTGCTAGGATTCTGAAGTTCTGCAGAAATATTTATGTCAAGAAAGCATAGTTAATAAAAGTCAACCCTCAAAGTGCACTTTTATAGTAAGTGAAAAAATCTATTCAAAATGCTTTTCCTGCTCTATTCAACCTGAACCACCCCAACCTATTCATCTGCCTGGCATTAACAGCCTGTTGTAGCAAGAAATCTCCCCTTGACAAGACAAAGTTACAAAATTTCCCTCAAACTATGACATCTCAACCGCTACCTATCATGTCCCTTTTCATAATTAAAACCTGCAGCACAGAACCCCAGGGTAAAAATTCAGTTCACAGAACTCCAGCAGGGTGAGGTTTCATTGAGGTTTTCAGAACTTCTCAGGAGAAAGGGAGAGAATCTTTTTACAGCTGCATGTATAGACATCCATGCAATCTCAGTGGAAATAAAACAGCCCCAGATTCTTATTAAACAAATAATGCTTGCTGGTTTTAATTCCATTATTAAGTTAAAATCAAACAGGAACACTGGAAGATGCAGTCAGCTAGCAATTGAAACAGATTTCTGAAAGTAAACAGGCTCAAATGCTTGACTTCAGCTTTCACCTAAAGAAGCATCTTCAAAAGTAGCACATTTTCAAGCATGTGTTAAACAGAAACAGCAGCAGTCAACTTTCCATTTTAAATGAACAAATCTGTAAACTTGTTTGGAAAGAAGTAAATTAAGAACTGACAAAAATGACAGCTGAAAGCAGTAGAACAGTCACGGTATTTTTTTTTTCTAAATATAAATCAAGTAAGACTGAAATATCTTCAGTTTCATTTATAAAAGCAAGTTCTATTTTTCTTTTTTTAAATCTACCTACTTGTAAACAGTTTTAACTGGCATTCAGTTTAAAATTGTTTTTCATACTGCTGAAGCTACAGTTCATTTTTGTTTTAATCTTCATGTTTATATACTATCTTAAATGGCATTAATCAGTTTAAATTGTGTTTCATAATGCTGAATGAATTAATTTTATCTTGTAGTTTCCAAGTTACTTGCAGCTTATGGGGCTCAAAACATAAGCCACAGATGAGAATACTAAAAACACAAATCCATATATTTAATGAATGTACACAATTTTCCAGGGACTACAGCATGGAATTATATAGGAAAAAAAGAATGGACACACCAGGAAAATGCAAAGGCGACATCAAGCACCTATCTCAGCCTTTAGTAATATTCCTGAAAAATGAGCAGCTCCATATCTCTCTGCTCCACACCTGAACATTTGAACTCACTCAAGTCTATTTCCTCTGTGCTCAAAAAGCCTTGCTTGCTTCGGGGATTTCTTCCTGCAAACTCTGTTGTTGCATTTTTATATTACAGATCTTCAAACATTTGAGTAAATAAGGGGTATCACTAAGTGTAGACTACTTGGGCTTACAGGCTTAGCCTGGGTACTAAATAAATGGGTGTATTTCAATTCTTTTATGCAATGGAATATAAGAAAAATTATCTTTCTCAATACTTTTTCCATATTATGCAGTCTGAATATTCCCGAATTGGTTTAGTGCATTATATTCGTCAGGTTTTTTGAAATCTTAGAAATGTAAAAACTCATAAAGGCCTTGAAACTGGTAATTTCAGTCTTTTGCATTAATGGTATTCAAGACCCAACAGATCAAGTACCTTCAATAAAAATCTAAATGTGTCTGCTGAAGAAGATCTCTCTTCACTGTTATTTCTGGAGTTTTACCCACCATTTCACGGTACAAACCTCCAACACACACACAAACAACTCGTTTTATTTAAAATACACATACACAGTAAGTGGGATATGACAACAAACTACTTTCCAGAATATTAACAAATCATCCAGATGAAACATTTGCATGTATTTAGGGCATAGATTTACCAGTCACAGTACAATCCACCTTGTGATATTTAATTAATAGGCAAGAATCATATTTACACCATGTATAAATTCCATTCTTGAAATACTAAATTTGTATTAGGAATTCCTGCTTATATTATACTTCAATTTCTTAACTTAAATAATGTCCAGTTCCATGTAGGCAACAAATCTTTTCAATTTCCAAGAGTAATTTTTCTAGTCTCTCTTCAAAATCTATCACAAGTTGGTGGTAGGACAGGCAAACTTCAGGTTACAAATCACAGGGAATTTAAGTATCCTGTATATTTTTATTTTTGCAAATATCATGAACTCTCAGTCATGGATAACTTGCAAGTAAAAAGATGCATTCTTTAGCAGTCACTAATTGTTTAACTCAGCTTTATTTTAAACCATGTATTAATGGAAAATGAAAATCTATTTTAAACTCTCTGTGAGGAAATGTGAGGAAATTTCATTTCGGTGGCATATTAAATAAAAGACTTAACTTTCAATCAGATTTCTTTAAAAGAAAGCTCAGATTTCAGTCAGGAAAAAAAAAGGAAGAAGGAAAAGGAAAAAAGAAAAAAAGAAACCACCAGAAGTTGCTGGGATGCTGTGATAATTTAAGCTGAATTTTATCCAAATAGCACACAAGTTTGGGTAGCACATAAGGATTAACACATTTAACACTTGCCAAGACTGCTACAACACTGAAATGCCCTCTTGAATTAATTTCAGAACAGGTGCATCCCTACATTTCCAAGAATGATTCCAGCAAGATCCAGCCTGGAGAGGTTCTGTGACATGGACAGTCAGAGTCACCCATGGGGATGGGGACACTGCTGGCACTTTCAACAGCACACTGTAATCACAGAATACAGAACTATGGAGCTTTCAGAGCCTTAACTCCTTCTTCTAAGTCCTCAAGTGAGAAAGTAAAGGAAAAGTGAAAACTTTCTCAGAAGGAAGCAAGGGAAACGATGCAACCAAGCGGGGGAATGTTTATTTGCAGCTAAATAATTTTGTTTCTATTACTGCTTAAAACCTCTAGCTGCAGAAAAAAAAGAATCTTAATTCCTTCTAGGAGGTTACAGATTTGTTTTCACTCTGTGCTCTGAATATTCATGAAAGATGCAGGGTAGCATTTGCAATAAATTATATGATCATAAGCTGATAGAAAGACCTGAAGAAGTGGCACTGGCTGACAATTAGAGAAATTCCTGAGACAGGAGGAGAAGAAAAACAAAAACAAACACACCAGCAGCAATCACACCTATTTTAAAGAACTTGGACATTATCACAGAATATAAAGGAAAAGTCAAGTAATATTCAGATTTCAGAGTTTTTCCTGTTTATTTTCTTTGCAGCCTTAGTTATTCCCACTGATTGCTACTGAGCTAAAGCAAGGATAGGCACGCAGGAAAACAGGATCTGAATTGAATACAAAGAGGAGATGAAAAGAATCATCCTGATACTGTTAGTTCACAAAAAAGGTGTATCTTTGCTTCATCACAGATAAAGCATTACTCAAATTAGGAACTCTCTATGCCCTGGAGACCAATATGGAGAAAAACCTCATCAATTGCCAAATTTGTGTGACAACAACCAAAAAATCCTTTCTTATTTTTCCTGTCTTGGCAATTTTTATCATTCTGTCTCTTAATTAAAAAAAAAAAAAATTAGATAGAAACAATGTAGTACACAAAAACAGACATACAGATATTCATTGTCTCTTCACCTTAAAATTCATTTAACAGTAAGCTTGACTTAATCCATATTCTTTTCAATTTAGAATTCCCTAGAAAAAGCTCAGAACCTGATGTTTAGGTTAAAAATTGAAATACTGAAATTCCACATTTGATCTTCTCCATCAGTTCAGAGCAGCCACTCCAGATCTGAACGTAGTCCCCGAGTACGAAACGCTGCAGAGAAGCTCTAAACCTGTAGTGTCTATTTTTCATTTAATTGGTTTCAAATCAAACAGAGCCTGAACAAAACCCACAGACAAACCTGCAAGGAGATGCATTTGCCCTACACAGAGCATAATGTGGAAAACAGTTTCAAACCTACTGCTATTCTTTAAGATTTTCCCAATTCATAAAACAGCAGGAAAATGTAAACCAGCAAGCTGGTCATGCAGAGAGACAAGTATGGAAAATTTCAGTTTATCCTGAGGGATGAGCTAAAAGTCAAAGCTTATTTTTAAGGATCAGAAAAAAAAAAAAAAAAAACACCCACCACAACTCCAAACAGGTTACCATGCAAATGTAAAGGAATACGTTTTTAAAACACAGGGACTAAATTATCAAAATATTCTGTACCTTCCTTCCTTCAAAGAAATGCAGCAAGGGGAAAAAAAGAGGGGGGAAAGAAAAGATGTTAGAGAAGCTGAGAAACTCCACATTGCTCCAGAGCCAGTCCAGCATATTTCTTCAGGTTAGTCCAAGGCCAAATCTTCAACCTGGCTGACAAAATTTTAATGAAGTGTTAAGCTGTTCTGGAGATTTTAACCATCTGAGCACAAAGGATGAACAGCTCCTCACTTTGCTTGCTGCATTCTGAATTTTTCAACTCCTTCAAAACTAAAAGCTTTTCTTGTCTTAGAGTCCAAGTTTATAAAAGACATTTTCCATTGTTTTCCTAATCCTGTAACCTGCAGGTTTTGGTGTCCAAAAGCAAGTTCTGCTTCTATAAATTCACACTCTGCTGGGAAAGCACAGGGAGCAGTGGCCAAACAATTTCCTCTCTTTTCTGAGATACACAGAAAGACTTTCTAACTCTTCTGAAGGCAATTAAACCTTCAGTCACTGAGACACCTGCACAAAGTTTTTACTTTTTAGTTCTTTTTGGCAGAGAAATGAGCCAGATAAGAATCAAAGAATTATCAATCCAAGATCATCAAGTTCAATCTTTGACCAAATATCATCATGTCCACTAAATAGCACCACAAAATGCCACATCCAGCTGTTTTTTGAACGCTTCCAGGGATGGTGACTCCCCCAACTCCCTGGGCAGCCCCTTCCAGTGCTGAACATTATTTAAGTGAAGAAATTTTTCCTAATAAACAGTGTGAGTGTTTTGAAAGGAGGGAGATTTTGTTGCTCTGAGGAAGGAAGATAAAAATTAAGATGCAAAATGAAAATGTACCACAGTCAGAACCATAGATGGATTTCTATCCCCATTTGATGTTCTTCTACAAATCCTTAAAAAGCCTGATGGTCATAGTTGGATTTTCTTTCTGAGTAAGATGCAAGCCTGTGAGCTGAACAAATGAGGAAAAGAGAGCATGAGCTGAGCCTTACAGACTTTCACACGTTAGGCTGGTACAAGGTACTCAACAGATGGCAGTATTCCTGAAAAAGCCAGCCAGGATTTTGTACATGGCAAAGCAACAGTTAGTAGAAAATACTATGAGAGATGAGAAGCAAAAAAAACAAAAAAGGCAGAAAAGCTTCAAAGAGCTTATTATATCATATTGATAAAAGACATTTCTAGACAAAGGTAGAATCATGTCAGTGCTCCAGAGGAGGAAAATCAATGACACAGACCTTGCTCTTCCTGATGTTCTTCGTGCATGGGAGACACTCTGCAGGTATCAGAACTGATCTGGGCTATTCCTCCTGTCGCTGGACAGCAGCAATCAGAAGTTATAGGCAAACAGAGCTGTCCTTCTGGTATTATTTCCCATACATTCCTCACTGGAGTGAACTGGATATTATTACAATGAACATTAGAGGAACATCTATGAATTTTGTCTGGAATGCAAAAAATGTTTTTTTCTCAAAGCAATATTATTAAGTTGATTAAATTGACCTGAATTCCTCCTCCCTTTCTCTTTCAAACAGTATTCCCTAAATGTTTGTTCCTGTAATATAAAGACCCCTATTTATGCCTTCCTGTTCCTTGGGAGATTCAACACACTCATCTAGGAGAGCCTGGTGTGATGAATACACAGCTCAGCAGGACTTAGCCTGGCACTGCAGAGAACACATGTTGTTTTGAACACAGTTATGTCACAAATTCTGATTGTCAGGGGGAAACAAGGTCCCCTGTATACAGTACATAAAGAATGTCCACAGGCTCATTGTGTTACCTTTTCCATCAGAGACTTTTCAAAGCCAGTGGTTTTCACAAAGGAGGTGAGATGAGCAGAGCTGCCACTACATAAACTACTGAGGATTGGACTGGTTGGGTTTTGGGGTGGTTGAGTATTTTCACTTCACAGAAATCATAGTCAAAGTTACTATTCAAAGCTATTAGTAAAACACAGGGTTGTGACTGCTCAGATCTGGGGACAGCTTTTGCTTTTCCTCAACTCATCTCTCTTAATTAGAACAATCCCTCCCAGGAATATTCGCTGAAGTGGCATAGAACATGACAATGGATTTATTTCTACTTTTATTAATTTTTCAGTTAAAAATCTAACAATCACCCACAATTTCAACTCCATTCCATCCAGACTTGGAGATCATAACCCACACTTGGATACCAAGTACAAAGAACAGTTACAATTCAAATTATTTTACTTCTTTTGTGGTAGAATATTTGTCAAGGTGAAGTTATGCATTATAGTTACATGACAGTACCACCACAAAGGAAACCCAAAAGGTCAGTTTCAAAACTGAAATATTAAAAAAAAAAAAGTTCATTATAATTCATAAAACTTTAAAACTACAGAAATACAGCTTCAAGAGCAAAACAAGCACTATAGGGGCAATCGTCACTGAGCTGTATAATAGTGAGGCAAAAGCAGTGTCCTCCTTCCTTTGGAATTTGACATATCTATCATACCCAAAAGTTCTGAATAAAATTCTGAAAATAATTGGTCCCACATTATCTCATTTACAGTAAGTAGAGGAAAAAGACACCTAGGGCAGAAAGCCCTTTTTTTGCGTTAAAACCCAGTGGTGGAAATTGAAGGTAAGACGAATTAGAGCTAATGATAAAATGCACTTTTAAAAGGCTATTTCACCATTACAGAAACTGCTATAAGGATGGAGAAAGTTTTCTGCCACTGAAATACTTCCACAAAATTGGCTAACTTCCCAAAAATGCCTGCTTCAGCTCAGAGTTCTTGGCTTGATGCTGAAACCTCAGAGGTAAATTTATCAGGATCAGATTAGATGGATCATCTGTAGGATGTTTTCTACCAAAGCTACAAGAATAGATTCCCAGCATCTGGATAACATTCCATCTTTTTTATAATTCAACTCATTTGCTCTCCATTTGCAGCTCTTCCCCTCATTATCCTAGCCTGGAGCACCTATAGCCTACGGGTGATTACCAAGCAAGCAGATAAACTCAGGGAGAGGATTTGGATTGCCAACAGCACTGCACTGACCAACAAGAGGTAGGAAAACAAATGAAGACTTACACGGAATAATTAAAACAAAAAGACACAGACAGCTGCCCATAGGGAACAAGCACCGTGCAAGGGGCAAAATCCAGAAATGTCTTTTGCTAAAAGATCAAGGTTTTAGGCAAAGAAAACCTAATGTTGAATTTCTCCAGCAGTGAAGAATGCAGGATTTTAGGTGATTTTTTTTCATATTCTAAAGAAGCAAGATTACATCACCTGTTTCTCACTCTCTTCATGGGACGAAGTATTTGGTGGCTATTTTGACAATATTCCCAACTGTACATCTTGTGTGATCTTGGGCAAATCATTTATTCCTTGTTCTGGAATGTATCAAATGACAGCAACACTAATAATTGTCTATGACTTGCATTTAATAGTAATAAATATATTACTTGCATTTGCACAGTGTCTAACAAAAAGTGAGTGGAATTTCACAGAATTGCTCAAGAAAGTTACTAAAATGGACTGTTCACCTTACTGGGCATTTGATATAAAGATAAAAGCTAGCTGAAAGTAAACTTGATAAAATTTAGACACATTAGTTACTGCCATGAAGCAATGTAGAAGCTTCCTTGCTCCAGGGATTAACTTTATTACAAAATATGTATTTTAATTGCTTCTTGTCCTTTTTCTTTTCCTCTTCTCAGACGTATTTCAGCTAAACCAGTAACGTTTTTTAAGAGCCCTAGCTTTAAAATTAGCAAGTCATTCTGAGTTCTACACTCTTACCAATCTGCAAAGTGCGATGTATTATGCTCACTGTATTTAATAACTACTGACAGCTGAAGCCCATCCAAGTCACTTAATAGTAATATTTACACTAATATATCATCAAACTACATACCTCTAAGCAGTACAAGCAAATACTCCACACAAAAACAACATGCACCAGTGCAAAGGATCCATTTCCCGATGTAATATTCATAGTACTTTTGATTTCTACTACCAGAGAATGTCCTTTTTATTCCATTTAAACGCAAGAACATTGGGAATTTAATTTACTCTAAGATTACACCTACAGAAAACCAGGTCTAAATGAATCATAGAGAAGCATCTAAGAAATTACACTCTATTTGATCAACACCTTCAAATTCCTACACTTTACCCTCTTCATATAACGTTTTTTTCATCACCTGTTTTTCCCTCTCTCAGATCATCAGTCACGGCAATATACAGCAAGATCAGCAATTTAATGACAATAGAGAGAAACCAGTTTCATAAAATGACCAACAAAATATGAGTTGGATCTGTTTTATCTAACACAATATTAAAAGCTGCATTTAAGTCTCAGGGGTTTTTCCTCTTTGTGTTACAAAGAATTTCCTCTCCTATAATTTTGATAATTTTAGATTATTTTCATTGCTTGGAAATTTAAGTATTTTGAAGTCAATCTTGTCCTACTCACCCTAACAAAGATCAGCCTCTGACTGATCAATGATAAATTTAGCACATCATCATTCGTGGTACTAAATTAAAAAGCTTTAAACACACTTGTAAATAAATTGAAATTCTCTTGTGCAATTCCTCTTCCAGACCATCTTACTAAAAACTTGCAACCTCTGACATTTAAAATTAGTTTTATCCATAAACGGCAAACGTGGAACTTGCTGGGATGATTCTCCAGTCACTTCCCTCAGTGAAACAAAGTTGGTAAAGCGGATTCTGAGGTGCCCTTTCAAAAATGCTCTGGCATCAATTACAGTCATCACAGTCTGCACTTCTCATTTCTTCTGAGCAAAACTACCACACTTAATCTACTCTTCTGAAGTCCCCACAATGATAAATTACTAAACTTTATTCTCATACTCATGGGGAAGGCAGCTATTAAAAATGCCACTCCTAGCTAAACAGAACTAAAGATTCTACTTTTTTTAAATCAAGATGCTCTTTATCTCCTTGGCCAGCCGCCCAAAATTCAGAACAAAACTCCAAGCCTTACTATGATCTGCCTCTATGATTGAGGAATTGAAAACATTTCAACAAAACCATTATTTCAGATATTAAGAAACTGAACTTGCTTGCAGATGTATTTATTCTCAAATGGAGAGAAAAAACTATGGCACAGTGTTTATCACAGCCTGCAGTAAAGCAATTCTTCATTACTTGTCAATGCACTGAGTTTTGTGGGTAAAAGACCACAGAAAATTATTAAATCAATAAAATTTATGGAATTTCAAAAACATTCCATCAAACATTTGGAAAGAAAACATTATCATATGCAGGACGAGCAACATTTAAGTAAAAATGCAGCATGAGGCTGAAACCAACTTCAGCAAATTCCTGGATCTACAACATGAGCAGTGTAAATGTACACAGGTAAGAAACAAGTAAATAAGGCCCCTGAAATAAAGAGTGGTCTTTGATCCAAACCCTGTCTGACCTACCTCATCTGTTCTCATTAAAACAGGAAAACTAAGCATGCAAGAACTTGCAAGTGCAAAATTAATGTGTAAAACCCCGAAGGGATTCTGAATTTGTGACACCTGACCATGGGGCACACAGCAGGTTACACTCTGAGAGCTCCAGGCTGCAGGGGCCCTCTGACCTCTGGAAGAACATTTTGAGGAAATTTATCATCCGAGGCGAGCAGAGCATTCACACAAACACCTCAGTTTCTAATCATTCTTAAAATTTCTTACAGAGCTGGCTGGACTTTCACCACCCTGTTCCAGATGTTTGTTCCAAACTTTTCTCCCTCCACTTCAAGTTTCCAGCTCAGCAGGTCTTCACATGAGCCCATATTTATTATTTCTCCATTATTCTAACCCAGTCAACTTCCTCTCCTTTTCTCCCCTCACTTTCTATACAGTCAACACCCTCCTACAAAAGCCAACCTCAGTATTAAGATTTTTTCTTTCTTATCACAATGTCATTATGGATGTGACCACCTCCAGCTGCTCACATCAGCTCTGTTTATTGTGTTGGTGTCAACTTTCATTTTTCTTTGTTCATCTTTAGACAAGAAAGAGATGAAGTGGGGTTTATACAGGAGATTGCACCTGCAGCTATCCTAGTGAGAGATTTGTTTGGGTATAGGCAGGGTATCATCACTTGAACAAAGTCCACAGAAACAGTGCTTTTGACAGGCAGTGAATCTGTCCATTTTTTTTCTATTAGAACTTTATAAAATTTTTAATCCTTCTTTCATGTCAAATAAGATGAAGTTCTAAAACATATAGCATTGAAATTGCAGATGCTACTGTTATAATATTGAAAGTAAAATTTCAGACAGGCTGAATGAATTTAATTTATCCAAATTCAAAAAGCAGAAGAGTTTTTTCCACTCCTGGCTCTAAGGAATAGCTTCAGTAAAGTATTTCCTTAGTGTTCTGAACTACAGTCCTCTCTAGGGCACAACAGACTGCTCCTTTCTTCAGAGAACAATTCACAGAAGAAGAGAGCAAGAGGAGTCGTGAGTAGAAATTGCGTGGAATACTCAAATATTTTTAGAACTCTGGGGAAGGTAAGCAATGCTGAACTGGGCAGGGAAGGAAAGTTAAAAGCATTTAGACCCAGACTCTCAAAAATTGCCAGCTTTTATCCAGATCCAGATCATAATCAAATTTTGCCAGACAGGTACCAACTGCCAAAAACCCATCTCTCCCTTGTTTTTGCAGAACAGGTCTATTTTTATAATCCACTTTATCACAAAGAAAATTGCAATTCTTGGCCAGGAAGGCAAGATAAAACACCTTGCTGACCAGGCAAAGGTTGATGTGGCTCACAGCTCCAATCTGAGCAGGCTTCAGGAAATGTGAGTGGCCTTCTGGCACTCATATCACAAATTTTCAATTATAAAAAATAAGATATGTATTATTTTGATAAAAATCAGATTTGGAAATGAAAGAGCTTTGTTTATTTTTTATCTTCTACCATCTTGAAAGTTATTAGGGAAACGAGATAGAAACGTAAGACTTGACATGTTTAATAGTGAGGGAGAACTCAGGGCCACAGAATTTACAAGCATAATACTGAACTATAAAATAGGACAGTGTGAATGTACTGGACTATATACTTGTGCCTAAGATCTCATTCACATTTCTTCAATGAAAATGAATCTAAATTTCAGTTGTGTTCTACAGACTCAACATCCATTCTAACTTCAGCAGCACCCAAAATTATTTAATTTTTTTTTAATCCTATTTGTTCTGTTTAAGGGCTTAAACTTAGAATAGATATAAGACTTATGCATAGAAGGAGTTAGAACTTGAAGTATCAACAATATAAAGTTTATCCCTATTAACACCACACTTTCACATAGAAGAGTAAAACCCAAGAACTGAATAGAAAAAAAATCCAATTAAGGCCTGTATCTCATCTTAATACACTGCTGAGTAAATCAGAAAAGATACATTAAAGACAGTGTGTTAAATTAAATTAGCTCTACATACTGTATTTTAACACTTCCTACCATTTACTGGAGTGCAGGAGCAGAGCAGTTTTATGAGAGCACTTAAACCTCTCCAGCTTCTGCAGCTGAATCTCCAGAATTACAGCTCACATTCAGGATGCAGAGGGAAATTCTCCTGAACAAACAAGTCCCAAAACAAATAAATAAGTCAGCCAAATCCCTTATAAATTATAAACTAGCCCTGTCTGCCAAACAACTGGTCAGTAAGCACTGGGTGTGTTTAACAACTTAAACCAAGGTTTTAAAAAACTCACAACAGGTTTTCAAAGATTTCATCACCCAGCTAAAAGAGGTCTCAATTTCAACTCTTCATTTGGGTTGGACTGATGTCTGAAGCTCAAGTCCATATGGAATATGGAATGAAGTGCCAGTGTGTTTCTTCCATCTGACAAGAACTAGACTACACCACATAATCTCAGCTTCCAAGCATGAAAAGCAGTGCAGAATTCCCTAGGTTAGAACTAACACTGTGTTTTCTGAGAGATTATGACATCTGGTTAAATTTCTCGCTGCAGCTTTTGCATTAAGACATAGAATAGTTGAATATCTAAACACACTGCACTGTTACTCAAAAAGTAACAGATTCAGCCTCAAAACTGGCATTCACACACCAGTATCACCACAGCAATGGTGAAAGGATGAGTTACCCTAAGCAGGGTAATTCACCCTTTCATGCAGATGCACCCTGGAACAACCAAGGACTTTAGACAAGGCTCAGCACAACAGCCCAGCACTGAACAGCAGAAAAGAGTATCTGAACATGATATTAAAGCATGAGATTCTATTCAGCTTGAGGGTATAAGCAAGCTTTATGATGAGGTCATAAAGCAATTTTTACACTGAATTTATGAGCTCATTGTAACAGTCATTTCCAGAAGCCAGTGACTGGTTTATTAGGAGACAGCCTGCAGCAAAATTGGAAACAGAGATTGCAGAGAAGCTCGACTGCAATATCCAAGACTGAAGTACAAAAATTGTAAGGCAAACAAGTAGGGAGGGAAGGTTTAAGTATGAGGCTTATAAATATCTCAACAAGGACATTTCAGAATCAGCAACACGAGAAGCTTTGATTTACATTCACTTTCATTTGCAGAAGTTCACTTTTATTTGAAGATGAACTTATGCACAGCATGCAGGATTGAAAAATAACCACTACTCCTGAATATACACACCAGACACCTATTGTTAAATCATGAATAAGTGACATCAGAGTGTTTTCACCACACATACGAATTGTTTAAGATCCATCTTGCTTCTTAACTTAAAAACTCCCACTTGTTTCTTACATTAGTCCTTGTCAAACCACTCTAATTGGCACAACAATAAACCAAATGTAACCCAGCACTTATCCCAAACTGTACCGTGAGGGACAAACAGCCCACAAACCCAGATCTGTTCTGCTTCCACAGGGACAAACTCAGGATCTTTTAAGGAGGTTCTAGGGAACTCAAAAAGGTTCATAAATATAAAATATTTGAGACTCAGTACAAAAGGGAACCTTGGATCATCTCTTGTGTGCATATCTCAACTTGTTTCATTTCAGACAGCAATGTCTGAGCAAAAGCATTTGACAATGAACGTGATTCATGTACTCAAAGACACTCAGTCTAAAACAGAGAGACTCAAATCCAAAACTACAGCAAATTCCTCAAAATTCAGCCAAGAAAACTGGACCACAGCACATTCTAATTATATCTTTAAATGCTTACTTGACTGGATTGTTTACAGTAACTCCCTGATTCTATGGTTTGGAATTTATCTAGCTTTCATTTTAAGTTACTGGTGGTCCTATGCTGCTTCCTACTAAAGAGCACTGTTAAACAGAAGTCACAAGCAGAAATCCACATTACCACAGAATGACTGCCTAAAGAGGCAAATACAGCTCCTCTGTTAGAGCAGGTAATTTTTCCTGGTCATTTACCCACTACCTCTGTTGTCTGTCCATGTACAGAGACTTAGTTATGTGGATAGTTCAGTGAATCAAAAAACATTTCTAGCATAGTTCTAAATAGTTTTGAGTTCCATAGGCATTCTTAATCCAAGCAGATCCAATTATTGGTTTATAGTAATTTAATTGGGACAAACTCCAGGCACACTACAGGTGTTGTACAGCAGTGATGCTCATCAGGGCAGAGAATTATTTACTCAGCAAAGAACCCTCTGATGCTGCTGGAATGTGTATTCTCTACTCAACATAGTTTTGATCATCTGAATGGTTCTTCTGTTGCAAAATACCAATTTAATCAAAATTCATTCCATAAACCTAGCAACAGGATCCAGCATATGCCTTCCCACCACATTGTTTAGCTACACATGTTAAAAACCAAGTTTCTGCTTTACAGCTCTCCAACATCCTTCTAATACTATCACAGAGATCATTGGGAACCTGCAATTTCTTCGTTGCCAGGACAACTGATTGACAAGCAAAAAGTGCACCAAAATGCTTTTTTCTTTGTGTACTTGGTGCAAAGTTGTGCATTTCTAGATTTTTAATCCTATCTTGAAGTAACACTCCACTTGCTGTCATGACTGGAAAGTGTCTACAGGTCAGACATTCTACACAAAGCTCTGAACTTAAAAACTAATGCTGGACATTTTATTCACTTAAATAGCAAATTATTTCCTCACTCATGCTGATTTATATTCATATACAATTAGGAAACACTTTGCTATGTCATAAAACACAAAGGCTTTAGTAATTTTGCTAACACCTCTCCTATGGTGCAGTCATGTTTTCTGTGCTGCAAAATCAATTGATGAATTAGCAGTGCTAATGGTCCAAAAGAAAGACACTTACAAATTAACAGCTTCACCTGTTTATTGCCCAGATAGAACTGTGAATATTCTCACTGTGAAGGAAGCAAATTCACAGGCAAAATAAGTCACTGAGAAAAGCAGAGCCTGTGTTTGCTTCTCAGCCAAACACATGTGAAGCCAAATATTGCCATGTACAATGCTCGCTCTAATTCCTGATGGGATGAGCTGATGCAGAACACGGATCAGTGTGGGGAATCTATCAGATACTGCACACAACACAACATTCACCAAAAGCTGGGAAGAGACCAATGAAGTACTGCAGTCCATTATTTACAATCTTTCTTATTTTCATCTTAAATTATATCTTCTTCAAATCTGGCTATATGAAGCTAAACATATTTCATGGTCAAAACAACAACTTTACACCTTCAACAGTAAGATCTGCCACAGAAAAGCAAAGAGAGCTTAGGCCAGGGCAGACTCTTGGGAAGCACAGTGCAGCTTCCACCTACGCAATTGTTCTTCCACCCTGCTACTTTCATTTACTTTTCCTTTGACTCTCTCAACTATTCTGTTTTATTACTTGTATGAACACCACTAAAAAAAACTCACTGCAAGAAAGCCAAGACTTCATAGAGAAGCACCTTCCTACAGAGTAAATAGCATGAGAAAGCACCATGAGGTGAGCTGACAGCTCCCCCAGCACACCACAGGGACAGCCAGCTCTGCAATTTCCATTCTTAGCCTGATCTTTCTTCACCTTTTTTGTTTGTTGGCACTAATATAACAATCCAAACACAGAACATCAAGCTGTGCTAAAAGAAACCAAAGGGAAATATTTATGAGACAAGAAAACCTTTGTTTTTTAATCACACAACAAACCATAGCACAGTACAATAAAAAAAAAAAAACCACATGTTTTACTTATTTTGATGTCATTCCCTTACCTTGACGTGACTGAAATCACCAACTTTGCTGCTTTCTTGGGGATTAAGAGGCTTGGTCTCCACTCTTGGTTTGACAACCTGTCGGAAAGGACTGGAGAGTGGGAGTCCACTGACACTGATTCCATCTGGAAAACAGAATAAATAGAATTACTTTTACTTGTCTAATGTTATGTTTTGTTCCAATTAATTTATATCTGTATTATCAAAGAGAGAGAAAAGACACAAAAAGTGATATTAACCTCTTACACAAAAAGGCAAAACAAAAGACAAAGATTTCTCCCAGGACACTAAAAATAATCAAACTTGAACACACCAAAAATTTGGTGAATATCATAGGGAAAGATGGCAACTGCATTTGAAATATCACAACAGAGATGTCAGAGTTAATAATATAAAATTAGTTTTAACATTTACAGTATTAAAATAAAAATCAAAGTTTGTGTTTTTCCACAACAGTGTGACCCTATCAGCTCCTTAGGATCTATAGATTAATTTCTGGTGCAAGGATTTCTTTTTCAAGTGTATATTGTGAAAAATAAGAGAAAATAGAGATGTCATGTTTTGTACATCTACTAATGCAAAAATAGATAAAATAGTTCTCATTTATAAAGGAGGTAGAATGGAAACAAGGTTTCCATTGTAAGAGTCAACAAAAAAGCTTAAGAAATACCCTGAGAAGAATGTCCCCAGTTTGGTGCTTACTCCCAGCCTGGGTACTGGCACACACAGGATGACAGCAAGATACAACACAACCTAACAGTGTCTGTTACTGCCAACAAGGTGTAACTTGAAGGTAAAAAATTGCACTGTAGCATACTTGGGGTTCTCAACCCAACCAGGACTCCACTCTAAGCACAAACTTAAAATGTGTAAAAATTACTCCCAGGTCAAAAGAGTCAGGAGAACAAGAGTTTTAAAATGATGAAGCCTTAACAAACAGTAAAACTAGATTCACTATTTGTTATTGTTTAGATTTACATCCAAAGAAGAAACTTTGTTCCTTGATGCTGTGCAGAGCAACTGCAATCCACAAATACCAACTAAATAGAAGCAAAATCTCATGTACAGCAGCAGAAACACAGCTGAACACACAGGAAACACCAAATTCCTAACAGATTTCCAAAATTGCTCCTATGAAATCTGGACATGTTGAGGATACATTCCTCAAAAGAAGAAACCAAAAGAACAAGATGGAACATGAAAGGGGTTTTGCTTCACTAAACTTCACAGGTATCCAAATGAGAAAACAAGGGGAGTATGCCCATATTCCCTTACTTGCAATTTCCCTCACTAAGTAATTCTCAGCACTGAATAAATTCCTGTTCTATCAGCTCCTGGGGGAGAGCAGGACAGGAGGTGAGAGCACCCTGCCCGTGCAATGCAGCAGGACCATGAGCAAGACAAAATACAGAAATAAACACAGAACTACATTTGATCACAGGCTTTGAAAGCTGCTCTTGCAAAATGAAAATTAGAAGTTTTAATTGAGGAAAAATATTCTTTGCCAACTGATGAATGATTTTCACTAGTTCTATATTTAGAACAAAACTGACACTGACTGGTGCATAAAATTGCAAATTTAAACATGAAAAGAAGCAAGTATGAAAACCTGCATGGCATTAGTCAGATTTTCCACTTTTCATATGGCATGAGCTTTATTTCGTTGAGAGAAGAATAGCTAATACCTAAAACAACATCACAGAGATACAAGTAATGCCTTTCTTAATTATTTTATCCTTTAAAATCCCATTTTATTTTTCTTGTTTTATGGTGGGGGGAGAAGAAAAGGCAATAGTTAAACATTTTCTCTGGAAAAAAGACATTTTTGACTCTCTAATCTGTACCTGAAAAAGGAGGTTTTCAAGCAAAGGAGACATCAGGATGAAAGGGATGTCCAAGGTAACTTGGTAGTGGTTGAACTTTGTCTCAAGTCTGTGGCACTCTCAGAGAGCCAGTGCCAGGCACTTTGTTATGCTGCAAATGACTCAGCCCTTCACAGCCTGGACTGCTCAAGGCAACTTCTCTGCCAGAGGACAAAAAAATTCATTTTCTGCTACAAACGATTTTTTTAATTATTATTATTTTCTTTTTTCTGGTTTTTGATCAGGCAGCAATGGGGGAAAAGACCTTGCCCAGCAATACATTAGTCAGAATAGGGGAAATCCTGTTAAAAACCCTGGTAGGCTGCAGAACTTAATGATGGCAGGAGAAAATAGTGAGCATCGACGAAGGAGTTCTCCAGAAGTTTTACATTATTGATAGTTTTATTTTTTTAAGATTTCATACATTTTTTTTCTCATGAAGTTTAGAGAGATGAAGATGCTAAATCCTCCGTAGTTCTCCTTTGTCAATCCCTACTGTCAAACATCCTGAACAGCCTTGTACTATAAAAAGAATAATTGTCTTTCTACTCTGTCCAGAAATTTTCCTAATTTCAACAATCCACACTGAATATCTCCATGGTAACAGCATATGACCAACACTTTTTCCATGGTAACTGCAAAAACACAGCTTGCCTTTCCAACATCCCAGTCACTGCTGTCACAACAGAGCAAAATCTCTTCCCAGCATTTCCTCTCTCCTCTCAAATGTTAAGTAAATTGTCAATTTAACTTCATTAGGCACTTTCCCAGCACACTGCCCAGAAGAATCCCACAACATTTCTTATTTGAATCAGGGAAAGTGTATTCAGGGAGTTAAACCAGTAGCTTTACAATGTGGTAACTGAGCACAGAAGGGAGAGGTGGCATGGGACAGCTCCTGTCCTGTGTCATGCTGCGCTGTGCAAAGATCACTGGCCTGATCCAGGAGATAAAAATGGATCCACTTTTCAACAGGTACACCACAGCTACCCAAGTCTCAAACTCCACAGCAAGGAAACACTTAAAAACTGTTCCACTGACAGCAGGACACCACAGAGGTTTGGATTCTGAGGCAAAGCCCAGGAAATTCAATGTCACAAGAGATGGAAACAGTGGAAGGTTTTAGGCTGATGTGCTGCTTCGTTCCAGGAGAATTTCATACGATCCAGCAGCAGTGCAGACCTGCTTCTCCAGCTTCCTGAGCAGCAGCACAGAGACCCCAAGAGGGGCAGCAGGAGGAGGAATCCCAGAATCTTTAGGTTGGAAAAGGCCTCAAAGATTATCCAACCTATGACCAGACATCAGCACATCAACCAGACCAGAGCCCTGAGTGCCATATCCAGCCTTTCCTGAAACACCTCCAGGGATGGAGACCACCACCACTCTGGACAGCCCCTTCCAGGGAGAGCAGGAGGGGCTGCTGGCCAGAGCAGGATCCCCTCCTGCAGCCCAGGGATGTTTCTGGGAGAATTCTGCCCCTCTGCTCTGTTCTGCTCTGGGGAGATCCTCCATAGAGTGTTCTGTCCAGCTCTGGGGGCTCCCAACATCAACAGGACATGGAGCTGCTGGACCAACTCCAAAGGAGGCATCAAAGATGATCAAAGGGCTGGGACACCTCTGCTCTGGAGACAGGCTGGGAGAGCTGGAGCTGTGCAGCCTGGAGAAGAGAAGGCTCCAGAGAAAACTTAGAGCCCCTTGCAGGGCCTAAAAGGAGTCCAAGAGAGCTGGAGAGGGACTTTCTGTAAAGCCATGGAGTGACAGGATAAGGGGGGGTGGCATCAAACTGACGAGGAGAAATTCTTTATCCAGAGGGTGCTAAGGCCCTGGCACAGACTGCCCAGAGAATTTGTGGATGTTCCATCTCTGGAAATGTCTGGAAGTGTCCAAAGCCAGGAGCTCCAAGAGAAAGCGATAGTGGAAGCTGTCCCTGCCCATGGCAGGGAGGTGGAACGAGATGATCTTTAAAGGACTTTCAAATCCAAACCATTCTATGATGCTATGTCATAGAATCATAACAGTTTTTGGGAAGTACACAGCTTGATCATAACATATGATAACTAAATGCCACCTCAACCCATTTGCTTATTTTGTCAATCCTTGCCTGATTGAAATTTCAAAACAAAAACCTCTTGATAGGCAATATCTCATAAGAACATTGTAACAGCTTTAAAGTTCTTTAAACATGCAGAAAAATAGAAAAAAAAAAAAAAACTCGAGACAGGAGACAGACTCTGCTTGCTGAACTTGAATGCTTTTTTTTCTTCCCCTAGAAAAAGAGAACTGTATTCTCATGAAATGTTCAGAATTCTAGAAACTTGCTGTGTGCAGCAACAAAGAGCAGAATAACACTAGAATACACAGAGTTTGAGGAATATAATCCACCCTTCACACTTCAGGTGGGCACTGAGATGCAGCTCCTTCTCTCTCTCAAAACATGCTCAGAACCATCATAGGAGGGATCCCAGGCAGCAGCACTCCAGGCAAAGTTCCTGGCAATGCAGCAGCTCTCTGGCTCCCAGGAGCAGGGCAAAACCAACATGTACCAGACTCGAGCTCTTCTTTGAAAGCCCATTACCTTTGAAGACAATAATTAACAACAACAAATGCACTGGAAGTAAGGATTTATGTCCTGAGGTTGTTGAACTGAACTAAAATTGGAAGATAAATTTACAATAAGGGTGAATGCAATCAAAGAGAACAAATGAAGTGTAAAGAAGTTCATAATAAACAGTAGAGATTAGGTATGCAGATTACTTTAGATGCTAAAATAAAGTGCCTCAGCAAAGGAACAGCATTACAGGATGGCAGGTTTATTGGCCATATATGTGCCAATAATCAATTTATTGTTATTTGCCTCGTGTCTGTCTTAGTTATTTACACTGTAAAGATTTGGGGTCTGAAACACCAGCTCTCTGTGTATTTGTGTAGTGGCTGGTACAACTGGTATAGGCTGAAGGACTATGGCACTTACATACTGTTAAAAAAATCCCACCCTATATTAGTCAAATCATGAGACAAGTTGATTTATCTGGTTTAAAGTGCAGTGGGAAGAGAAAAGGACACCTTCTCTTCCATAGTTACTAAAGCTGGAATTCGAGAAGAATTCTGTAGTTCTCAAAAAAAATTAAGAATATTTTTTAAAGTTACACAGTGATGAATTTATGGAGGACACAGAAGCATCTGTATTTTAAAAAATAGAACAAAAGGAAAAAAACTCATTTATTCATTTTGTCATGTTAACCAAACTGACATCTTCAAACTGCAGAGACAAAAAAAAAAACCTCTTAGAAATTAAGTCACTTGAAAAGAATATTCAGAATTATTAAATGTACTAAAGGCTACCAAGCAGAGTAACATGAAAATTATAATACTGAAACATCTCTGAGGACCCCATCATCATCATCAGTGATACCATTTTCCTAATAGAGTCCTCCAGGCTACTTAGTTTCTTGGAAGAACTGTCAAGAGACCATTTAACTTCCAAACCAGGTATCATCCCAACAAAAAAAATGCTTTGTCTGTACACTATGTAAGTGCAGGGACATTTTGAAGGAGATAAAATCTGTCCATTAAAGCAGAAAAACAACAAAGTGAGTGTGAAAAATACACTAGTCTTGCATACCAATGTTAAAAACCGTTCAAGATTAGTGCTTCTAGAAATATGCTATTATTTCTCTGCAACCTTTTTCCCCTAGAGTGATGCCTTAAGTTTTAGCTTTCATATTTTCCAGATTCTGTATTGCATTAGTATATAACTCTGAGCTTCATATAAAGTGTTAGCAAGTTCTCCTCACAGTTCAGTCAGACAAAACAATCCTTTTCCAGCCCAAGGACACCATGGCAGCTTCAGGTCCAGAAAGTGCAAACAACAGCAAATTGAAGAGAGCAGTCTGGGAGGATGGGACTGCATAACCTGCAGCTGTAATTGGGCAATGACCCCAAAATGTAAATAGACCAAAACTTATAAAAGTGTGAAAACTCGTGACCCATTGTCCATCTTGGGTGTAGCTTTGGCCAGGCTCTTGCACTGCCCGAGGTGTATCCTTTGAAGGCCTTTTAAGAAATACCTCCTTTATTCCTTTAACTTTGTCTAGCCTCTGTTCCAGGATGCCTCTCAAAGCATCAAGAGAAGGGAAGAAGAGACTTAAGGCACAGATTTGCTTCTCTCTCAACATGTAATTAATTAGTTCCTTTGATGAGTTTATGAATTTAAATATACTCACACTTGTCTTTAGGTTCCTTATACAGGGAATAAATGAACATTAACATTCTACATAATGAAGTAATCATTGTAAATTAATTCATTAACTTTGCAAAACACTGTCCCCACGTAACAGGAGCTTTTTTAAAAGTCTCAAACAAGTCACAATGTACAATACAATCCAGAAAGAGCAGCTATTGTTCTTACCCCAGTTAGTGTCAGAAAAATGCTGAATTTCAGAAATTGCAGTGTAATAGCTGGAAAGGGGAATTCATTATGCTCATAATGTGAATATCCTGTTGATCTTTCTAGTCACCTTAACAGGTGACAGAGATCTCACTGCTTCAGCTCCTTGCAACTGGCTGGGTGCTTCCCCCTGCCTCACCCAGTCTAACAACCTCTGAATCAAATTAAATGCCCATGCTGACCTTCCCAGCCAGGAGGAACCCTGAACTATCCAACTGAGGGACAGGAGATCCAAAATTTCACTAAGATTTGTAGCAAACATGGATCTCCCAAATCTTGGTCAACTGGCTTTAAGACATGGAATCACAGAATTGCTAAGGTTGGAAAAAACCTCCCAGATCATCACTGTTCAAATCTCAGCCCAGCACCACCATCATGTTCACCACTAAGCCATGTCCCCAAGAGCCACATGCACACATTTTCTGGAATGCTTTCAGGGCTAGTGATTCCACCACCACCCTGGACAGCCTGTTCCAATGCTTTCCAATCATTTCAGTGAAGAAATGTTTTCTAACTTCCAATCTAAACATCCCCTGGTGCAACTTAAACCCATTTCCTCCCATCTTGTCTTTTGTTACCTGGGAGAAAAGACCCAATAAGGTGTCAAAATTCAGCATAAATAAATGGGAGAAAAGAATCCTAAACTTATACATGCAGTAAGAGGCTCTCAGCATATCATTTCTGTTGAGAAGCAAGATCATGGAGTTGTGGTTCACACATTCATGAATCTCCCAAATCAATGTTGAACAACAGTCAAAAAAGTAAATTATGAATTTGCATTAACCTATGATTGTAAGGAATGTAATATAATATAAAACAAAATAAAGCTACATGAACACATAGATCACCTTTTAAATAGTGTGTACAGCCTTCCTCAGACAAAACTGAGTTCAAAAGGGACAAGGCTGACATGGAACAGTTCCCATAACAGGGACAACGAAGCCCTCAACAGTTAGAAATCCCCAGTCTTCTGTGACAATACCCTGAGAAAATGCATCAAATCCCTGCAGGAACCATTTTTAGAAGATGCGCTGTTACCTCTCTCATGCAACAAAAAAAGCTGGGAACACAAGGACATCAGTAAGTGCAGAGCTGCTAAAAAGTAATTTAGTTGTAACTCTTCTTGCCACAGCATGTTTTGAAGTGCTGACAGGAAGAATGAAGAATTTTAGGAAAGAGAAACCCACTAAGGCTGAGTAAAAGTGCCTAAAACCAGAGAAACCATATTCAGCCCTGGAAGCTCCTAAGCTAACAACAGTTGGAGGCCAAAAGCCTAGAGGAAAAGAGAGGTATGTGCACAGTTTTTTCCTGTATTGTGCCACTGGAATCTGCTCTTAGCCACTGGCACAGTTGGGATATTGGCTGGATGGTCACTGATCCGATCCTGTACAGCCACTTGTGGTTTTGCTTCCTTTAATCTGGAAAAACATGCAACATTTCTCTCTGTGAGACAGCACACTATCAACACACATCAGCAATTCAGATTGATAACTTGTGTTTACTTTACAATTGGATAAATATGTATCATCAGAAACATCAGTAATTTATCCCTTCTGCACCATGTCCTGATTACAAACAGCAAAAAAAGAAACAGCAGCAAATGAAAAGACATGGAAGTAAAACTTGCCCTACTAAAGACATTACTTTTAAGAGACAAAAGTATTTTGATCATCATTGTAAATGTGGCTGGTCTCCAAAAGAAAAAGGTACCACAGCTACTCTATGATTAAAAGTCATGTCATAGTTGCCATTGATTTTAGCTCTTTACTGTTCTTCCCATCAGGCTCTTACCCCCTCTTTGGAAAGTTTAGCATCTGTAAACTTTGTAAAGTTAAAAGCAATACATAAAAAATAAAGTAGCAACTAAATTGTCAATATACTTAGCATCTCTAATAACACTTTTAAAGGACACAGAGTACACAGCACCCACAGATACCAAAGTTCCAACAAAGTATTAATGGATCCTACTCCTTTTATCATCACTGAAAGAGGAAAGGTTGAACTGCTTCAGCTACACAACCTTTCAGAGAAGCAGGAGGTAAGAGTAGGATAAAAATGGTGTTCAAAGATTCTGTTCATCTGTGGTCCCATAAGAGCTGGATACAGAGGCCAAAATCCAAATCCCAAATATCTCAACTGTTCAGTGTCCATACTAAGAAGGATGTTTACTTCACCTCCTACAGAATACTTTGGGTTTATGTTATTTTATCAGAAAAGCTCCTAGGCAAGCACAGCTTCAGAGCTTTTTGGACACTGGACAAATGACGGAAATCTTATATATGTGTGCATATATATCTATATATACATATCTACTCTGAAATTTCACTTGCTATCAAGGGGCATTTCTCAGTGTTTCAATTCCCTGGCACCCAGTTTTCACAATGTCAGGGTGTGCTCTTCCCTCACTATCAGCATTTTCAACAAGATCTAACTTGAACTTTAGTGTAGCAACACTGCAGGGTTTGTACAGTTAAGTCCTAAAATGTTTTTAAAGTATCTTTAGATTTTACATTAGGGAGGTTTCAAAACCAAAATCTTTCAATCATTACTAACAACTGCTATAATTTTTGTCTAAATGCATTTGCAAGGTAACTCACAGAAATCATTCCTATTCAACCTGCATAAGCTCTGCATGTAATTTTGTTTTATTTTTCTGTATTGAAAGATTACTTATAATGGTAATGCATACTTGCAAGTGGATCCTGGGAAAAAATCCAAATAACAGAGAGTTTTTAATATAGGAATATTTTGCTTTGTCAAGGTAATTTAATCAGTAAACATATCAGACAAATTAAAAAATACAGAGTAGAGTAATTATTCCAGAAAGACTGTATGTTTATTATAAAAAGGAAATCATTATTACAAATATCTGATACTTGTAATTCCAAATAATTCTGATAGAAGCAAACACTGCAGCTTTCTTTCATTCAAAATAAGTTTAAACACATGGCACTTTCTCTGCAGTACAAATATTATGCCTTAAATTTCAGTCTGTCACTTCAGGCAAAACTGCACTCAGCAATCATTCAGAATTCTGCAATCCTGGATAAGGAAATAATCAACTCAATGCTATTTTTCTTTAAATCCCACTAATGTTTGTGAATTATTTTTCCTTACCTTCATAAGGTAAGGATACAAAGAGATACCTCAAAAACACGGTCACAAAATGTTTTAGAAGACAGCAGGGCAAGGTCTCATGATAGGGAAGTTGGGCCAGACTCTCCTGCCCACAACTGCCTCAAAAATTCACCCTTCAATCTCAGCCAAGGGTTGACTTTGCTTTACAAGACACAAATATTCAAGCACGCAGCCACAACACAAATCAGTGGAACACAAATGGCACAGCAATTAGAAAAGTGTTTCCAGCAGCACATACAACCCTCCTAAGCAAGGAGAAATGAAAAACTCACCATCACTGAGATCCTGCAGAAGGTTTTCTTGGCAAGAAAAGTCCAGCTTCACTTTAATGTTTACGATAAATGTTGCAATCTTTCCAGGTTTTAGAGGAAACTGGCAGAGGGTGTCTTCTAGATTCCAACTCAAGAAATCTCCATACAGCTTCTCTGTATCAAAATAAGTAAATATTTCCATAAGCATAAGCCCTGCATTAGGAAGTTTCAGTTTTGAACTGCTGTAGAGAGTACTAACCAATTTTTCATGTCCTGTTTAAAATCTAAAATATTCAGAATTAAGGTATTAAAACTAATGTACCACTAGAAAGAGAGAGAAGTTACTGGGTACTGACACTGACCTGGAATCACACAGATCACAAAGCTCAAAATATGAATTTAAATGAAAAAGATCACTACCAGAAAAAAAAATGCACAACAGGCAGTATTGAATATAAACTTTAAATATACCCTGCAGGGGTTCTAAATGTTGATGTAGTTTTGAATCCTACACAGTTCAACTCAGAAGGTGTTAAATGAATGAAGAGTACTTTTCATCAAAATACAGTAAACTTAATCAGCTGAAATTCTGAAACAGCTGTAACATCATTCTTCAGTTATTTACTGAGCAATAGAGAAGGCTAAGAAGACTATTGGCTGTCATCTTTTTAAAAGTCCTTTCTTAAAGCTGAGAAGCAGCTTTTTATAAGATCAAATCATTAAGGATGCCAGACAGGATTAGTCCTTGACAAAAGAAAATTTGTTTAATAAATTATTTGTCATTGGTCCATTTGAGATAGGGGATCTCTAATTATTAAGTGCTCCCTCATAAGCCTGACATGCCAGAAAATTATACAAGTGGGGAAAAAACATAGAATTTACTGTTCATCTACACTGGGTCTTCAGTTCTGGCCAGAGTCAACCCACCCCATCCATAAATCCAATCATATATGCCAGACCAGACAATGCTAAATACTTCAAGAAAGTCTATTGGTACATAAAATAAGCATGATGGTTTGACTGGGAGATTCCTAAGGGTATGTTTATTGATTTATTATAGCAATGCATGTTATCTCCAAAGTACATTGGAGAATTCTTCCAAAAGCTCATTTAAACACCATTTGAGCACAGCAGGGACCACTGGAAGTCACAGAATTCATCTCTACATCCTCCCAGGCTACTTGATAAGAGCAAGGTAATTAAAATCTGCTGAGATTTCAGAACCTTTCCAAAACCACCATCTAAGATCCACATGTGAGGGAACAGGGTGGGCAGATATTACAACCTGGAATAAAGGATCTTTCAGAAACAGCAATCAGAATTCCAGATTATGTCCAAACCATGCTGACTTGCACAAAAACCTTTGGTTTCCCCTTCTAGGGAAGGAGAAAAGAAAGAGAATATTTTTCTATTAACTTCTACCGAAACAATAAAAGCTTTGCCTGAAAGATATTCTTCTCACAGACCACCAGATGTTGTCTTGTGCCACTCCCCATCAAATCAATAGTAAAGATTTCTTTATAAACATAAAAAATTCTCCCAAAAATTGTTTCCTTAAACTCACCTCCACCTCACCAAATGATTTAGCTGGAACCATATCACCATTCTGATCATTTTCCTCTACTTTCAAGAAAAAAAGTAAGTTGATAAGAACAGCAATCTCTATCTCCTTTTCCTGTTAAGTAAAATTCAATATGCTAAAGTAGTGTTTTCCCTCAGTGTAAACAAAGAAGGACATATCCCAAGCAGTGGAGCAGCAAACTCTTTCCAAAACGTGTTTTCATTAACAGGTTTATCTGAAGACATTACAAGTGAAAAGACTTTTGAAGTGAGAACAGCCTTTGCAGATACTTTCTAACTAACATTAGTAATTACAACACAAGATCTAAATGCTTGAGCTAAAAGCTAAGCTGTAGATGTAGAGAAACAGCTAATTTATATTTATCTGACACTTGGTTATAGTTTAACAATGTTGACCTTGTTCAGTAATCAGTATTACAGTGAATTATACTCTGGCTTCAGACCTTTCAGTTCGGTGGAAGGCTAAATTGGGGCAAGCCTGCATTCAGCTCTTTCTCAAGCACAAAATCTGTGTTTAGCAAACATCTTAAGTTACAAGCAACTATTATCAGGAGTTTTAAATAGCAACCTGTTTCATTTTACTGGATACTGAATCACTAAAATCCTAACAAATATCATGTAATGACCCAGAAACTAACTTTTAAAAGATTTTAAGGTCTTCCAAAGAAAAAGCCCACACTGACATTTTGCATAGAGAAGCTTCATACAAAAGTCTTTTGAGAACACAAGAACCCCAATTCTTTTCTATCTTAAATCCCCTGGTAAATCTGGCTTTTTGCTATAGTTTATTTCATAAACTCTAAATAACTATCAGTTTTAAATGCATAGGCATTGGCATTCATACATTTTAAATTCTCCTAGACCTGCTAGGTAGAAATGAACCTGCAGGACTTGCTGTTTTCTTTCCAATGGGATAACACATTTAGGAAGGAAAGAAGTCATTGCACAGAAGTAATTGTGTTCAGGGAGAGTGTGAATATGTGAGGAACAACTCTGCAGATACCAAAGATCAGTGGAGGAGGAGGAGCAGGAGATGCTCCAGGTGCCAGAGCTGAGATTCTCCTGCAGCCCAGGGGAGCCAGGGGAAGGACTCCTCTCCCTGAACAGCAGAACAAGATGTGGTGAACTGACTGCAACCCCCATCCCCACCTCCCTGTGCCACTGTGGGACAGGATGGAAAACCTGGGAAAAAGGGAGTGGTGGAGGGAAGTGTTTTTAAGATCTCTTTTACTTCTTATTATCCTGTCCAATTTTGTTAGCAATAAAATTCAATTACTACGCTCAAGGTAAGTCTGTTTTGCCTGTGACTAATCAGTGAGTGATCTCTCCTGGTCCTTAACTCATGATACTTTCATCATATTTTCTTCTTCTTTGGCCATTTGTGGAGGGGATTGGCAGAGCAGCGTTGATGGGTGTCCAGCATCCTGCCAGGGTCAACCCACTACAATAACCCAACTCCAATTTTAAAGAATTTACAAAGTTTTCTTCAGCAAAAAAAAAGTAAATAGATCTACTCCTGAATATTCACAGTTCTTCCTGAACCTCAGAGCAGATTTTTCATTTGTGGTCTGGCAGATGTATTCAAAGGCCATGGGAAGAATACAGCTGGACAGGTGAACCTGTTTCTCAATGTTTAAATTCCTGAGGTCTGTCACTTTTAGGAAAGATAAGTGAGGATTTTGCTTCATCCAGGTTGATTCAGTGTGTGCAGCTGAGCTCACCACTTGTGCTAACATGGCCTCGTGGGCTCTTCTCAAGTCTCAGGTTTGAAAACACCAAGGTTATATTTGTCTCTGAATGGATCAAATAGTTGGTTTAATCAAAGCCTTTGGACTGCACTCTGTTATCTGAGACACAACAAACCTCTAACAAGAGCTGACTGGAGCCAAAGGGAAGGCATCCAGCTCTGCACAGGTCATCTTTCCAAAAAAAGGATTACACTGTCTGACCCGGTGAGGGACATGTAAGGTGACACAGAGCTGACCCTGACAGTGGACATGTGATGTCCAACCCACAGATGCTCCAGCCTGGCTCAGGGGTGCAGTGAGACACTAAAAGCCATGACAGACATGTCTGTTGTGGCAACATGACAAGTCCCTCTTGCTGATCTGCCTCAGGATCTGTTCCATAACACAGGGCTGCTGAAGGACTGAAAAACCTGTGATGTCCTTTATGAACTGCACAGGGGGAGCTGAAAGCTCTTATTTATCTGAGGGCCAGACTTGGAAAACCCAAAGAGCTGCATCTGATAGTGACAGAAGAGAAGAAGTAAGGGAAGGCACGTGTGAAAGCCTTACCTCCAGAGGTTCTCATTAACATGACACCACTCAAAACCATGCCAGAGAAGTTGGCTTCCTCAAGGCCAGTGATTGGCTATAAATCCAAGAGAATGTTTGCAATTTACAGCACACATGCTAAAAGCTGTGGCTCCAGAAACAGAAAGTAGGGACATGGGTGAGGCAGGCAGCAGCTACAAGAGATTCACAAGCAACTGCCAAGACAAAAAGAACCAAAGGAAATCAGGTATAACAAAGGTTGACTGAAAGCTCTTTGCCTTTGTCTGGAAGTGGCCAACAGCTTCTCATGGGGTCCTGAGCTGACTGGCAAGCTGTGGTCAGGCAAATGAAGATGACCACCACCTTGCAAGGAGACTTTGAGCAGTTTGAACAGGCACATTTCAGTGAGGAGTAGTACAAAACAACCAAGAGACAACTTCTTAATACACTGCTGACACCTGCACATGCTCTCAACTTGATGTGTAACACTAAGAGTTTGTGTTGCTGTTACAGATGGTTTAATGTCATATCCCCATGAGTTCCATGCATGTATTCGCTGACCAAATGAAGCTGATGACATTATTTTAGTTCCCTGTTGACCACCAGAATCCCATCTCACTGTACTGCCAGCCCAGCCTCATGCATCTGTATCAATTTATGATCATAACTAAAATGGAAGAGAGCCCATGAAAAAAGGCAAAGGTTCACCCCCAACACAAGAAAGACCTGTTGGAAGAAGTCCAAAGGAGGCAACTAAATTGATCGCAGCACCTCTGCTATGAAGACTGAGAGAGCTGGGGTTGTTCATCCTGGGGAACAGAAGGCTCTGGGTAGATCTTAGAGCCCTGTGCAGTGCCCAAAGGAGCTGCAAGAGAGCTGGAGAGGGACTTTGAACACGGCATGTAGTGACAGAACAAGGGGGGATGGCTTCAAACTGGCAGAGGACAGGTTTAGCTTAAGTATTGGGAAGAAACTCTTTACAGTGAGGGAGCTGAGGCCCTGGGACAGGTTTCCCAGAGAAGCTGTGACTGCTCCACACCTGGAAGTGTTCAAGTCCAGGTTGGATGGGGCTCTGAGCAATCTGGAATAGTGGAAGGTGTCCCAGCCCACGGCAGGAGAACTGGAAGTCCAAAGCCTTTAAGGTCCCTTCCCCTCCAAACCATTCAGTGACTGATTCTATGATACTCTGCAACACCTCCATGCAATCACATTTGAAATAATATCGTTATTGCATGCTTAATGTGGATCATTAATTCTTCTGCCATGGACAGCCTTTTCCAGTGCTTTATATTGTTTCCACAGCACAGTCATTTAAAAAGTCATACTTAAGGGGTTTTTATTTCCTCCAATAACACAGTTCATTTCAAGCACACAGTTCCAAATACAGGAGTGCATTTTACTTCTGTGAGACAACACAAGAAACTGAACAATCTGCTTGACAGGACCCTGGATCACCTAAAGTTCTGCCTTCAAAAGAAGGTTAAGATGATTTCTAGAGATCCCTGCCCACACAGACATTTCTGATTGCATGATTCTGATGGCAGAGTTCTCACAGAGTCAGAACAAATATCATTCAGTGCATCTCAAAACTTACTTCTGCTTTTCTGAGACAGGGATTTAAGTTGCATTTTTTGAGTATGCGTGCTTATAGCTTACTCATCAGAAATTTTCCTTTTTCTGATAGATAATTATCATGCCTAATAACATTTAAGACACTGTCAGATACACAAAGGGGCTTCATCCTCTGTAGTGAAAGAAAATACAGGATGAAGTACAATTAAAAGTTTTACTGAACTTAGAGATGAGTATATCAACTATTCTCCTTTTTCCCCCAGTTTTTAACAGAAGTTGTAATGGAGAGATGGTGGTTTTAAAGTTGGCATGAGTCTCTTTTTAAACATTGTGAACCCATTAACTGTGTAATGTTATGTACAAAAATTCTGATTAACACGTGATTCATGGGCCCATATATTCCACTATTTAATACATAAATTTCTCCATTTCACCTGAGTGCTGTGCTTGGCCTCTCCATTCCATACATGCAGCCCCTGGCCCAGGAGGAGAGCATGCTGGAATTTCTGAAATAAGAACAGTAAGTCATCATACATTTCAATTCCTAAAATTATTCCTGGTAACAAGTCTCAGACCCAAAATCTATTTTGGGATGACTGGCAACTCCTAATCTCTGAGGTTGTGAAGAAGGGGATACTCTGTTATAAAAAAATCACAAGCTTGAATACTGAAATGAACAGAAATCACAAGGTATCACACTGCATTTTAATGCTCTGGCACTGACAGAATAAAACCTGCAATAAAATGAGGTATTTCTACTGTCAGTAAAGATTATGCTGCTTGTCACCTGCAGTACTTCTGTTAAGATCATTTTCATAACAATCCCTCAGAGGACAAACCAAAAAAAATACATCACAAAACAAAATCAGGATTCACTTATCAGACTACTTTTTAATACTAACATGGACAGCGTATTTCAAGAGAATTAAGTGTACACAGGGGATGTGCTGTATTTCATCCAGAGCTTCAATTATTCTTTTAACTCACAATAGCTTATTTTATTTATTGCCTTGTCTTTTAAAGTCTTCTCTCCAATTTTTTTCTTACTGCTCACTGAGTGAGATAGAAACAGGCTTATTTACTTCCACTCCCTCAAGTACGAAAACATTAATGCTAATAGTAATTTATTTAATGAACTAATCAGCGTATTTAGACATAAGGAGAAAATAATTTAGACCCAAGATTCTTTCTCTTTATAAGTAATTGCCTCAGGATTTTTTCCCCAAGTAATGCTAAAATTAAATCTAGATTTCCAAAAAGCAGGTGACCCTTTAACACACAGACGGTTCTGCAATTTCCTTTTTCTTACATTCTCTTTCGTTTCTATATTTCTACAATAAAATCAACCTGAATTATTTCAGCTCTGTAATGGGAATTATGATATTTATTCTAAACGGGCCTAAAAGAAGTATAACACAAATAATCTCCCTTTTAACAGAGAAGTCAGCATGATTATTTCCAAATGTAAATCAGCATACACACCCTTGGTGTTGACTGTTTTTGCTGTCACCTCCAGTTTCTCCAATGGTTCTGTTCCAATATTTTCTAATTTAATGATGAGCTCCTGGGCCTCTCCATTGTACAGCTGGACAGACACATTAGTGGAGATTTCATCCCCTGAAGAAGGCTGAAGTGTATGTGCAGACCTACAAAATGTGACAAGCATATTATGATGAAAATGTTAAAAGCCTGTCCAGGTTACTCTATTCACTGTTCTTGGCAGACTCAGAAACAACTGCTGAAGACACTAGATACCAATTTCCATTCCCATTTTTAGAACCATTGAGGACAGAAATTAATAACTTATGCATAAGACAAGTCAGATTTCAAACAATACAGAATGCATATTTAACTCTGAAAGCTTGTTAAAGTACCTGCAAAAACTGTAAGGAAGGATAAAGGAAAAAAAAATCAAGAGCAGGTCACTATAATGAGCAGGTTTAGTGGACAGTGCAGGGCATAAACCTCTCAGCAGTGGATCCTGAGAAAATTCCCAGTGTGAAAGGTGAAACAGTGACTAGAAACGAACTCTGTGGGACACAAAAGAGGGAAGGAGGTTGCAGAACAAGACAGATGGGCAGAGGTTCCATTCCTGACTGTATTTTCCATGCTAATGCAGAGTGATCAGAAGACATCAAGGATACAAGGACAAAGTTACTGAGATTAATGACCAATAATTCCACTTCTTTTTGCAGGTATTCCTGCCATCCTTCCCTTTGATCCTGTCCTTCCTTACCACAAGACAAGCAGCCTCCACAAACAGGAGCAGATTTCAGTCTTTCAGAACAGATCTGTGACAAGGACTTCAAACAAGTATTTTCTGATCATTCAGAATATACTATCATGTACTGTTAGCATTTCAGGGCTCTGAAATTTGAACGCGTGGAGTGAAAGGGAGCAAGGAATTTCTTTTTTCTTCCTCATATTGAGATAAAAGTATCATGGAATTGCATACCAAAAAGCAAAACAAATCATGTTTTCAGTTACTATATAAATGTACATGTATTCATTAGTGATTTCTTCTGCATATTTTTCTCTCTTACTTTTTCTTTCTTCTGTCATAATTGATCTGAATTAATAGTGATGCCTGGATTGGATTGTTAAGATATAAACAGTGAATTCTTGGCTTGATATATCCCTCTTTGCCCAAAATCAAATTTTTGAGCACAACAATACTGCAAAATTATTTCTGCATATTTCTATGAAATTCCATGGTTTCAAGCAGTAAAACAAAAACTCAGGTTTGCATTCTAAAGCAAATAACGCAGATTTAGATTATGTCCTGTTGTACTCAAGCATGCATCATACACTCATGTGGAAGAGCTTTTATTCAGCATGTGACTAACACTTAAATATGACCAAATAAAATTATCATTTAATTTAATTTTTCACCTTGGAAGGGAGGTGCTGATCTGCAACCTTGGCAAAGCTGGAATGACTTCAACAGTGCAGCCATTGGTCTTCACTCCTGGCAGATTGTCCAGAAGGCAGTCACTGAAGACTCCAAAAACTGAAGTATGATAACCTGAGGTTTAGAAGAAAACACCAGTTATGTTGTGAATTTTACTGTTTCCTGGAAGGTCTAAAAGTACTAAGTTTACTGGTCAGATCTTTTCAGTGTATCTGCTACCCAAACCACCACCTTCTCTACAGAAAAATCTTCTCAGGACACATCCTATGTACAGGACTTTCAAACTCCTGAAATAACAACATTTATAAGTACCTGACAATGTACAAACAACACGTGTTCACCTCTGCATCTGTGGCATGTAAAATAAAAGAAATTGTAACGAGGCTCTGATTTCTACAATGCATCACAGTAACTTCTGCAGAATTCTTTACAATTCTTTACAAGTTATAATGGACACCATTTTACAACTCATCACCAAATTCACTGCTGCACATAAAACATGTCAACCTTCAACACACGTTCCCTACTTCCTCAGAAAAATGTTTACAGGAAAGAATCTCAACTGCATCCAGAAGGATAAAAGAATCCTGAAGGACATTATTAATGGAAAAAAAATAAGCATGCATAAACACAGACACCTGTCGTGAAAGACCACAAACTTCTGAAAGTTCAATTTAGTAGAAAAATACCTCCCCACTGATTCCTTACCAGGCAATATTTATGAGTTGTATCTGAAGGAAAATTTGATACATTGACACACAGAAAGCTGCCAAGTACAGAAATCAACTCCTCTACTTGCAATACATTTTTAGTATGTGGAACTCAAAGGAGACAGCTACAGTACAAATGTTCTGAATGCTTTGATGCTATTCTGTATTTACTGAAATTGTTTCTGGGGAAAAAAATCACATGAAAAATTGTTTTATGAGCAGACACAAAAGCACTTAAGAAAAACTCAGAAAAAAAGAGTTTCTTAAAGTTCAAAGCCATCTTCTTTTAGTGCTTAGCTTTACTAAAGTGGTTCTTATCCTGTATCCTAATTTTGCATTCCAGGAAGACATATTTAAAAATGTGATTTGGTAAGATGATTCACTCCTACTACATGTTGAATCCATCCTCTCCACATATGCCTCCTTTTCTAGGTCTGCTTGTCTTCTGTAAAAGCTCTTTAATTTTCTTCCTTACTACAAACACAGTTTTATTTAGTCTTATTAATGAAATGATATCTTGACTGCAACAGGCCATACACCCTGGCTAAATTGTTTCCACGGAAGCAATCTGCAAAAATTTCTGTAATCTTACATGAACACGATTAATTAAGGAAAAAAAAAAAACCCTGCAAGATTATCTTCTGCATTCTCAAGAAAAAAGTTCAAATAATCCTCCTCAGAAGCTTTCCAAATGAAAGCATTAATAAAGGGGAGCTGGAGTTCATTATCCTCATCCTCTCACACATGAGATACTCCAAGAATGTGCTCGTTACTGCTGCTGCAACCAAGTGATTCATCAGGCTGTTTTTAATGAAGCCTGGTACAGGAAACAGATTCCCTATTTTTCTTCCTTTACTTACTGAGGAGAATTTACAGTGGTGAACACACACGTGGCAAACAAAGCCATGCAACACAAAGGGTTTGTAAAAGGGTTGTAAAAGGGTTTACAAAGGGTTGTAAAACTCAGGCTGTTCTTCCAGCAAAGAGTGAGTGGAGCCATCCCTTACCATTGACAGTGATCTGCCCTGTGGTTTGGGGAACACCAACCAGAGTCACAGGGTAGAGCCCAGATTCTGCAGGGAGGGACAGGGCAGCAGGGAGAGATTCAAATTCTACTCCAGTTGTCAGGAGACCCTGAAAAAACACATTACACAGATAAATCCATTTATGATGTACACTTACATTTTTATGCTACATACTTATATTTGAATCCCATGCATTACATCAGCCAAACTTTTATGATTTATTCCAATTTACTCATAGCAGTTATTTTGGGTTTAAGTTGCAGTGACTGCAGCATGCATCCAGAATTACAGCAGGATTTGTGTACAACATGGAAAAATGTTTCAGGAACTGAGCTGGGAATGATGCATGAAAAACTAATAAAAATTTATACCCAAGAACAGTAAAAAAAGCCACAGATATCATCTGCACGGTGCTGTTTTGTACTTATATTTAATTGCACCTGTGACTTTAACTTGAATATTTGATAGATTTTAGGCAGTGAAAATCAAACATCGATGGCAGATCTTGCTTAGCTTTAATTACTGGCCAAACTATGTTTTCTAAGAGGAAAAAAAAATATTTGTATTTACAGATAACAGAGGAAGTCTAGCTTAACCATCCAACCTAAACATTTCAGTGAGTTGGAATAATGCATTCATTTTGCTGAACCAATCCTCTCAAGCCTAAATGCCTGCAGTTACTCCCTTAGTGTCAGAGAAATCTTTTAGCATCCTAAATTTAAAACATGGGACAAAACAAGAAATGAAGCAGAAAAAAAAATCATTGAAGAAATTTCTGAACACTGTTTTTAGTAGATTGGGGGTTTTCTTCAAGCTTGGTTAATGAAATGAAGATGCTTGAGTATAGAATGTGCTGTTAAAAGTAAATTTGATTTTGGAAAGCACATAAATCCAAGTTACCTGTTGTTTTCCTACATACATGTTTATTTTAATTTTTGAATAAAGATGCTACAAAGACCTCATCAATAAAAATATTAAGGACAACTGGATTAAATCTCAACTCTGTGTGAATGCTTCATGAGAACTGAGAACCCTGTTAAAGAGGAACAAACTACTTTTGTGAAGAGAAATGGAAAAACATGTAACACACCCAAAATCTGTAAAATCTTTGTTCTACCAATTACTTCTTTGTAGACTTGACACTCTTGAGACAACACCTAATTCACCCAAAGCGACTTTGTGGAAAGCTGCATTAGAGAACTCTGTCCTTGAGACTGCACAAAATTCCATTTCAACATTTTACTTGATCTGTAAATAAATATTCTGCCACAGCCTCATTTCTGCTGAATTTTTATTTTCCTCCCATTTCACATGGAGACTTCAGCTGTCAGAAAGAATCCACAAAAGCACAAGTAAAACCTAATTTTGCCTTTCTATATATTCACCACCCAGTGTATCAGAGCACTGGGACTTTTTGATTCCCACATTAATCCTTCCAGTGGGATTCACCCCACAGAAATGGGATGAACATACTTCCTTTAACACTGATGTAGCCTCAATCTTCACTACAGTTCTGCTGCTTTTGCTTTGGCTGAAGCAAATCTTAGAACACAAACAAAAGATAGCCCCATACACTATCCAGAACTCACTTTTATAATGAGTATAGAAAGCTTTTAAACTTTACTTAGTCTCAAAACCACTGATCTAACACTTGGCCTAATATTCAAATACATTTGAATTATTCAGGATTCATCTCAACTAAAAACTTTCATCCAAGCAAGGACTTAAGTCCTGCAAAATCAGTGATAAAAAACCCCCAAACCCTGCAATGTCTTGTTTACTATCAACTGTAGTAAATGTAAATAAACAAAACTGACAGGAGCCCCTACATATTTTCTAATATGTCATGCAAACCTTGAAAACAAAGGGATTTTTTAAAGAACAAACACAATGTAAATGCCAAAACACCTGCACCAAGCACACACTGTGCCTGGGCTAGCAACTGAAGAGCTTCAAGAGCACTAGTACAAAAACATGAAAGCATCAGTCCATGCCCCCACTTTCAGAGTTCTACTGTTCAGTAAAACTTCCAAATTTTGAAAAGTAAAGACATTATGAAAGCATTACAACTCATTGAAATGAGAAAAAAAATCAACTAGACTTCAGATTTCCAGACATAAATTGAAATCAAGATACTTACCCTTAGAACTTAGGCCACACTAGTGAGTTTTAGAAGACAGTGACATATCTTAGAATGTCTGAAAGACGATTTCAAGATAGCAACTTGCTGAATCAGGCAATTCTGCACTATTTGCCCAACATTGCCCTCTGGTGCCTAAAGTTCTGCAGTTTAACAGTGAAATCCTGATCAAAGCTGAAGTACTCTCACATCCATTAACTAAAATATTTCAGCCACGCCACCAAAAGTAGGGAACTGTGTTAGATTTCTTTTCCTGAGAGTTTTATACATTATTTCAAGTAGTAATACTCAGTAATCATTTAGTCATCATTTGGTAATAATTTCTCTTTCTGACCCTATAGGAAAATATCATCCAAATCCAAGGTTTCCTCCAGGGAATATATGAGTCACACACACAAAGAAGTGTTTACATTTCTTTGTATTCTTATAAAACAATTTAAATTGTCTTAGAGTGAATGTATGCATCCTTTTATCACAGCATGTCTTTCAATCACTTCAAATCTCATTTTAGTTTTAAAGGAACAAAACAACTTGCATGTAAATGGCAGCATTTGAGGATGCTGTTAAAATAACATGAGTATGTAACTGCTTTTTTTAGGTTTTACTTACCAATCCCAAAATGCAATCATTCTTTTTTTAAAGTAACACGACCTTCAAAGTTAGTTTCCACGCTGAACATACTTGTATACCATGTTGTCAATACTTTACACAAAAACTGTCAAATACTTATTTTAAAGGAAATTTTCCCTACTATTTCTAATATAGTTATTTTAGGCAGACCTAGAAAAATACCAAACACAAACATTTTTATTCTTTTCCCCCTTCACCTTTCTGCGTACATTCTTCACTAATGCAGTCTCTACTAAATGTAGTTGAGCAGTAAGTAAATATTCTCTCAAGAGAGTAGAAATAGCAAAAGATGTGAATTCAGGAAAGAGCAGTTCATGGAAACAATTTAAACCATCATAAGCAAAGTTGTGGGACTGATTATATATCCAGATTTATCAAAATTTTAGATGCTCTTTTTAAACATCAACATAAAGCTCTTCACTAATAGCACAGTTTTGAAGTTAAAAAAAATAAAAAAGCAATGGCCATTCTTAAAGCATCATTAATCAAAATACCACACTTGATTGTGTTAAATTAAATACAGGTCCCAAACAGAAGGAGGACTACAGAAAAAATATTTAATTCTTGAATAATTACTAAGTGTTATAAATTGCAATGTTTCTGTGGGTTAGGGTAGCATTTTTTTGTTTCCTGATATTTATTTATTAAATACAGTTTACACTGTTTATAGATCTTGTAGCTTTCTTGGAACTATGGCTGTACTTTCCACAGTAAGAGCAGAGAAAATGCTCTTCCTCAATACATAACATTACCTCAAAATTTCTCAGCTTTTTTTTTTTTTTTAATCAAGGAAACTTGATAAACAAAGACGAAAAAGTAGTTAAAATCTTAGAGAACTTAACATTTTGCACAGCATCTTCATATGTATTTTTAAGTAGTAGATCTCCCCAGCCTGTACTGAAGTTTGCTACTTTAAGCATTTCTTTCAAGATACAAAATAAATCCACTGGAGATTTCCCAGATTTTTTTTTATTTTTTTTTTGAAGGCCTAAAACATGAAGACCATTTTTTTCTGCATAGAAAACTGCAGTAATGGCAGTAACTGCAGAACAAACTGCAAAAGGGCTTGGGGTCATCACTCACATACCTGAACAAGTCTGTACAGAAATCAATATTCCTGGCAGAAAAGGCAAAGTGGTGGCACTCATTTACAGATGAACATCCCTTCTCCAGGTGACCTGGACCCCAGCACCAGCATGGCAAGAACATTCTGTCTAATCCAGCACAGCCAATTCTGGTTAGGCTCATTTTTGTCTCTCATTCTGCTGATTTAAGGTACCTGCTGAGTTTTATTAAAGCATTTGTTCTGATCAACCCCAAGATCTCTCCTACTTCACTTTATTGACTCACACAACTGTGGGAGCTAATCACTTCCATGCTTCATGACTAACATTTTCATTTGTAATTTTACAAATGCACCTTTCATTGGACCAGCCTTCTAACTATATGGACAAAACAGAAACATAAAATAGAAAAAGACAGAAAAGGAACACAGAAATGGGGCAGGAATGAAGAATAGGTACCTAATTAGAGTCCCAAATCAGGAATATTCATGACAGGAAATTAACAGTAAAAACAACAAAGATGGGCCAAGATCCTTGAGAACAATAAAATAAAATAACAAAGAAAATCAATTGTTCAGGGTTTATCATTGGAGCAACACTAATCAAAGTCTTGTGTCTGCAGTCTCACGTCAAGTCTAGAAATTCAATGCCTTTTACTTAAGCACACCTCAATTAACCTACATGGCCTCAGCATTAATACTTCAATTAATGAAAAAGCTCAGGAAGCCTTTCCATTGGGAATCACTCTCCTTAACAACCTGTGCTCAATGCTAAGTTGTTTATCATCACAACAGAAATTCAACAACCAGAAAGACACAGTAGGAAAAGTACCATTGCAAAAGCTTGGATTTCATTTAGCATTAAATTTATCAGAACAGCAAATCTAAATTGAGGAAAAGGGGGAAATTTTAAAAAATAAATAGGACTGCAGATTTCAGTACAGTACATATTGGTGAATGGTGGACCATGGAAATGACAAAGAAAAATGAAACCAAGCAATGGAGAACTCAGTGATGATTGGAAACAAGCCTGAATGAGCAGTCATCCTGCAAAGGTGAGGTGCTGAGTCAAGCAGGAGGAAAAATATGAGAAAAACAAGCTGAAATTGCCACTAAATGACAGAAAAGGATACACTTGCTATGAAACTGAGTCTGTGAGAGTAAATAATCAGAAAGAATAGGATATGTGATGAGAAATCAGACAAGAAAAGGGTGTGGGGACTGCAGGCATGAGTACATGTTAATAATAAAACACACCATTTTAAAATATTAACCAGCACTCTGAATTATTAAAATGAAAACAGAAGAGTTTATTCCTATGATAAAGTAATACCTATTCCCACATTCCAGAAAGTTCACAGATGAGATTGGAAAATCAACAACTTAGGTTGGAAAGAAAGGGTAGAAGTCATCTTGTTTAGCCCAGTGCTCAAAACAGGGGTAACTCTGATGGTAGTTTAGGTTTTTCACATCCTGTTCACTCAGGTTTTAAAGATTTCTAAAAAGGGTCTCTCTGGACAAGCAGTCCCAGTGTATGATCCCCCTCATGCTTGGGAAAAGGGAGTTTTTATTAGGGAGGGAACTTTCCCATGGCTGCAGCACGTTCCCTGACTCTCATCCTTACACTGGGCACCTCTGGGAAGAGCCCAACTCTGGTTTTGCTGCACTTTCCCGTTTTGGGATTCAACACAGCAGCGGGAATTACCCCAATATTCTCCTCTACAGACTGAACAGATGTCAGTGTTTTTCTCATTTGGGGAGCTCCCAACTGGCCTCAGTTCCAAAGAAATTGGCTCTAAAATTCTAAATCAAGGGGAAGAAGCTCTTTCCTCAACTTGCTACAGTCTTGATCAAGATACAAATCTACCAAATCAACCAATTTATCCAAGTGAGCCCACATTAGTGAAGAGCAGGATTTCTCAAAGCACTGACTAAAGAGTGACATTAATCACTTCAATGATTTGTATCTGGCTGGCAAATTACCTCCTCTTGTGCTTACCACTGGAACTGGAATTCAGTGTTAGTTCCAAGACAGAACTTTATCCCAACAACAGCAAGGAGAAGTACTGGTGCTACTACAATTAATTTGCTCAGGGAATGGATGTTGTGCAGATCTACTCAAATGCATTGCAAGTTCTTGAGTGCATATAACCACACAGAAGGAATTTCCTCAATAAACAATTTACCAAGTTTTTATAATATATATAACAACATCATTACTTACACAATACAAATTAGATTGTAAATTAAAATTTTCTAATCAATTAATTCCCACAGAGACCTTTCTGATGTGCAACTTTACAACTAGTTTTTCTATTAATCCTTAAAAAATGTGAGTACCTCTGTGAGGGTGAGAGAAAATGCTGCTGGAGAAACTGGCATGTTAGCTTGCAAGAATTAATTTTATTGTGCTATGAGAACAAAATCTTTGGGCATGTTTCCTTCTCATGGAAAAACACTTTATTATATGTGGTTTAAGATCGGTAATTTGGGTCAACTTGTTTGACTAGACACTGCAGTAGACATATCAATAAAAAAAAAACCCAAACAGAAATAACAAGCAAATAAATGTACACTGATTCAATTAGCGTAACGGAACAAAGGGCTCCAAGAGATGTGATTTATATTTAAAGCAATACTAAAGGTAAAAATATTTAATACAGAGGAAAATGCTGAATTAGGACTGAGTGGATATTAAGTTGGTCTGGTAGTTACAGAACTTTTAACCTTTAAATGGATAACAATTTTTTTCAAAATCCTCTTAGTTGGAATAAAGAAAGAAAAGAAAAACCACAATTTCCTTTTTTTCAGGATACACTTCAGGCAGTCAGCTGAAGTAGTAGAAAGCTTGGGCTTGATCCTTCTAACCTCACATATTTCTACACTGGTTTAGTCTTTTTCTTCCCTCCCTTCTGATCACCTGACATTAGAATGTTTTCAAATAGCCTAAATCACTGGTAAAACAAATCCATGAGCTGAAGTTTTTGTTAAAACCCAAACCTTCTCAGACCTAACCATTTTAGCTCATCAGGTTTTTAAATTGTGGTCAAAATGGGAATTTGAAAAGCAAGGATGAATGCGGACTTTTAAACTACAGTAGCAAGTGTACAATAATTATAAGGTTTCAGGATATAATTATTACTTGAAAACCAGTCTATGTAAATCATGTAGCAGGAGTTCTACTCAAAGCAGAATTGTACAGAACTGATTTATGGGTCACTGCCAGTAAAGCATTTAAACACTCTTGAGTGGCAGAGATTTTTCTTTTCAATATCTCATCACCAAAAATATGAGAAAACTGACACCACACTGTTAAACTGAGGTTATGCTGGCTTAAACCATCTTTCAAGAATATTTATACAAAACCGTATTTGAAAGTCCAAATGATATTTTTCTTCAGAAAAACAGCAGAAAGAGAAGATTTAGAAAGATGCATACCATGTTTTCTACTCGGAGCTCAAAAGGCATAGGGTTGTACACCATCAACTGAACTTCACACACATCTCCCTGGACCCACTGGAAGTCTGCAAGGAATAATCACAGAATTAAGGCAGGAATTATCTAATCATAGGGTTATAGAATACCAGCAGCATCTGAGCAGTCAGATTGTTATACTGCTTAATATCTCTCTATAATCTGCACAGCCCAAATCCTACTCAAGAGCATTGTGTGACACAAGCTGTAAATCCCAGGCAAAGCAATAGGTTAAGGGACTGGAAACATTCATTAACACAGCAATAGTGCTCTAAAGACCCAGTGCTTCATGGGCAAAATTAACTCAGGCAGCAATTCAAAACACTACTTCAACACAACCTTCACTTCCAACACTTAAAGGTTTCCATACTTGGAGTTATGTAGAGTACACATGGCCTTGATATTGGAGACTTGGATAAGAATCAAGCAGGTAAGAAATGAACACAACAGGAAGAAGGAAATCACAAGTCATCATATAGACACAGCTGATTATATGGAGTAAATAAAGAGACAGTGAAGTAAAAGTGGATCAGGTAAAAAGATGTACTTGCAGTTTATATATTAGCACTAGACAGGCTGAACATTAAAGATACTTCACTCTGCCAATTTTAATCTTTCTTGAGTTTTATAATTTAAGGAGATGAGGCTGGACTAGTGGAAGGTGTCCCTGCCCATGGCAAGGGAGGTTGGAACTGGATGATCTTTAAAGTCCCTTCCAACCCAAACCATTTTGTAATTCTGTGGTTCTGTGGGAGATTATGGAGGTCAGCAGCAGAGATACAAATTTTTAGTAATTCTTCAATGCAGAAAGATTATTTTATATCAGCACTTCAACGCATCTATCTTCTAAATTTCTCACAGTGAACCACATGCACCTGAAGTTCAGACTTTAAACTAAATGCAGCAAGATTCTCCCTGCAAGCTGAGGATCTGCAGTCCAAGTAAACAAAAGGTGGTTTAATTACATTTGTTAAATAAATCATGATTATGAGCTAAATTATAACATACATGGATTAGTTCTTACTAATTTAGCCAATGATTTTAACATACACTGCTAACAGTTTTTTAGTAGGATATTAGGAAATGTCCAGTAAAAAAAACTGGATTATCAATATTAAGACTTTAATGCACAGTTGAAGCAATCTGTACTCTAATTGTACATTCACAATCATTTACTATCTGATTACATTTTGCAAGCAATATTAGAGAGCTCAAGGGAGATGTACTTAATGCAAATGTTTAACTCCAATTAATGCTAGTGGAAATTAAACACATACATCCACAGATGTTAATGGGTTATATTACTGTGAAACCTGAAAAGCAGAACTGTTGATTAAAACAAAACATTCAAATTCACAGTGGTATGAGATGTTCTCTACATTTCATATTTAATTGCTTATTAGTATCCACAATGTCTTATGTATTCTGCAGCCCCCAAAACAGCCCGTTACTGCTCTTCACAGGTACAGAGTTAACCATTACGGTTTACTACAACAACAGAGGCACCTGCAGCAGCACAACAGCACAGCAGTCCTGAATCTCCACATTCTAGCAATCAGCACACTGTGGAATGTCTGTTCTGAAAGCACAACCATCCAACAGAGCTCTCCAGGCACAGGACTCATCCCACCACCTTTCACTTATGCCATTGATGTCAAACCTCTGGGACTGGGCCAAAGCTCCCAGCCAGTGTTTGTTCCTCATGCTGTGTGCATCAGTGTGGAAACATTTCAGGTGTGGTACCTTGTGGCCAGCACTTGGTGAAGCAGATTGAGGGATCCCATCAGGATCCTCAAGGTTTGGCACAAAATCCCATTGCTCATCACTGGGGAGCCTGGTTTTCTCCCGTTCCCCCTTCCAAGCTAGTTCAAAGCTCTGTCAGTGAGCCCCATTGCTCCTGTGCTAGAACTCCTCTTCCCATCTGAGAAAGGCTCATCCCATCAGGTGTTGATAGATCATCCCATGGTCAAAAAACCCATTTTTTTTCCATTGACACCAACCTCAGAACCACACATCAACCTAATGGAGCTGCCTGTTCCTATCAATATTATTTTTTGCTACTGGAAGGATCAAGGAAATCACTCCCTGAGCTCCTGATCTTATCACCAACTGTCCCAGGACCTTGAAGTCCCTTTGGATTGGCCTCAGACCTCTCTTTGTTGTTTTGTTGCTGCCAATCTGAACATCCAACAGTAGACAGTAATCAGAGGGTCTTTCTAGACTGGAATTTTCAAGTAATGTCCCTTGCCTGAGCTCCTGGGAGACAGCAGACTTGACTGGGTCAGGTCTGCACACAGGGCCCTCTGCTCCCCTTTGAAGGGAGGGAGTCTCCTGTGAGAACCACCCTTCTCCTGCTAACAGAGGAAATTGTGATGCAGGCTCCAGGTGATGCTGCTTTGGGAGACCCCTCTGTCCCAGAAGGACCCTCAGCCACCTCATCAGTTGTTTGGCCTTTTCATTCTGGAGCCCCAGCCCTGTTGTAGGTGCCAGTCCTACTTGTCACATTCTGAAGAAGAGGAGGAAGAGGAACCTTCCTCATAGTATGTGCAGTGACCTGGTTCCATCCTTCACCTGCAGCATACCCCTGACTGCCAGTCCCTCCACTCATCACCCTGCTGGGCTCTGAGCCCATCTGCTTCTCCACTGCAGAGAGAGAGGTGATCATTCTACTCCACCCTGTGCTTGCCAGGCACAGCTGTGGGCACCACAGCTGGAAAGACATGGACAAGCTGGAGAGGATCCCAAGGAGCACCACAGGGGTGATCAAGGACTGAGAACCCTCCTGATGAGGAAAGAGTAAAGGAGTGACATATCCTCTCTGGGGTGAAGAGAAGGCTCAGGGGTGATATCAGCACAGTATTCCAGTAATTAAAGGGCTGCACAAAGAGGACAGAAGCTCATTCCTCACAAGGAGCCACAGGAAGAAGACCAAGAGTAACAGACAACAGCTGCACTGAGACAGGTTTTATTTTCTTACTAATTTTTTTTGTTTTTGTTTCAGTAAGAACAGTGATTCAGTGGAACAACCTCCCCAGGGACATGGTGAAGTCTGAATCAATGGAGGTTTTCGAGATGAGAACGAAATCCCCTGTGAAAAATGTGCCAGGGCAGTGCTACAGAATTGTTTCCTTGGGGGAAAAGTTTGAATGGAAGGGTAAAATGAGCTATATTTGTATCAGCTAATACAGGTATGACAGAGCTGCTGGAGCTACTAGCAGAACTATATTATATATTCTTGCTGCTTTAGACTATCAGCACTCAAAACCAACAAAACACTTCATGTCAAAAATCAGTAGGTTTATTTTTTATGACTAGCATGCTATTAAAGCAATTTAACTAGAATATAATTATCCTTGTTATTGTTTCCAATCAGAAAAGCTTATCAAGTTGAAAGCTGAAAACATTTCAAGACTTTCTAAATAGGTTTTGTTTCCCTTTGGTTTGTCAGCAGTGCTCGATTTCCTTTGCTGTAAAACAATAATTTAACCAAAATATGGAGTACTATCTCCATGTAAGAAAAACAGTTCATTTGTTATTGTGGTTTTTAATTAATGTTAAATGCATGCCATTAAAATACTCTCATTATTTTCGAAGTTTATAAATTTCTCAGCTTCTTTCAAAGGAAGTATTTGCTTTTATTTTGTTTTTTGTTCGCTAAACTTTGAAACATTAGAGGCTTTTAGCAGTGACTGCAATGTTTATATACTTCAAAAGACAAATGCTGTAGAGGATAAGAAGCAATCAGACATCGCCTTAGGCTAAATAAAAACCCAAAAGAATAAAGTTCAATGTAAAATGTAAATCTCCTATGGTACACAAAGCACCAAAACAAATCCTAACCAGTTCAAAAATGCAGCTTCCTTTCGTATCATCAAGGAATGAGAATTAAGCATTATAACACTGTGTGACAAAACTGGGAGTAAAGTTTTATTTAAATGAAAAAAACGTGACATGGTATAGCTGAGATTAAATGTTGAAAATTTAATAGTAATCAAACTCCCAGTAAATTATTAAGAGAAATCAAGAGAGCATTGTAAGATGTTCCCCCATGTACACATTTTTAAATTTATCCTTTAACTAATTCTTCTTATCCTTTTTTAAATTTCTGATCCTTTTTCTTTTGAAATTGAAGCAGTGCTGCAGCAAAGTCACACTGAGCCAAGTGTATCCCAACTGCCAGATAATCATCCCTGCCCCTGCACATCCCAACTGTTCCTGTTGCAGCTATTTATTGAAAATACACATCACCATAAACCCAACTAGAAAACATGCACGTTCTTCTCAGGGTGAGGGATATCAACTTAATCATAACCAGGGTCCTCAGCAGGAGCACAGCCCACAAATGCTGGAAAGAGCAAACCACCAGAGATTCTCAGAAAACTGGTCCTGCAGGCCAGCACAGTCCAGATGAACAAGGAGCCAAGTTAAGATAAAACATCCTGCAAATTTCTGAAGTTTTTACAATCAGTTCTGTTCCACAGTCACACAAATCTTTTTTGTGCTGACATTGATGCCTCTGGTAAAAATTATCAGACGTGATACTCACAAAAGCCACAGAAAGAACTACCAATATTTGTAACTTAATCCAGGATTTAAACAAACTTCTATTATTTTTCCAATGGCACAATTAATGCATGAAAGGCTTTATAATCTTTATAAAAAGAAAATTACTAATACTCCTAAGAGAGTTTAAAAACTTTTCCTTGGCTGAACTGTCCTTAAGCAAAAGGGACTAATCAGACAGTTCATCACAGTTAAATCAGAATAGGAAAAGAAAAAACCACAACAGTGCATTTTCCTCAGGGCACTCAAACTGTGGTGGCTGCCAAGCAGAGCGTGTCAGAACACAGTTTTCCCTGAATTCTCTTTTGTTTGAGGAAATAAAAGTAGTTTATCTCTTCTGAAAAATCAGTGTTTTTATCTATGAGACTTTATTCCTCTTTTGAATATGAAACTGTGCCCCAGAGATTTGTTACTTCAGGACTTTAGGATAAAGAAATGGTTATCTCAAATAAACGACAGCAATGTTCAGGTTTGCTTCCCTTGACCACAGAAGATTCTCTAATTTAACAAAATAGCAGAATATACAGAAAATACTGTAAATTATTCTTACCTATTTTCTTATTTCGCTCTTCCCCACGACTGTGTGCAATAATTGGAGAATATATGAAGGGGCTTTTGGTTGACACATTCTGACCAAGTAAACTTTTCATTTTGTGAGGTCGGAGACTGGTTGGGAGGTTCAAGAGCTTCACAGATCTGTTGAGTAAAAATAATTTCTAATTATTTCATTTATTCTATTTTGTAACAGGTGACTGTGTTAAAAAAGAACTGATAAATATGAAATGTCAGTCTGAGTTTGATAAAATACCTGAAATGGAAGACTTGAAGCAAACATTTACAATACAGAAGGAAGTAACACCAATCCAAGGAAACTACAGTTTCAGAAAGCTCTCAGAAAACTAATAACAAAGGAAAAAATCTTCTTTAGAAACCAAAAACACCAAAACTAGCCAGAACAGTGATCTGAAATCCAGCTACTAATTTTTGAGTGCAGACTGAACCACAACTCCAGTGCAGAAAGCAGCCAAATACTTAATTTAAACCCAAACTAGAATCCAGACAAGATTTCATTAGCCAGTACAAATAAAGAAACTTCTCCACAGTGAATAAAGCTGATTTTAATACGGTGAAAATGCAGAGTTGCTGCTGGAAGGAAGGAAATGTCTCAGAAATTTGAGTGGGTTTGTTAAACAACCAGAAAGCAATTACAAATAGACAGAAAACAAATGATTTATTAGATTACATCCCTACTAGACCCAGTCCCCTCCAATGCCATGCAGGGAAATCATTGTTCTTCCAGTGCTGAGGGGAAAGTAAAGACTAAATTTTGGGCAGAAGAACATGCAATAAATTGGATATTCAGTAAAATCAGCAGCATTCTATAAACCTTTAGGACACCTAATTACTTCAAATCAGGAACTCGGCACAATAAAGAACAGATGTATCAGTATCACACTAATAGAAAGTAGACACACACAAGAAACCAAGATAATATGTTTCTGCTGAAAAGTGATGAAGCTGTAAGAGTAACAGTTCTCTCTATGAATCAAACACCTGATAAGAAATTACTAAATAACACTGAAAGTAGGTTGAAGAAGAAATAAATCACATCTGTATATTACATGTTGGTGATACTTAGTACCAGCATCAAAATCATGTGCAAAATCACAGACAACAAATTTGAGGAATAAAAAGGAAACTGTAAGAGATCCCTGATACTTCATATGTTAAAACCTCTTCTGATAGAATTTTTTACAAATTAGAATGTAACTTAAAGCAAAAATGTGAATTATATTTGTTTGAGGAAATAAACATTTAATTTGATAAAGAGGTAACAATGATGAATTTTATTTTATATACAGAGGAAAGTGCTTTAACTCCTTCATGGTTATTATGTAAATCCTGGTGGATAACCTGAATGCATGACAGTGGAAGGAATGTTCCTCAACCATGTATCAGAGAGCTGTACCCTCACAGGTCAGACATAGAAGAGGGCAGATTTTTTAATTTCTTTGTGTGAAAAGCTTCAGCCATGTCCCCTGGCCTGACAACACTGAATGCAAATGAGTGACAATTAAGAATTACTAACTAATTTCACTAGCTACCCAGAAGATTAAAATCCTGTATTTGGAAAATGTTAATTAAAAACAACCTTGCTTATGTGGGAAAGGAAAATTTCTCTTAAGAAATCCCATTATACTAAATAAACAGAGGGAAGGGAAAAAATGGCACTGAGTAAATTTGAAGTAGTAAGGAAAGTATGTAAAGACAACTAAAAGCAGCAGCGGTGAAAAGAATGAAAATTTTCCACTTTTAAGTATATTAGCAAGACAATTACCTTTAACACAGGTAAATTATAAAAATGAGAATAGTGCATTTTTTATCTGAGAAAATACCAGACGATGATTTCATAATTAACATGAGTAATGGAATATAAAGATTTTTCCTTGCCAAATCTCTTCTATTGCTTTTAAAGTACTGGGGAGAAAAGGTAACATTGCCACTGTGTTCCTATTTCACAGTGGCATTTCCATGCCTGACAGTATTTTGATTAAGAAATCCACATCCAAAATAAGCACCCACATTAAATGGATTAAAACTCACAGACCATGAAATGCCAACCGTAAATAGAAGTCATCCCCACCAGCAAATGTGGGTTTCTAGAGGCCTCTAACATGGATTGAATTATAAGCTGAGGTTATTCAACGTTGATCAGAATGACATTTCCACACATTTATAACTGATGTGCCAAAAATTAGCATGATTTAGCTCAGAGAACTCTGCAGTCCAGCAGCACAGCTGGTTCCCAATGGGCTGGGCAGCTCTGCAACACTAGATCTGTTGGGCAGATGTAACCAGAGGCTTTATATCTAAATTCAACTAATATTTCATTGGAGTACAAATTTTTATTACTATGGTTTTTATAGAAATTTTAAAAGACAAGAAGGAGAAGGAGAGGAGCAGCGATTCTTAAATATTAATTAAAGTTCATGCTAGGTTCCACACCTCATGGCAAAACAGGAGCTATTCCCAAAATTCCAAGCACAGTCAGGTCAAGACAAGTTGATAACATAAGTGGATATGTTTGTCCTCTTCTCTCAGCATACAAAACATTTTAAGTGACACAAAGTCTTTCCCTTTGAAGTCTTGGGAATCTCTTGCCAGAGTTCTGACTGGCCTCTTTTTCCAGTCTCTTCTCCCAGGTAACAAGTGACAGGATAAGAGGAAATGGCCTCAAATTGCACCAGGGGAGGTTTAAATTCAATATTAGATGAATTTTCTTCATGGAAAGGGCTGTCAAGTATTGGAAGGGGCTGCCCAGGGAGGTGGTGGAGACACCATCCCTGGAAGTGCTCAAAAAATGTGTGGATGTGGCATCTGAGGACATGGTTTAATGGTGAACATGGTGGTGGTGCTGGGTTGATGGTTGGACTCAATACTTTAAAGGTCTTCTCCAGCTTTAACTATTCCATGGTTCTGTGATGCTATGACTAAATGCATGACTCCCATGAAGAAGAATTCAATCAGCATTTGCCTCATTTTCTTCACTATTCAGCATACTTTCCCTGAAAAGGAATTATCTTTCCTTCAAAAAGAAAATATTTTCTTTCAGTCTTCTATTATTGATCGCCAGCAGCTGCTTTCTCTCTCTGACTCTAATATTTCATGCCAGGTTTCAACCTAAACAAGTTATTATTCATTGGCCTGACTGCATGAGGTGCCTGAATGGAACTGAGATTTAGAACAGGCCAGTGAAGGTGCCAGCTTGAAAATGCAGCATCTGGAAAGGGAGAATTACAAAAAGCACCACTTCTAGGTGAGTACCAAGCTCTGTGGATGGAGACTGCATCCAACTCATGGACATTTAGTATTGAAATGCTCAAGTGTTCAACTAAAATCTCAGCTGCAGCAAAATACCTTCCTTCAATTGAGTAAGAAACTGTTGAAGGACAGTTCTTCCAAAAAACAAAACTTCTCTCTGTCTGAAACTAAAGGTCACAAAGTATTTTCTGGTCAAAGGCTCTATTTTTGCTCAAGAGCTTCTCAAAACAATTTGACATTTTGACATTGTTCCATGTTCCTGTGATCCACACGCATAAAGTGACATGACTGCATCCTTTCAGTGTCCTTTAAAATTTGACAAGTACTGTGAAAAACTTAAAGATTGTGTTTAGGTCTTACTTCACAATAGGCAATTTGGTGAAGGGAACAGGAGGCAGCTTCAAACCATCTGGAAGAGTGATGACTTCCATTGTCCCAGGGCATTTTGCCGTGTAGCTTTCCAAGCTCTGCGTGACATCTTTCTTTTCTAGAAAATAGAATTTAAAAACAGTTTCAAACTCACATTTAACTGAGACTATAGCCTTTTTTTGTACAAAATAACTCAAATGACATGCCAACTAATTTCTGCATTCAGCACTCAGAGTTATGTTCAGCCTCGACAGATGGATCAAATATAATTAATTGACCTTAAACAAAAGAGATTTCTCAGAATTTTTCAAGTGCCAGTCTATACGTATTTTGTTAGTTTTTTTTATTGCCAAAATACAATTTTTTACAGTTCCATCTATTAAATCTATATATCCAAACAAAACAATCAGCCTCACATATATTAAGGTTATTAATAATAGCATTGTATGGGAACAATGACTGCTCTGAAACATTAGATTAAATAATATCAAAGGCAATGAAGAGCAACAAATTACTTTCGATGTTAACTTGTGTGGAAACTATCTAATCCTCAAAATAATTGTACTGTGTTATGCTCCTAAATCATAACTGGTAAGAACGATTTTCTTTGGTTTTGCTTAAAAATACAAGAACATTCAAATAAACATATTTTATTGGGATTATCTTCAAGAATTCACAATAATTGCATATTAGTTTTATCCAGTAATTTTTTTCAACAATTGTATCTCCAGGGGAAAAAAAAAAAGTCTATTTGGAAGTATTAAGCCTCAACACAAAATTGTATTTGATCTTCATGGTGCCTTCCAACCCAAACCTTTCTATGATTCTATGATTCCCTATTTCTCTGATGAAATGGAAGTCTGCAAACAGAGAAATACCTGAGAGTGTTTGTTTGGAGGGGAGAATGAGGCAGCTGAAAATACCTATATTGTTTTAAAATTAATATTCACAGTGTTGGAAGGAACCTTAAAATCCAACTCCCCTGCCATGGGCAGAGACACCTTCCACTAGACCAGGCTGTTCCATGTGCTACCAATAAAAATAATTACTCCATTATCAAAACTGCATCTAGAAAATACTTTGAGTATCAAAATACTCAATGATAAAACTAAATAGGAAAGGGAAGGGTGATAACAAGTAGTTATCATAGTAATACTACCAAAAAAACCTGCTTAGACCTGCTTAGGTGTACTGGGTTATGCAACAAGGTTTGGGTAGCAAGAAGTGGCCTTTGGAAGAAGGCACCAAGCTATCTCCATGACAGAGCCCATTTCAGACAACCCCAAAACAAACCTGCTGCTGCCCAAAGCTGGGCTAGTCACTTACTGCTGGTGGACCTCTGTGAGAACACATTTAAGAAAGGGTAAAAAATGCTGCATAGCAGCTGTGAGAGGGAGGAGTGAGAAAAATGTGAAAGAAACATCCTGTAAACCATGCCAAAAATACTAAAAACCTGCCCAAAACACCATCTTGGGCCTTGAAAAGCACAAAATCCAGCAATGTTTGTGCTGCCCACATCAATACAGCTTAGTTTGTGAATTCTACAGCCACGAGTACACACTCCTTCAAAGCAAATAAACATTGATAGTAATCCCCTTCACTATGGAATTAATGCTGCATAACTGACAAATTGCCTTGCTCATGTCTGTGTTTCACTGAACAGTCCTTGAGCCATTCCCCACCTTTTAATTGCCTGTAGGAAATATTCCCAAAACCACATTAATTAGACATCCATATACACTCAGAGCACCACAGCACAGCCAGGAGTTGTAGTGGGTCAAGGCTGGGTATTACCATCAAAATTTCAGATTATTTGCCATATTATGAGCAAGGGCACATAATGCAAGCAGAATCCACTGATATGGAAATCTTCACAGCTACCAGGAATGATGAAGATAATACTACAGCATGTGCTTAATTGTGCTTGAAACCAAAGGTCTGGCATTCCTGAGCACTGAGTTTCATCCCCTAGAGTGAAACACTGTCAGTTATTGTTCTCAAAAAAGGCAGGCTGCCATTTGAAAGAAGAATTTGTTTACAAATTTTTGAGTTGTGTAGTTATTTCACGGTAGCAGCTCCCCACACTTTCTGTGAGGAAAAAACCAAACCATTTTTCTATGTTGATGTGGTGTGAAACACAGCTTTAAACATGCTGCTGCCAGGCCAGCAGCTCAGTTCCTTTTTCTCAGCACATCTTAGCCAAGATGCTGAAGGAACCCACCTCAGCAGGACAGGATGGGAAGTATTCACAATGCAAAAGAGCTGCCTGATCCTGCCCAAGAGCCGCTTCTAAAAGCAACCACTGGAACCTTCTCCCTCGAGGAGCAGCTCAGCTCCCTGACTTCTGTGGCCTGATGGTTGCCAAAACCTTCAACAGCAATTTCAGCTCTGAATTCTCACAGCTTCTGGCTGCCTGACATTGTGTTCTCAGAGAAACCTCCTGGGAGGAGCCAATGAACTCCTGAACCTCCCTCCTGACCCACAGTTGGGAGATTTCTGTGATTGCCATCACCAGCACTTATCTTTTTGAAAAAAAAAGACAAAAACCAGCTGCTCTTGGAGGTCTTTACCCACCTGGTGCCTTCATGCTTGTACAGGTCAGCAGGAAGGCAATCACCACTTGATCCTGTGACCTGTGAATTCACCTCGGCAGCTGTAAAAGCCTGTCCTGCAGCTGGGAGCACTACTGGATACTCTTGTGTAGGAATCAGAGACTCATTTATTGACTGAGGAGTGACAGCTTATTTTCTCATCTGGATTAACTATGTTCACGGTTTTTTTTCCCCTCAGTTTCTCTCCAGACTCACTGAAAGACCAGGATCACAGAATGGCTGTAACCAAATAAAGCTGAGCAAAGCCACTGTCAGCACTGACACTGGAGCATATTCTGCTCAGTTTGTTCAGTATAACCCCATACTAGTTTCCCCATTTCATACCAAATTGGTTTTGACTGCTTCTGACAACCAAAGATTTTGGAAGTCCACCGATACTCTTAGAATTGCATTGCTTAACTACTTCAGCTCAACATAATGAGCACTGGTTTTGTGTCCAAGCTGCTTCAAACCTTCTTCCAATATGAGAGCACAAAAATCTGAGAGCTTCAGATGCACAGTCAGAAATCATTAGTGATTGAAATCTACTAAATGTGAAAAAGACAAGACTTTCTGCACGGTTCACAGTCATGTGGAGAAGTATTTCACAATAATGGAGCCATTGAAAAACCAGACCAGGACAGGACAGAAGGTCAGATAGAGACTAACATTTTTAAGCACTTTAGTAACTGTAATTTAACAGTGTACCACGAACAGCAGTTCATGTCTTGGCAGATAACACAGAAAATTATAAGAACACAATTGCTGTAACTGTGCTCTTTAATATTTGAAGAATTTTTAAACAGCTGTACTCAGGTTCAGTCACTACCCATTGAACATTAAGGCAAAGAATAAAAAAACAACATTTGTTCTTTGGCAACAACTGGTTGATGTAGTGTTGATCAAGTCATGGTGTCCCCTGTAGAACAACCTACAGCCAGCTGGAATAAAGAAAGGGAACATTTGCTGTCTGACCCAGCAATCACAATGGAACAACTTCATTTCCTTATGGAGCTCACTAAAATATTGCAAACAAATAGCTCAACACATTCTAACTCCAATTTTACCTCAGCGATAAGCCCAGAATCAGCCCAAAAATTAACAACAACCCTCACTGCCCAGGGTGCTTTATGCTGGCTGAGCTCTTTCCTTCTCCCTTGAAATCGGGGAGGGTCCATGTCTACTTCCAGGGGAATCTTCAGCCTCACTCTGCCATGAAGATGCTGTGTACACTTTAAACTAAAGAATTTAAAAAAGGCCACAAAATACATTATGACCCTCACAAACGCTGCAGTAGGAATGGATTATTCACAAACAGCAACACTACACACCTTTTACTCTGCAGTTGATCACAGACTGCTGGGGGTGTGCAAAGCTCCTCAGCCTTTCAGGCAGTGCCTGAGCTCTGGTTTGGGCAGTTGCAGATGGACAGGGAGCATCACATTTGTGTATTCAGGACATCTCCCTTCCCCAGGCACAGCCAGGCCAGAGGTGTGAGCAGAGCACCTTGGCAAGACCTGCAGGATCAATGCACTCCTGCATCTCTGGGTTTGGGAACTCAGCACAACAGAGCAGCTCCTCTCAGCTGCAGGCAGCACCCCCTGCTTTTCCACCCCATTAACTCTGACACGGACTGGGTGATGGCACTTTCTAAAGTTTTAGTAACAAACAGCACCACTAATATTTTTCTGAAAAATACAGAACAAGTAAACAAAATTCAAGCTGCTCAGAAATCTCATACCTGAACAGGCTGCTTTGAAAGCAACACAGGATCCCTAGGTTTTCATCCCACTATTGTCTACTGCAATAAATGTGTGTGTTCCCCACAGACTCCAAAGCTGTTCTTAGGAGAAAGGCACTGGCAGTCAGCAGAGAGTATGAATCCCACTTCTTTAAGAAATCACACATAAATGTCTAAATAAACATAGCAGAGACTGATAAAATTCACTGTTTGACATAAAAAGAGCAGAAACTAGAAGAAAATAATTAATCTATGCTACCAGAGTTAGACATGCTTTCATGAACAGAGCATCATGAACTACATCAGAGACTGACTCCATCCACACAAAGGATTCAGTATTTGCTGTGTAATAGCTCATCTTTGGAAAATAAGTTCTCAATTTACTACTCACTGTGCAAGAAGGGGGAAGAAAAGAATATTTTAGACACAATTAAAAAAAGCTGTCTTTTAGAAGCAAAATGTTTTCCGTTTCTTAAAAGACTGACACAAAGAATGGGAAGAGACTGACTAAACACATCACAATCTTCCATTACAAGGTTTTTAATAATTGTATAAAATGTGCACACATGAAGTCCCAGCCAGTTTGCACAAAAATATTTCTAGTTAAAACATAATTTAAAAAATCAACATAGCTGAAGACATAAAGACACTATAAAAAATACATAAAGAGTTCATAAAGACACCATTAAAATTTCGGTGTCTGGCTCTTCAACATATCTCAGAACTTCAGACGTCTGCATATCTACAATACTAAAAAAATATATTTTGTACACACAAAATCACTGTATAAACCACTGAAATCAATAACAATTTTTTCATGTTAAGGAACACCAGGAGTCCTACTTTTACAAAAGTGGAGTAAATTAGGCATAGATAACTTCTATAATGATAAATGAAGGTAAGGACTGCTGTAAAGCTGCTTCTGGGCAAGGTAGGTTTTGCAGATATTCACAGATACAATGATGCAACTGTTAAACACATCTGATTGTGGATTTTTTGTAGAAGAAGCAGAGACAGAAGATGGAAAGAACAACACAATGATTTGGATACTGTTGTGCAACATTACAGGAATTTGACCAGAAAGGTTCATCAGCATTCAAAATTTCAATGCCTCCACTGGTGATCTAAACTTGCTTCAGGAAAGGATGGTTTAATTGTTGAAAAAACTGAGAAACTGTCTGAAAAAATGAAAACATGTCAGCTCTCTCTCCTAATGTACAGTTTAGTTATCCCATCCCTCTGTAAAAACATTTCTTCAGCATCACTCCTATTCTACTCATCTTTTCTTGGCACATCCAATCACACTCAGTGGACCTCATATGGGGAGTTCACTAAGGTACATGCATGATCCATTTTTAAACGTGGATATTTCTTTTTCCATATAAAGTGCCAATTTCAACAGCAGCCTTGACACCAGAGCTTAATTTGAATTTAGGGTGAGAAAGCAGTATTGAGTCTGTTAAATGTCATATAAAATATATTTGAATGTTAGTAATATAGCACCTCCTAAAAGAGCTTCCTTAGGTACAAAAAATTAGCACTTAATAAATGCCACAAATTCTTCATGTCTTCATCTTGCCAATTACAGTAGATCTTCCCCAAAGGAATTTTTTTTTTCCTGGAATAAAAACCTTGCAATGTGCCTCTATTTGCATACCTGTATTATCTTTTCCCTCAATTAATTGAGGAAAATCACACTTCTCTAAGATCAGAGGTACCTACATGAGGATGACAATTTTGGACTAAAGCTCAAAGAGTCCATTTTGTTCATGAGTGACTTAAAAAAAAATAATAGAAAATTTCTGTCATAAAAAAGCACTATTTTACTGTAACAATTGATCTGCTGATCATAGTTTAAGAATTTGGCTATGGCACTGGCTGGAGATTTTATCTACACTTCACTGACACACAAGTCTAAGCAAAGGAAAATTACGTGTGAGACTTTCAGGCTGGCCTGTACTGCTAAATATTTGATTCACAGTACATTATTTTTGTCATATAATATATGACTTAAAAAATCGTCGTGTTTCATATTTAGTGCTATGCAAATGAATTTACATCTTTTATTCTTGTTGGTAGTTTACTCCATTTCATTTATTATTCCACTTTAAAAAAAATCAAAGTCTAAAAGACATGTAATTCCGAAAAATTGATTACACACCCTCTTAATAAAGCAGTTTGAGCAAAGTTATTAAATAAGTTGGCTTGTCTCTACAAAACACAAATTCCAGGGAGAAGGGGGTTAAAAAAAGCAGGAAGAAGTGTAGCAGAATACAGTAGTGCTAAAGTTTGATAGCACAGAACTGATGAAAAGCAGCAGAAGTCACAGTACCATGATGAATAAAATTTAAGTGGCTTCTAAGGAATCTCTTCCTGCTTCATATACAATCTCCCAAGTCTTTTATTCCAACCTATCAGAAAGCATTTCTATTCAGGCTTTTTAAATATATTTGTTCTTACACCACATTGTGCCACTGCTATACATCAAACACACAAGGTGACAAATCTGTTTAATTACATTTTTATACATATATATACACACATATACCTATTTATATATAAGTACATAGGCAAGATATTGCACTAAGCTGAAACTGTGAAATATTTCAAAGTAATGGCTAAGAACTACCCAGGCTGCTATAAATATTCCCTGGTAATTATACTGTAGATTTCCATCTTCATCCTGAAATCAGTTAATTTGAATATTATAAGACCAACCAAACCAGAAAAAAGTAGAAAAGTTTATTGGTTGAGCAATACCAACTTGCAGGTACTTTGTCAGCTAAAATACTACACGGTGCATTAAAACCAGTTCATCAGTGTCAGTTAAGTAAACCTCACTCCAGCTCTGAAGTTTACATCAAGTTTTAATTTGCATTAAATTCTCTGTTCAGCCTGATTAAATCATCATTCTTTCTAGCCCTTGCAATCAGTAACATTTACCTTTCTAAAAATGAATTTACACACTACAGATGATCTAGGAGAAATGCTGCCCTAATTTAAATGCAATTTAAAGTATTTTAAGCATTGCAGCACAAAAGAGAAGTTACACAGCAAAGCATTTGGTGCCTTGATTACACAGCTTTGGGGGATCACCTGTGACAGCATCAGCAGACTCTCAAAGAGCAGGATTCAAACACAGCATCTCTTATTCTCCATTCTCAAGTAGCATTACCACAATCAAGTCCACTCTAGAAATTCTTCTAAATAACTTTGGCTTGGCAACAAATTGTGATATTGTCACTTTTGCCAGTTTCCTAATAGCTTACATCTGTGTTGACAAGTGCTGCCTTGGGCTGGGGTAGAGTTCATTTTCTCCACAGTAGCTGGGCTGGGGCTGTGTTTTGAGATTTGTGCTGAAAACACTGTTGATAATACAGGGATGATTTGGTTATTGCTGAGCACATGACTAGGAATCTCTTTCCTCAACACCCTAAACTCATTCATTTATTGTTTCTCTTCTAATCATCAATGTACCAACAGATGCTGTTTTCGTTGTTTTTTGGTTTGTTTTTTTTAACTCAGGAATACTGTATCAACTAAATCACACTCATTTAAATGCTCCATCATTCCTTGAAAAAAAAACATCATGCTTCAAAGATGTTCCAACCTCTTCTTATTAAATCACAATTATTCACACACCTACTGTTATTTACTAGAGCCTCTTATAATGCAGCCAGTACACTGAGGCCAAATTTATTGACCTCCAGAGGGGTTCAAAGGACGGAATTTGGTTTACCTCACTTCAAGGGAACCATCCATGACCAGGGTCACTTAGTCAGTACTGAGACAGCCATAGATGTGTAAGGGGAATGATCAATCTTGTAAAAAGAACCACTGGTGTGGCCAGGGTCACTAGGAAGACTATGACATAGATATATCAGTTGGAAGAACTTCCATCCCTCTTGAACTCTTAAAAAAATAAAGCAATGCACTTGCCATTTGTAATTTTAAAGTGAGGATAAAAACACTTTAAGAAATTAACTGCAACTGTAGTTCAGCTGTTTAAAATTAAAATGCTTTTAGTGCCTTTGAACCTTATCTAGTACCTGAAATTTATTACTGTTAATTTTACAGTTCAGATCACTCCCTACCATAAACCACTTCTAATTACATTTCAAAATAATTTCATGGATTTATTCTCTGGAGAGGAAGGACTAGCCTTGGAATCTTCTTTCCTAAACTGAAAACCTTGATCCAAATGTTCTGATACAGCTCAATCTTCCCTGAGTGTCTCTTTCCATACCTCAATTATCTTTCAGTTCTGGAATGCTTCCTGCTTCTGTGTGAAGTTATTATTTTTCATGAGTTGAGCAAGTTACACCTCAAAATCTTTTCTGGGCTTATGCCTTTATTTGTAATATTTATAATCTTGTTTCCTCTAACCTAAATATGAAAAACAGGAGAAAAAAAAAACAGCATTATGAAAACAGGCAGGAGAAATGGCAAACAGAGAGAATGGTGACCAACCAGCTCAAACTGAAATGAGCTGAAACTCCCAACAAGTTTGGCTACAGCTCTGAAAACACGGGGAAATCAAAAAGTCACAGCAAGACATGAACAAGAGAACAGGGGACAGTGAGGTGAGCAGAGTCCCAAGCTGCTCCAGCAGTCCCTCAAAAAAAGATGCCATTTTAAATCATTCCATGCCCAAAATTTATTTACAGGCTCACAGGTTATTCTTATCCCCTGCTCCAGTGAAATCCATTTAGCCCAATCTCTGCAGGGAGGCATAACCCACCAAGTGCCCGTGCAGCTTCACTTCATTTTCACAGGTTTGGATGGAAATTCAGGACAATGTTACAGTTTTAAGTAAAGATCCTCAGAAACTGTCTGGTCCTTACTGTTGCTTGGCAGGAGGGCTACAAAGGGTTAAAGTCATTTCTACATTCACTTGTGGTCTAGCTGTCAATTTTCAGGAGCCCAGTTTAATATTCTTCCTTATCTTCCATACTTCTACATAGCAATTTGAAATTTAAATGACACCAAGGGAAAGCATATGCAATCTGTTCTATAAATAAAAATGTCTAAAATACTGCATAATTTCCTCTTTCAAACTGCAAGATGGAAAGACATATTTTAAGAGTTGTAAGACACCACGTCTGACATCATCAAATTACGCTCAGTCCAGGCTTAACCATAATTTCTGAAGATAAACAAGATTTGGGGTTTCTTTCTTAGCTCAAGCTCATCACTTCTTTGCAAAAGGCACAACCTCACCCTTGCAGCTGACATCTCACCCATCACCTGAGCACAGCAGGCTTGAAAGGAAAAGGTTCTGAAAGCGCTCTCAGATTAATGGTGTGAAGTCCCTCAGCTACCAAGAAGTCCAAGCTATCAAGGTATCAAGGTGGCCTGCCTAGCCAACACTGACACGTCCATCCCAACTAATCTACAGGATGAAGGAAACTGAAACAGCATTCAGCAGAAATTTTGGCAGAAATTCTTCATTAGTTACAATGATCTCAATACAGGCTGAGAATAAATAAATACCTTTTATCCAATGATTTAAGAAACAACCACATAGAGGAAGGACAGAAAGGCACACCAGGATATTCTGGGAAGTTCTCTCCATCACCTCCTGTCAGCTTAAGAATAAAGACACCCAGACCCCTGGTCAACAGATGAAAAATTACTTCTGCATAATTAATGCAGAATCATCATAGAGTCAGTAGTTTAATTCATTAAGTACAGGAGAGAGAAGTTGACAGCTCAGATGTGAAGGCTCTCACCTCTCCAGAAGACTTGAAAGAACTCAAGTGCAGCAACGATAAGCATGGGACAGGAGGATCTTGGCAGAGCTACACTGAGAAGCACTGAAACGTGCACATTAGTTCCCAAACAACAAAATAGACAAACCTTGAGGACCTTTAAGGAATTAGCCCACAAAATTGAATACTCCTAGTTTCATGCTAGCAATGATGGGTGAGAGATCCTTGACACTAGAGGCAAACAGCAGGAATCCTGAAATCCTGGAAACTTGCTGAATGTCTGAAAGAACATGAGCTTGCAGGGTAAGGGACTGTTCTGATCTGCTCAAGCTGAAGAAAGACAAGTTCTGCCTTGATGCAGAAATGCAGGAATTCATTAGGTTCTGAACATACCCAAAAAGAGGATTAAAACACAAACAAGGTTAAATGTTGGGATCCAAAGAAATAACTTCGTAGAAGAGGAAAGAAGGAGAAAATAGGAAAGTAAGAGAATGCCAAGAATGATGATGAAAAGCACAGGCAAGGGGTTACCCCCACATGGCTCCAGCTCTGGCTCATAGAGTGCCATGGGGAGATCTCCTGGGGGCTTTTCCCTGGGCTTTCCCCAGGATCCCTCCCAGAGCTGCCCAGCCAGGGAGCAGAGCCAGGGCAGCAGCAGCCTTGTAGGAGCAGCCAAGACAGCAAAAACTCCAGCACTTTGTTGACCTCACAGATTTTTGGCAAGTTGTGCACTTGCTTAGAGAGGGGTTTGTGAGTGGCAACCTCATTTCCACTTCACAGCAACAACACATCACTTGTGAACTTCATCTCTGCTCCCCTAAAATCCATTGACTGCTCCTCGGTATCCAGGTTCACCTGATGTTCCCAAAGTTTATTGCTCCATTCCTTAAACTATCAACTACAAGGTCTTCCAATGATCTTCAAATAGGGTGCCTCATTTTCCAAAAGAAAGCAGAATCTTCCAAGAGGCAATAGAGAAACATTCACAACTTTGCATTGCTCACCACAGGACTGCCTGGTGAGTGGACAGTCACAATTCCTTAGCAGCTGTTTCCAAACAGTTCTGTGTTTAGAGAAGCCCTAACAGATGAGCCAACTCAGAATTATTTGCACTCAATGCAAGTCACAGCCCTTTTAAGATGTATGAATATTATCAGTGAAGAGACACAGTAAAATAATGGTGTTTTTTTCCAAATATCTGACATTAGTCAATTCAAATTCACTGAGCTGTACACACAGTTTCGTTTCAAAAAGTATTATGCAAAAGATAGGTTCAATTCCAAGCAACTTTGCAACTGTACATTTTAATTCTTAAGGGCTTGGTACCGTTAAAACATAATAGCTTGAGATTAGAGGTTTTACACAGAATTTAGTACCTCTTTTTGCTTAGCAGAAGACGGCATTTTACATATTTATGTAACTAAATAGCTTAATTTTAAATCAAACTTTTAGCTTCCATGTTGTTAAAATAGTGACTGACATCTCCCATTTACTTGATGATACTCTTTATTTAGATTTGCCAGGCTGTATGGTTGGAGATTCAAGTAAATATAGACAAGCTGTACTTTAAAATGCGTCATTCAATTGAAATATTAAATTTTGTTTTAAACACAAACCAGTTTTGACTATACACTTGTGTTCCAATAACAGAAGCAAGAGTTTCTAATTAATAGATCAAGATTTCATTGGAACAAATAAATCTCATCAGCTGAATTTCTACTTGGAGAATAGATCTTTTTTTCTGTTTTCTGAAGTCCCAGTATCCCAGCTTCAACTGAACTAGTAAATGAACAGAATTAAATTTAAAAACCAGGAAATGTTCCTTTTCTGTGTCTAGAGGCAGCTAATCCTGAGAGAAAAAGGGTTAGAAGGTCAAGTTCCAGAGCCATTTGTTTAGCTGATAACTTCCTCTCTGCTTAAGAGTTTTCACATGTATTTATTCTCATTTTTAAAATGATCTTCAAACTACTCAAACTTTAAATACAGGAACAGGATTTAGCAGATAATTAGTAACAAACTTTAAAAATATGAAGTTTATTTAGGAAAAAACACATTCAAGTGAAAACTGACTTTTGAAAAGACTGAGTTTTCCTCCACACTTGGTAACTGATGACTTTCTATGCAGCATAGAAAAATAGTAAAATCTGAGCACTCTTGAACTCCAATACCACTGCATTATTTCTGTTTTCTAATTAAACCTTCAACTGATGAACAAAACCTTGACATTTCAGTCACATGACATCAGAGAAGAACACTAATGATACCTTTTTACCAGTTTATAAGGAAACAGTTCACAGTAAGTAAAACAGTAACTTAATCCTCTGCCTTCAATTGTCTTGCTTTTGTCCTTTACTACACTTCAAGGTTGAAGGAGGTTTGTTGGTTAATTTCTTCCTAATATTCCAATTTTTTAGAAGAACTATAAATTTAAAGTAATTTTGTATGCTAAATGGACCCTTGCACAACATCAGGTTGGACTTGATCTTGGAGGCCTTTTTCAACCTTAATAATTCTATGGTGACACAGTATCAATCTCAGAAGAGGTATGAAAAAAAAAATTACAGGTCAAAAATACATTCTTTGCTGCAGGAGTCACTAAGGGGAGACGTTTGGCCAAAACTGAAGGAGAAAGGAAACAAAAAAACAAAACAAAACAAACAAAAAAACCCTATACTTTTTAACCTCCGTCCTCTTCATTGTAAACAAAGGAGTAACTGGCAAAAAATGTTGTCACTTTTGGCTTTTCCAGGTGATTCTGTAAACGTTACACGGTCCTACTCACCAAAGGGTCCTCACACACATCATTCCCATCACTGAAAATCATCCACAAACATATTTATTGCATTGTCAACCTTTCAGAAATTAAATCCTGTTACAATTTATTGCTGAATTAAAGAAAAAAAAAAACAGAAAGAAATTGCAGAAATGTAGAGGAACTTAAGACCACTGTCCCAGTTAAACACTGCCTAACTCAGGTCCATCACATTCAGCTTCTAAAAGTTAGAAACACAGAATGGTTGGGGTTGGAAAGGACCTTAAAGATCATCTAATTTCAACTCTCTGTTGACTGACTACCACCAAGAACCCACTCAGGCATACACAGAATTCCCCAACTTCCACGTTCTCCATTCCTTCCCAAATTAATTGTATTTCAAAACAGAGTCACATCATTTGACTGTGGGTCAGAAGAAAGTGCAAATATCCACTTCTTTAAGAAGTCCTACCTTGGTCAGAAAGGAAATCCAGCATGGTCTGGAGCAGGAAGGAAAGATGTCTGACACACAGGGCAGGATTGCCCATCCTCCTGGAAGCATAGACGAGTTCATGGAGCAAACGCATCTGCACTGCAGCCCATCCCCTGTGAGTTCCTGGAAAAAATGCAGATATTTAATGTATTTTAAAGTTGGAAGTCATCACAAACACATTGATATTGGTCTTATTCATATGCTAAGCAGTAATTTTATGGCACTTATACCAATCACCCAATGGTTGTTACAAAATTCAAATCTTGTACTCAACACAAGAAGCAGGATTGCTATATTTGCTTGAATATCTAAACATTAAATCAAGTTTTGTTTTATATATTTGTCTATTGATAATAAATGTGCAACTAAAATTCTAAAGACAAAGTTAACACTTCCCAAAAACCAAAAGTATACACAAAACCTTTAAAGTTTTATATATATTTTTTTAATTCTCTGGGCAATGAACACACTGCCCAGAGATTTCATATAGAAATTGAAATCACAGAATCACAGAATGGTTTGGATTGGAAAGTACCTTAAAGATTATCTATTTCCAACTCCCTACCATAGGCAGGGACACCTTCCCCTAGACCAGGCTGCTTAAAGCCCCGTCCAACCTGGCCTTGGACACTTCCAGGGATGGGGCAGCCACAGCTTCTCTGGGTAACCTGTGCCAGGACCTCATCACCCTCACAGTAAAGAATTTCTTCTTAATATCCAGTTTAAACCTACTCTTTCAGTTTGAAGAAGCCATTCCCTTTGTCCTGTCACTCCATGCCCTTTTAAAAATAAAACAAAAAACCAAAAAAAAAACAACCCTGGTAATTCTTAACTCTCTTTAAAGATCAAGCAAGAAATATTTTCTCTAAACACTTTCCTGGCCAACAAAAGCAACAAAACTTTAGAACACAAGGCAGATATCCTGATTTTCAGTCTTTAAGTTTCAGACTATGAATTACTTCATATTTGCAGAGTATCTGTGGTAAGAATAAATAGATCATCATAACATAACCTTCCTTCCAGAACCATAACATGCAGCACTCTTCATGAAGCTTAACCTGCTTTTAGTAGTAAGCAACAGCAATAATTTTTAAATAACGGATATTTCAAGATGTGCAATACTTCATAAACTTCAACAGCCTTCCTTGTAATATCACCCATCAGCATTTGGCAAACTGTTTTAGGAATATTTACTGCAACCAAACCTTGAGAGTTTATATTTTGAGAGTCTCATTATTTTTCATGTGTGAAATGTCATTTCTATCTTAGAGTTTGCAGTGATCTTTCCATATGTCTCTGAAAGAGCCATTTCAGGGATAAAAAATAAGAACGTACTTCAGTGCAACATGAAAGTAAGGTAAAATGAAAGATAAACACCAATCATGTCTTTTTTAATTATAATTTCTTACCGAACTTCCACAACTTCTCACAACACAGTCCCATCCCAGGTCACAACATATTTTTCCCAGCACATTCCCTCTTCCTAGATTCTTAGCATCTTTCCACCCAGTCCACTTGGCATTTGCTACCTCCTCTCACATATAATTTGATTGCCAAATCACAACATTTTTAAAAACCCCAACACTAACCATCCACAAATACAGCTCAGCCCATCGCTTCCTGCTCCTCTCCTGCAGCTACAACATTTAGGGAATGGTCCCCCAACTGCTGCTGTATAACACAATGCAAGGTTTTTGGAAAGGTTCACACAAAAGGAGCTGCCAAGCAGCATTTTAGCTTTCTCTGATCTCATTTGTGGGAAGATGCGACATATTTGACCCTATTAATTACATTATATGTATCCATGTGTGTCTATATACAAAATTATGTAAAAGGTTTTTTAATCTTTCCTTATAAGATCAAACAGCTACAAAACCAAAAGAAATACAATTTCCGATGGAACAGCTGAAGGCACTTTAATTGAAAAAATAATCCAGAATAATGTATGACCTTTAATGTACTGAGAAACATATTATAAAAACAAAGACATTTTTGAAAAACATAAGAAACTAAGTTTTTATAAATAACACATAATTACTTCCTGCAAACAGGAAACCACAGAAACACATTCAGCAGTGGCTTGCAGAAAACTGAATTTACTGGAACAACACTAAGAAAAAGTGAAGGTACAGTGTTAAACAACTGCTTTAGTTTCAGATAAGCAAATAATTTAGGTCCAGCGCAAAATCTCTCAAGGAAATTATTACGGAAAGCCAGCTAAGCACCCAGCTGCGGTAACCCACACTGACTGACCTTTGCTGAAGTCCTGAGGGTCCAGGGAGAGGCTGTAGCCAGGCAGGGTCTCCAGCAGCAGTTTGTAGCAGGCTCTCCAGCCGGGCTCGGGGATGCTGGGGGCCGCGCACTGCATGGCCGCGATGCGCTTGAAAAACGCCGATTTGCGGTGGAAACCGATGCGCTCGTACAGCTCCGACAGGATGCTGTAACGCTGGATCTTCTCCTCTTCTGAGAGCTGCAGTTGGAAGGGAAAGGAGGAAAGGACTGCTTTTTATCAAAGATTTAAAGCACTGAGTTTTAAAAAACAAACAGGAGGAAAATCACGGTAGCAGACATTGGCGCCGCAGAAGGCCAGGGATTTGCACGCAACCAGGCATGACAGCTTCTGCAGCCAGGAAAACTTCAGCTTAGTTCAACGGCCAACAAAAACTGCAAAGATGAAGTTCTGCAGCTTCAATTTTATTTGTCAGTGGTACTAACAAGTAAACAGCCAGTAACAGCTAAACAGCTCCACACTGTATGGAAGATACTCAACATGATATTCATGTGAATGAAAGGAGTGCAAAAATATACCACTTCCAAGATTTATCGATTCACTAAGATTTTCATCTCTTGAAGATTAGATTTAATCTTGAAATCTCAGGCTATGAAAGCAAGAAACTACTGTCTTGATTTTTATGTCTCTAATCTTGTAAGCCACAAATTTTTCATTCCATGAAATAGTACTGTGATTTATACACTGTGAAATTAAATCACAGAATCATAAAATGGTTTGGGTTGGAAGGGACCTTAAACATCATCTTGTTCCAACTTCCTGCCAAGGGCAGGAATGTCTTTTTGTAGACCAGGTGGTACCAAGCCCCATCCAACCTGGCCTAGAACACTCCTAAGGATGGAGCATCCACAGCTCCTCTGGCAAACCTGTGCCAGTGCCTCATCACTGCCTTGCATGAAGCAAGTTTTGCAGGGCAGCAGTGAGTTCAATGGGAGCTTTTCCCAGCAAGGTATTAAATAATGTTAAAGTAGCAAAACATCATAGAAAGACAGACCCAGATTTCTTCAGTGAGTCAAGTATTGGAACAGCCTCCCCAGCGTCATGGTGGAGTCATCATCCCTGAAGGGTTTTAAAATACGTGTAGATGTGGCACTTGGGGACATGGTTCAGTGCTGGGCTTGGTAGTGCGGAATTAATGGTTGGTCTTGAGGTTTATTCTGACCTAAACAATTCCATGATACATTTGCACACTGCCAACAAGTGAAGTGGAATGTAGTTAAAGTCCTGTTAGGCCTGAAGTTGAAACCAACTTGATAAGGAACTACCACCATTTGCTTCTTTAGCTTATCAGTGTATTGGCCTAAGTCCCAGGTAACTTAATTCTTTTTGCCTCTGGCCTGAATGATAATCTTGGTTTGGAGTCAGCCAGCCACGAAGAAACTGCCACAGAAACTTTGGATGATTCTTACTCTGTGTCCCAGGAACCAGCAGTGCAGACCAATGCTGACACCTAGTGCACAGGATCCAGCACAATCAAAAGCAATAAAATATACTTGAAATTACTCTAATGCTGCCACCACATTTTGCAAAGGCGTTTCAAGTGACAAACTTCACCCAAAAATAGCCCTAAAGGACAGAAACAGCAACTCATTCTTCAAAACTGGAAGTATCAATCAGTGTGTTTAACTTCAGACATTTAAAGGGTTGGACAGTCAAGGGAAGCTGCTCACCACACTGGTTGGTTTTTACAGAAATGATTATGTCTTGTAAGCAGCGCTTCAAAATGTCCTTTAGCCACTTAAATCCTGATATAATTATAAAAAGCAGTCTGTTCTCAAAAGTCATTTCTAATTTTGGACATAGGGATAGGAGGCACATCAAAGAGGAGTTCTCAGAGAGCATCACAACCTTATCTGACAGTTAAAATCTCTGTACTTCAGCATATGAAGAAACACACAGAGTAGCAAAGCATTTTGGAAAGTTTCAGACAATTTTTGAAGCTGAAGTTGCTATTTTTTCAGAACTGATAACAGAAGATAGTGCCTGAAGCAGAAGTATTGCCCATTCCTAAGAAAGACCAAGCCCTGTATCAAGAGTTGTGAAAAAAAGATCATTGCACCAGGGTGAAAACTTTCAGAAACCAATGCAGCTGGACAAAACACAAAACACAAAAGGAAAACTCAGAAAAATTTTGGAGAAGTTATCAGAGTTCCTAAAAGCAATCATTCAGAAAGAACATGAGCTGAAGTTACCTATTTATGCCATTTTTAACAGGTTAGAACAATAAAAAATATGGCAGCGAAGTTGAAAAGGGCACAAGCCCATGATCAGGAAATAAAGCAAAAAAAGCTTCAAAAAGCCCTATCAAAAGCTATTCCTTAAGTACAAATACTGACAATGCTCACTAAATTCTTTAAGATGATAAAAGACAGCGTATCATACTATTTAAGTAGACAGGAGCACTCACCAATAATTGAAACAACTACAGGAGAGGCAGCAGATTCCCAGGAAGTTTTATTTTCATCATATCTAAGTTTTTACCATTGTTACATAATTTGTTGCTTAATGGTTGTTCCCAGAGTTAATCAAGTATTTTCCTCAGCTGCAGAAAACCCTTTTTTATCATTACCACAAAGACAGAAAAATTGCATTTTCCTGAGCACAAACAGTTATGTGTTACCATCCACGAATTCAAAAGAAGAAAAAAGGAGAAAAAACCACACAGATACTCCAAGTAATTAATTCTGGGAATATTGCAGCAGGCATTCTGCAGGCCATGGGTGTAGCACCTACAAATATCTCTCCTGACCTCATGAATTTATAAACGCTTAATGCCTTTAAAGTGGCTGCAAAACAGCCACCACCTGAAGCACAGCATCATTTCCACCTGATTAATTTTTATTTAACTGCCCTACCAGACAAAGTTATAACTGCACCTGGAAAGGCTGTAGGTCACTACCAGGTAATAGAGCCAGTTTTTTTCTCAGGCTTGTTTCAAGTCAGGCTTTCAAAGAATGCAGCTTTTTATTTGTTTTTTAATTATTCCTTACTACATTAAAATTTTATAATCTCCCTTTCTCTGTAATTATATTTTACAATTTATTCCTCATAACTGGATGCAAAGTTAAGTCTTATTACCCTGCAGCTTATCAGAAAATACCAATTACATTATATTACTAGACTGAGTATGAAATTGAATTTATGGATAGGAACTGGTTTTCCTGTTTATGTCTTACAGTTTAACCTGTGAGGTATTTTTCTGCTGCAGAATATTGGTTGTGCTGATGTTCTATTTATCTACAAATGAAAAGCAATGTCCTGCAGTTTATTCCCTCATCTATCACAGGATGACCCCTCCTCTGAATTAGTCCAAATTATAAATACAACTCTTATTTGTTTCCATGCTTTATACAGCAAATCTTAAAAAGCTGTAAATACAATTCCCATCCATAAAACCTGAAAGTTGAAATATATGTGGTGTCAGGGAGAACAGGGGATTATCTTAATGGCAGTAATTGCTTCCAGAAAAAGAAACAACAACAATATTGGAGTCTGCAGGCAACAAGAATAACAGCACCAGAACAAAAGGATGGGTGAACAACAAAGGGTGCAGAACTGCCAGCAAAAAAAACAGGTTACAGAATTAAAGAGAAGGCCTTTAGCACTACAAGGATTATGGCAATTAAGGCACTCTGTAACAAGATTGATTATTTTTATAACAACTTATCAATTAATTATTGTCTCATTTATGCTTTGTTAGAAAATTGATTCCAGAGAAAAGATTCTTTGCAAATGAAAGTATTCTATCCCCCTCATAAATCTGCTGTCCCTGCCTGGGCCTAATAAGGTCAATGGTGTGGACTTAAACTGTTCATCTTACCAAGATGTAATGAGCAAAAACCAGTAAAAAACCTAACAGCTTTTTATTAGTTCTTTCAACCACAGCAATCTCTCTGTGAGCAGTGACACCAAGCTTGAGACACTGCTCAAGTGTTAATGTTGTTTTGTGGTAATACTGAGCACTTTACACACAGTTCCAAACACTGATTTCCCCCTTGAATTCCTTTCTGATTTGGGTTAATTAAGACTTTGCACTACACAACAAAAATTCAGTTGATTAAGAACACTAATCAGACCCTTCAGTTCACTCTGCAACAGGCCATTCCTGATTTGCTCAGTTTCATTGAATGAGACGCAATCAAGAAAATTTTAAAAATCAACTGCAGAGCAGTCCCAGGCAGCTGTTTTTTCCTAGAACAGTAGCACAAGAGAACAACAATGTGATTTTTTTTTACACTCACGAGGGAGAAGAAGCAACAGAGTTTAATCTCAAACTAAGTCCTCATGTTTTTAAATGAACTCTCAGTACCTTGTAACCCAGACTCACAGATGTGAAAATCCTCAGAAGTCAAGCCCTCATCAGAAGGAAGGCAGTGTTACAGAATATAAACTGGAGTCTCCTGAATCTAAGTAACTTTCAGTATATTCTGTCAAATAACAAGAGAAAAATAACTGGACTTTCCAACTGACCTGTCGAAGGTTGATATAAACTGCATTTTGCAGAAACTCAGAGGCTTCCATGCTCCTCTTCTGCATTGCCAAGACTCTCACAGCCTTCACACAAGCTTCTAGTTCGATCACACCAGCGTTCTTGTACTTGGAGAGGGAGAAAATTAAAATAATATTGAAGTATTGCACCTGTTAGATTTTATAAGCACTTCTGCTCAGCACATAAATCAGCTGTCACATCCTCCAAACCCAGCAATTCCTTAATGCTAATGACTACACTGTTAAATTATCAACATATGCCCAAGTGAAAATTAAGGTGTCATCTAAAATATTATTATGCAAAACAGCTGTTTTCAGCCTCCTCACTCACTGTTCTCATTTTGAGACAGAGCACAGCTTCAGTCTGAGAGTTCAGACGAGAAGAAAAGCTGGGAATATTGGAATCATTTGGGATAACTTCATATAAATGGTTGGTTGTGGGTGCTGCATCTGCAAATAAAATCTACCTTTACAATGCAAATATTTTTATTACTGCATCCATTTTCTCTTTAGTTAAAACAATATTCCTGATGACAAGAAAATTAAAACCAATCTGAGTGTTCCAGTACTTGTTTGCAAACCCTTTGCTGTAAATGATTGTTTAGTAATTTAGCTTGCTTAACGATGCTAAGGAGACAATGCAGATGTGCATTGTGCTCAGATAACAAACAGGCAACTTTCTAGCCAGATAATCTGATCTGGTGATTTCCTCAAACAACACTGATACTGGGTATTTGATTTGGCCCACCTCCTGTTCAAGTTAAGCTCTCTTCAGGTATTTATATTTGAAAACTAATGGGGGAAAGAAAGTTCAATAACAAAATGCAAGAGTTACGCCAGCAAAGCTGTCACATATTCCTCTCTCGTTCATTTATACTAGCAAAAGCAAATCGCTGGAGATTGAATCTATTTTAGAAGGTGCTACAAAAGTTTTTTCAGCTGAGTGAGAACATAAAAAAATATGCAGAAAGTGCTGCTTCATCAGCATTAGAGCAAGGAGTTACTTTGTAGGTCTGGAACAGACACAAGGTAACTGTGCTTGTCTTGAAAAGTTATAAATCAGTCCTGAAACAAAGCTCTTTGTTACTTCAACTGAAGCTGCAGTGAAGCACATTTATTACTTGCTGAGAGCACAGTGCATATTATAAATAATCAAAATATAAATATCCTACCCTAAGCCAAATAAAGTCTAATAATTTTATACTTCCAGAGACATCACCCTCTTTCCAGATGAGCAATGTACCCTTAAGGTAAATGCATTAAAAAGCTGAATGCATCCTTGACAGTTATTGTTTTACTGATGGATTCTAATTTATCTGACACTGTGCCCAGAACTATCACCTTTCATTGCTTCTGATCATAAATTACTCATGCACACAATTAAACTTGTTTCACTTGGAGAGTCTCCCTTCAACACGGACATGAAAACGCCTGTAACAAGTATTTACAAGCTCAGTCTAAAGATACTTTATCAGATAAGAGAAATACCTGAAATTAAAAAGTGATTAAATAACTCCACTGCAGTACGATTAAACTTATGTTCACTGTTGATGTGGACACTGAGCCATTATTTTCACATTACAAAACAATCATTTTTCTTTTCTTATGACTGCAGACATTAAGCTCCTTTTCCATCTCAGGCTCTGAGCATTTGCACAAAAACCTAAAAACTGTTACAGTAGAGCTGGAACCTGTTTTACAAATCTCACTGCCATGCTTTAAAGGATCCTCCAAAACTAAAGCCTCAGCAGTTCACTGTTGAAAAAAACTTAAGGTGTTCATTTAAAAATAACCAGGATTACCTTGCCATAGTAAGAAATTGCTTCTTTATATTTTTCTATGATGTCTTCAGGACTCAGGCAGTTCTTGGCACGTCCTATCTCAGCACTGGTATCTGCATTTATCCCATTGGAAGTCAGAGCACCTAGAACAGAACAGGGCCAGAAATGAGCACAAGGACTCTTAGCAAATGCTAAATATCTAAAAAGCAAGTTAGGGTATGCTAGGTTTGACATAGAATACACAAAGTACACTTGCCCTACCTAGAAAGAAAGGAAATAATTTTTAACTTAGTAAAAAACAAATATAACAATGATTTTTAGCATCTGAATGTTTAGACTATGAATAAAATAACAGATTGCTAAAATTATATTATGGCCACATCTGAATAGACACTTTTTATTTTTGAACTATTCCTTCTTTTACTTTAAAACTGTTTTCCTAAAGCACACCTTAGGAAAACAAAAAGGCTCAGGCGATACAGTAAGAAACTGGTTTTCTTATATATGAGAGAAGGCAAGAGACAGTAAGGGTCTATATAAAGGATTAGAATTTGAAATAGATGCCAAGGAAATCTGGGGTATTAGTAAGAACATGAACATTTTATTTTTAGAATTTGATTTTATTGAGGAGTTATCTTAATAAAAGTGAAAACACATCAAAGGTTTGTCAAGGCTCGATACCTTCTTACGTACTACTTAATCTGTAGGATTATACTGTAATTTATTTAAGATTATACATTAATTTATTTCTCCAAGGGGTTTCTCTGGTAAAATGGCAAAAAAATCTCAGTGTTACAGAGCTGGCCCTAACTGTCAATAGATAGTTAAAACTACTGTGAAAGGTATTTCTGAATATACTGAGGGAGCAAAAAGAATGTTTCTTTATGTACTGAAATGCTAAGGCAACTTTTTTAATATGCGTATTAACCTTAAGGAATTAGACCAAGCACATCTGGAAATTAAGAGTATTTTTATGGAAGTGAAAGATGTTTGTTCATGATGACTGAGGGAGCACCATGACACTACAGAATTACAAATGACCATACAGTTGGTCACTTCAAAAATATTTTAAAACTCTCACTACTCATGGAAAGAAATCCTGTTGATTAGAATTTATGGAGACATAATCACAGAATTACAGCATTTATTTTGTGCCAGTTACCCTTCAGTCTCTGTAATTTCTCAAAATTTATAGCCAAAATCTGAAGCATCAGGGATCACTAGTAGTTCTGGCAAGTGGCAATAACTATCTATACAATTGCAAAGCACATCAAGTAATACAAGAAAGTACTTTGGAAACATGCAGGAAAATAATGTACCTGGATCAATGAGAACTTCTTGTGCCCCTAAAAGGAGGAACAAAAATTATTTTTTTTCAGCCTTGAATAGAGCCAGAAAAGTAAGTTCTTCTAATGTTTTATAACATCAGGCTTTAACAAAATCATAAGATTTATCAGGATTATCACTGATATTGTGAAGGACTACCAATTATAACTCAAGTCACCATATGTTAAATCTCATTTTTTTAATAAATAAATATAAAAGTCTTTAAAGTTGCAATGAGTTCTGAGACATACTAAGAAGAATTTCAGAATTTTCAATGTATAATTTAAAGCCGTATCTTTTTTCCTTTGTTGTTGTGGTTAGCAGGTTTCCATTACAGTCCACTTAATGTTAGTGCCAGGACCTACAGTACTTAAATCTCATTGTGGGAGCTCATTTAATCTGCACACTACTCTAGAATAACATTTCCAAGTAATTTTATCCCTTTTAGGTGTCATTAATTTCTCTCCATCGAATTTTCTGAATAATTGAGTCACGTCAACCCAATAAGCCAGACTGTCCAGGTAAGAATTGCCAAGAGTACTGCAGAGTTGGATTATCGGGTATGGAACACCTCATTGCCCTAAACTCTGGTTAAACATGGCAATAAGATTGTTCATATCAAGGGTTAAGCAGTCAAAACCAATTATTTTATCAGCAAGACAGACCCTCCCTTCAGCTGATTTGCTCAGATTCCAGACAAGTGAAGCAGAGATTTAGATCTAGACTGAAATATACACCAACACTTCACCCAGGTGTCATAATTCTGCCCGGGGAAAGAGGAAAGTCAGGCAACAAAATCAAGATCTTAGAACTCCCAACGAATAAAATCCAGTGGAGAAATCCAAAACAGCCAGTGACCTAAGCATAAAGCAATCCAGACTCATCTTGTTTGACAAATCCCATAACTGACAGACCACATCAGATTTCCTGGCCAGGAGGAACTGAGCAACTCAGAATCTTCCTTTACACTGAAGACTGCAGAGACACATCCAGGAATCTGAAGGGACACGACTTAAACTTGTCCCCATACAAACAAAAGGGTTTAGGTACAGAGAAGTCAAAGCTCCCTTTTCACAGAATGGTTTGGGAAGGGACCTTAAAGACCATCAAGTTCCAACTCCAAGCCCCTGTCCATGGGCAAGGGCACCTTCCACTAGAGCAGATTGCTCAAAAACCCCATCCAACCTGACCCTGAACACTTCCAGGGATGGGCAGCCACAGTATACAGCAGAAGCTTGCTTGTATTTTGGAGCTTTCTTTCCAAAGCTGCTTCTACATAAAGCAGACACCCCATTTTCTGAGCAGCCAGGTCCTGTGCTATAGCCTAAAAATGCCAAATTATGGAAATCACAAGGGATTCCAGAGGAAGATGTTTCTCTTGGCTGATCTGGGCAGGAAACTTCATTCTGTGAAGGCTGAAGTACAGGCACAAGAAGAGGTGCAATTCCAGGTACAAGAAGAAGCACTAAAGGTAACTCTCATATCTACATGCCTCAAAATCAGGCACAAATATCAGTTCCAAGTGTGGCATTTCTTGATTTGTGCAGAATTTGGAAACCTTTTTTTTGGGGCTGTATCCCACAGAAAGATACAGTGGAATTTGTTCCCCAGACTAAGCACTGTCCTCACAAAATCAATTATAGGGAAAGAGACTATAACCAAAGGTGTAGTCTGAAAAGATTTTAAATGAAAGGCACTGCAGAGTCAGGAATTGGTAATAAAAAGAAACTTTCAGAAAATTTTGTAGGAAAATGACATCACTGCAACAGCTGCTTGGCCAGAGAGAGCTTAGCAGTTCACACTTCAAAACACAGAGATCATGACTAGAGTTAGGGAACAGTATATAATGGGCCACAAAGTAATATTTTCATCTGCAAAAGATAACAAGGAAAACCTGTAATCAGTTTTTCTTCACAGAAAAATCCTTTTGAAAAATCTTGTCATGTGAAACTAAAACATTTTTAAAATACAACTACACTAACAAGTTTGCAAATTGGACTTTGAAATACTAGACAACTTAAATAGAGAGCCAGCAATAATATTCCCAAATTATATTCAATTATCCTGATAGCTGTGACTTATTTGTTACCTTCTTTAGTAACCAGCAGTACCCATGACAAACAAACAGATTGCAACATCTCCTGATATATATTCATTGAAAAGTAGACAAAGGTCACTAACCAGATGAAATAATAACAGCTACTGTAAAATGTATTCATAGGTTGTGAGACCAAATGTACAGATTTTAATGGCTAGATATTGTATAAAAATTAATATTCTGCCCTGAAATAATTTTACTATCACAATTATCTGATTTGAACACACACAGTCCATAATAAAGGTAATACAAAGAAAAAATGTTTACTAGATTGTGACTTACAGGTGGTTGCTTCTTTTTAGATGAAGGAATTAATTTTGACCACACTGCACACAAGAGAGCACCAGCACTTAAACCCAGCTATGTTTCAGTGCTGAGTTAATGCATACACAGCAGCAGCTGTGCTGGGTTAGCCCAAAGGCCCATGTAGTTCACACTAATCAATGTCTTTCCATTTACCAGCCCATTGTATTTCCACTTCCCTATGCCAGCCCAGCCTCGCCTGAAAGCCACAGAACCTTTCAGGAGCTGTAACACCATGTGACAAGTGTCAAGTTATGGGACAAACACAAATGAGCAGAGAGATCAGTGACCATCAGCTGAAGCCAAATAACCAAATCAGAGCCAACAGAGCAGTGTGAGGGTGAAGCCCAGCAGCTCAGTTACAGGAGCAGCTCTCTGGATCCCCTTACAGACAGACTGGGGGGTTACTCCCTACAGGGATATGGGGCTCACTGTAGGGAAAGACATCTTGGGATTGTACAAGATTCCTTCTGGGATGTAGGGGACCAGCCAAAGGCAAGGAGAAGGAGGGACTGAAGCAGTTTAGGGGACAAGCATGGAAAAACAGAGGGGAGTGGATGTGTGTGTGTATTGGTCTAAGCACCAACAACTGGAATGGGCTCTCAGCCTTGTGGGTTGAAATGCCAGCAACTGGTGCAGTCCAGTGGCCAGCTCCTGGATAGGCTGAGGTTGTCTGTGTGCTCCCTGTGTGTTCCTCCAGGGCTGCTGGGAATTCCTGCTCAGCCTCCTGTCTGCCTGGGCCTGGGGACATGGAGCTACAGCAGCCTTGCCTCTCTCACACACACCACCAGATCTGCTAACACTGAAAGACAAGGAGTTCCATGTCATACCTGTAGGCTGGATAAAGAGTAATTCTTTTCATCTGCTAAGCTCTGTTGGATGTCCTCCAGTTCTTCTCTTGAAACACTGAACCTTTGATCCCTACTCATCCTTTTCCACAATGTGCACTGTATTACACATTGCTCTCATATTTGTCCTCAGCCATCTCTTTTGCAGTCCAAGAGTTTAGAAAAAATATACTCAACCTTAAAAATTATGTTAGTTTATTGGCATTTCATTAAAAAAAAAATTTATTACTTGTTGACTTTAAGAATAGCAAAAAAGCTCTGAATAAAATGTACCCAATTTAATTCTTTTTAATACATGCAGCTCTGCCAGATCGTATTTTATGAAAACTGTCTGTATTTTCTCCAGCAAAATTCAAACTAACACAGACACTAAAAATCAGGTGAAGAAATCAAAAGCCCTAAACCTCCCTCCTCTGATTAATTCTGTCATCTGTATAATTTTACAGAGTTAGGATGTAGGGAGAAGTTTTCAGATGTTTAGCGGTGGCAAACAGAATAAAACTGAAATGCCATCCTTACCTGGCCTGTGCCTGTTGCCTGCCTCAGCAGAAAGGGAACCTCCTTGAGCCCTGCGAGATCCAACTTTACCCCCAGTGCCACCTGGGTAGTGATAGATGACAGATGCTGAGCACAACCCCTCAAGGGCAGCTGCAGAGAAAAGAAAAAAAGCCAACAGATTAATAGAGACATTTGCAAGAAGTGAAGTCATCCTGTGGTAAAGTCCATTTACACAAACAAAATATACCTGATATTGGAGTTCTAATGACAAAGGCCATGGAAAATTCTGAGATACTCAATGTGCTTTTCACCTGTGTGTTCACCCTCAGAGCTCCCACTGCCCCAGCCCTACAGAAAGAATCTGCAAGAGTAAGAACTTGTCACAGTAGAGGAAGCTCACATGAAAAGCATTTAATCCAACTGGATGCAATTCCACAAAACCAGGCAAGATGCCAAAAGAGCTGACCAAGGTAAGGCCACTCTCTCATCCCCTCCAACAAGTTCATGCCCATTGGGAGAGGTTTCTACTGGAAAAAGGGAAATGTCATCTTCCTTGAGAAGGAAGTACCAGCACAGATAGATCAACATCAGCTCCTGAAGAGGCAACACAGAAATCCTGCTGGAAGCACATAAAGTGAAAGAAGGTGTCTGCTAACAGCACACATTGATTTACTGAGGATAAATCAGTCTTTGGCAACCTCACTGCCTCCTATGAGGAGATGACAAGCTCAGTGGACAAAGGAACAGCAGTGGATGTGTATTTTGGCTTTCAAAACATCTTTGGACATGGTCTCACAGAATGCTTGCAGCCCAATCAGGAAGATTGGAATAGCTGGCCTATAAAGTAGGTTGTAAATCAGCTCAGACTCAAAGGTTTGTGATTAGCCAAATGGCTGCCTGTGACCAGTGGAGTCCCTCAGGGGGACAATACTCATGCCTTTATTAACTGCGTGGATGATTGCATGGAGCACCACCCAGAAACTAGGCTGACATCGAACTGGGGGGAACAGTAGGAAAGGCCTTCAATGCAGAGAGAACTTGCCAGGCTGGAGACAGGGGCTGGAAGGAGCCTCATCCCAAAGCAAGGCTGGTGGGAAGCCATCAGAAGGGCTGGGGGACTGGAGTTCCTGGCATATGAGAAGCGGAAAGAACTGGGCTTGCTCAGCCTTACAGAACAAAAGGCAGAAGGTTGATGTTCCTGCTGCTTTTAAAACACCCAGTGGGAAGGTAGGGAAGAGATGGAGGCAGTGACCAGATGAGAGTCAACACAAGTGGACACAAGAAATTCTGTTTTAAGCTAAGATCAATTTATGTTTTGTTGTCGGGTTTTTTCAAATTATAACCAGCAAAATGTTAGAACAGGTTGCTCAAAACCTGTAGAACTTTGTCAAATATACCTGAAATTCAACTGGACATGTCCCTGAACAACCTGATTGAACTGCATGCCATATAAGCTGGAGATCAGACTTACAGACTTATCAAATTATTTGGATTGGAAGAGTCCTCTGGAGGTCTCTAGGCAGAATTTGAAGAATCCTAAGCCATTTAAGCTTTTCGAATTGTAGAAGGAAAGAAGTGGAAGGTCAAAAGGTGTTAAGGTTTTCATAGTATGCAATCTACAAGGCCATTAGGAAGATAAATTGATTTCCTTGTGGAATGAGAAAGCTAAAAGCAGAACTGGAAAAAATTATTGTCCTGAAAATGTATGAAATTGAGAAGCAGAAATTGTGCTCAAAGATCATTTTGTATCGTTTGTATGGCCAATAAATAACAAAAAGCAGGTATGAAAAAGAAAGGAAGGAAAGGATGGAGGAAAGGCAAGAGAAAAAAGGAAATCCTAGGACCTAATATGAAAGGAAATTATGCCAGAGTCACTTGCAGCTTTGAGAGTTGTAACGGCAAAAATCTTTTCCCAACAGTCCACAGTGCACCCCCATAGGAAATATTTTTAAAACACCTATACAACCCAGTGAATAAAAATCAAATACTTTCCAAGGAATCATGAAAAAATCAGACACGATTATTTTAAAGTACATGCTTTACTACAGGAGCACAATTTATCCTGTTTATGTTTTCCTAAACACATTCCTTTCTCATGTCTTACTGGCTAATTTTTGCTTCAACTTAATTCTTACTCACACCTAATATCCAGATTTCAGTCATCACTAAAATCATTACGACTTTTCACAATGCCTAATAAAATTTTAGAGGATAATTTGATTTACTTGGGTTTAGCTACTGCCACCACCTAACCCTACCTCCAAGCCACAGGAAGTCGTTGACAGAGCGCAGCAGCTCCACTGCCATGTGATAATGCACCAAGGAATCCTGCAGCATCCCAGCCTGCAGGCACAGGTCACCCACGTGCTTCCGCATCCGGCCCTGGCAGCGCTTCTTGTAGTGCCTGCAGAACAAAAGGTGCACCTCAGTTACTGGCAGGGAATGCTTGGCTGGGGTAATAAACAGCAGATCAACGTTGGTTTGCTCTCTGCCTCTAACAAATATGAATCCTAACTAACGTAATATGCAAAAGGACCAACAATTTGAGGATATATTGGAAAAAAGCAACACATCACATGTTTTGGCTACACAGCATTTACACACCTAGAGTCACAGCTCCTGAAAACCTCCAAAGCAAGGTTCCTGCAGACTATACTGAGTATTTGGCTGCCTGTCCATAGCTGATATGCTGCTTTTTTGCTTTTGCAGTACACCCAAAAGCTCATTGTTAAGCCAGCGTGGTCTCTTGTTCTGCCTTTTTCCTTTCCCTCAGTTGGGGATGGATTGTTCTTGTGCTTCCAGGAAGCTGTACTTGAATAAATCCCAGAACTCCATGATGCTTCCCATGGAATACCTCACATTTTGGCTCTGAGCATATTAAAGCTGACCCTTGCCAAATCCTGCTCTGGGCCTCTGTCTCCTCTGCTGGGACCCTCTCCACACACAGCCCAAAGGTATCAGGGGCACAGAACCCCCCCCAGATGTCACAAACCTCCCCCTGCTCCCAGTCCCTTCTTTTAAAGGCAACAGCTGACAGGACTTCTCCTCCTACTTTTTTTACATGTTAAAATAAAGGGTGATGTTCTTCCCAAATGAACAAAGCCTACTGAATATATTCAACAGACACCTTGATACAGCTGAAAAGGCAGCTTGGACATAAATCTGTGTGATAAAGGCACTAATCTTAATGTTTTATTTATTTTTTAGTACATTTCAGCTAAAGAAACAAAACAGATCCAAAGGAAGACACACTGGACTTGGAAAGCACCTCATGGTTTAAGTGATAATTCAGAAAACTCTGCTCTCCCAAGTCCATGAACAATTCTCCTGCTCTCCCTCTTGCAAAAGTATTCCCTGGCAAGAATGTCCTTGCACTATAATTATGAAGTAGCTTTATGAAGAAGAAATTTAAATGTCAACTTAGATATTTTATTAATTTATTTATGTTACTTTCAATAGTATCCCCTTTTGTTCTACCAGTGTCTTCTAAGTACATACAGAGAGGTATGCAAGTTTATTTTCCTCACATCACACCAAGGAAAAATAGACTCTTATTTCTTTGGATAGTTTAAACTAAAATAAAAGTCTATCAATAATGAAATTTTAATTAGAATAATTGCTGCAGATATAATTCTTTATTGTATACATGAAGTCCCAAGAATCTGGTAAAAAGACAAAGAACCATCTTGGATTGACATAGTTGTAAAATTTGAGTTTTTAGGAGATGTAGTGATACTTTTTCAATTTAATTAATTTCATCAGAATAGCTGTTGAACAGGTTGCCCAGAGAAGCTGTGGATGCTCCATCCTGGAAGTGTTCCAGGCCAGGCTGGATGGGGCTTGGAGCAACCTGGGATAGTGAAAGGTGTCCCTGCCCATGGCAGAGGGGGTGGAACAAGATGATCCTTAAAAGTTTTGTTCCAGCCCAAACCAGCCTGTGATTTTTTTTAAAAGTTACTAAGACTATTTGAACTTAACAACTTTGACAAAAAAGAAACCCAAAAAACCCTAGGGTTACACCTACTCTCCAGATGCTGAACTCTTATTCCCTAGAGTGAGACCTGAATGTAACAGGAATGCCAATGTTATGGGTTTGGGCAGTGGGGTTTTTTTTCAAGCAAAGAGCTTGCCAAAGGACCTTAGAGATGAACTGAAACATCACTGAAATAATCTCCATAAGGCATCTGAACAAACTGTCTTCATGAAGTCTGTAATGTAGAAATGATAAAAGGAAAAGAGGCACAGAACATATGAAATACAAGGGTAGGAATAAGGACATTCACTTATTTCCTTTAGATTTGAAGGCAGAATGGCCAGGAGGAATGGCAAGAATCCAAACAATTACATGTAACTGGTTTATTTGTCTTCAAGGCTATCAGTTTGGCTTGGGTAGTTTACACCAAAGAGAAGCATCTTTTCAGCCACCAAATAATGTCTTACTCCTTGCAGTTGGTTTGGAAAAAGGAGATGAAGAGAAAGTAACTGATTTATATGGATGGGGGACAGAAATTGAAAAAGAGAACTACAGACAATGGCCTTGCAAAAACTAAAGAGAAAAGCTATCAGGACCAGTGTTATTGTCTACAAATAGAAAGGAAATTATAAAAGGAGACAAGAAATATGTCTCCTATCGCTTCTCTCCATCTAAAAAGTTACAAATAATTCCTATATAAATGTTTGCACTTTTCTGATCTATCACACCATATTCAAAATTGATGTGAAGGTGTTGACATTAAATGAAACTCAATACAACTGTTGTTCTTTTTCTTTCATATGTGTCAGAACTGAAATATTTGTCTTTTATTTTTCAACAAGCGTGTATTTTATAGATCTTTTAAGAACAAAAATGCAAGAAAATTCAAAGTGAAAGCTAAAGCTGCTCTGAACTACGGAAGGGCACCAAATCATAACAAGATTCAGTCTGAGCTTTGAGTTATAGAAAAATAACTCCATCAAAAATTTCCTTTGTAATCTGGAATCAGCATTGCACAGGAGAGTTTAAATTTATTATAAATCAGATTTTCCTACTCTCTGCACTCCAGACTGAAAATAACATTGTAAATGTTATATTGCTTTAACTTTATTTGTTGTTGTTTTTTACAGAAGTAGTGGAATTGGAGAATCACTGTTTCCTTGCACAGTTATAATTCCTTTCAAAGATACCACTGCTTTTAATTCTCTCTCTCTACACTTTCAAGCAATCTTTATGTTTATGAACAAATTAAAGTTCTTATTCTCTCAAAACTATACTTTTTAAGTGTTCTTCCAAGTTTTCCAGCTTGATGATTAAGTTGATAAATATGAGTCTTACAGGAAAGGAAAAGAGATGATGCCTGACTCCTAAATCAGGACCTGATATCAGAATAGTTTCAATCACAGAGACTCACCACCAGCTCTTCCTAACCTAATTCTGCTGCTGATTTATGCCCATGTCAATATATCTGAAGTTTGAAGGCATTTATTCACCCAGACATCAATAAATATTTCTCATAAAAACACTGCTCTTTGGGAAACTCTCCTAATTTATAGACAAACAGATAATTTATTCCTGGTGATGAAGAAATTTACTATTAATTATTCAAAAGCTGAATTCACTCCACCTATTTTTAGGCTCTTCAAGGTATTGCCAAGACAGGATCCATCTCTTACAGTCCCTGCAAATCTTTGGCATCCTCCTGGAAAATATTTTCTCACTAACAATAGTGTATGTTTGTACAAAACAAATGTGTAAACTGTGTCTTAATTAGGCACTCACAATGAAGTACAATGAATTCAATCACTTCAAGTATGTCCAAAAAGACAAAAGGCAAAGACTTCATTGAAATGAAACCCACTCTCCACAGACAGCAAAACTTAATCCACTTCACGTTTGGGAAGCCTCTCTTTAAAAAATCCAGTATCTACAATATCAGGGCCTTAAAAATCATGTCCCAAAGGACTCCTTGTTTCTTCAATGCATCCTGGGGTGCAAATTTAACGGGAAAAAAAAGTCCTATGTGCATATTCATTCACATATATAAATATATATATATATGTGTCTCAGCATAAAATGATGATTGCTCATTTTAATACCGAGCTAGTTTTGCTTCACAGCTTTAGCTGAAGAACCTGAAAGTGAGAAGCTTACAGATGCCTTCTCTCTGAATTTTTTTTTAAACACTGCTTAAATATTTTGGTTCTCTCCTGCTTAATCCTAATCTATTTGAGGACAGGAAGCCCATGTAAATTAACAACCACTTCCTCTAGGGTAAGAGACAACCTTTTACTAGGCCAGTTCCTTACAGCACCCTACTGCCATGGGCAGTTCCTGTTAATTTTCCCACTAGATAATTTACAACATTCAATTTCAAAGAAGCACCTGAAGTGTACCCCTACAGAATCCCTTCCTGAGTGTGATGCACTCAGAAACATCCCCAGGGAAGGCAGTGCCACCTCGTGCAGGATCACGCATGGAATGCTCCTTGGTGTCAGTCACCCAAATTCCTCTTCTGAAGGGCTTCACCACAGAGAAATATTCCACTGACTACAGAACTAGTCTAAAATCTTATTTTCTAAAGTTATTTGGGTTAATGCTGTACCAAACACACTCTTATATTCATAGGCATCACCACAATCATGACCAGTGACCACTGCAACCACTTCAAAGGGGAGGACAATAAATCTGTTCTAGAACTACAAAGAACTAGTTTTCCATTTCTGCCTTATTTGCTCTACAGGATATGTGCTTTATTCTTTCATCTCCAGCTCTTTTCTTTTATCCCAGCATAATTTTATGGAAAATTCAGTGCAACAGCGTTATATTTCAAGACAGAATTTATTTTCACTACAAACCATCCAGAAACAAGTTTGACGGAATTCCTGGATCTTCAAAATTTGGCTAAATTTAAAAACAAGAAACATGCAAAATCAATTCTCAAAAGTGTATTCATGCAAAATGCTTCAACAAAAATTTCCATCAAGTTCTACTAATTCCAGTTAGCATGCAGAGCTATAGGTATCACCAATCATAACATTATCCAGACTTAAAGAGACACAGCTACGGCATTGGATCAACTGCCAGAAATTTTGAATTTGGACATCAAACACAGGCAGCAACAGCTTCATGGCTTTGGAGTTTAAAAAATAAAGCAAATTCCAGAGGCCAGCAGCCACCTAAGCAGACTATGTGTGTCCTACAAAAAAACTCAGCATTGCTACCAAATATAATTGCCAAATGCGCCAAAAGGGGGTAACTGCAGTGGTGAGGCTCCAGCAGCAATTATTTTTGTGTGTACTGAAAAAATAAAGATACAAAGCAACACTAAAATATGCAATGAAGGCGAAGTGGAGAGGCAGGACATGGGAGAAAAGCTAACTATTTTCAAAGATACACAATCACATCCTACCTTTTTAGACCCAACAACAAACTCACAGGGCAGTATGAGAGAAGAAGGGGGGGAAAAAAACAGAAAGGAACAAAACAGAAATTAGAAAGACAGAGAACAGAAAGAAAATTAAAACAGCCACATACACATACTGAGATCATCAATTTTGATTAATCAGTGCACAAATCCCAGCTATGACACCATGTAGAGAAAGACATCTATAAACAGGGCCCTACATCCTCAACCCTCCACAGCACTAAATGATGCCAGTATTAAAAAAGAAAGAACCTAAGACACAAACTGATGTAAACATTAAAATGAGCTCACCCAAATAGATTTACAATCATACTGAAGTATGTTTATTTTTAGCTGAAAACAGAAATAAAATAGAAAACTTAAAACAAAGGGGATTTTCAGTATTTCTGGCACATGTGTTTCCTAGTTTTCAGTTTGTAGAACGTTTTTATCATCATGAGAACATGTGCTTCCATTGTTCTCCATCAATCTCCCAGCCTCTACAAATAACAAGTGCAACTGATTTCAGAAACTTTTTCAATTATCCTCAGCAGCCCTGTGACCACATTAATATTTTATCCAATTTACAGCTGAAGAAACAGAAAGAAAAAATAAATCAATTTGCTAAAATTCCCTCTTGGCTGAATGCTCCAGGAATTAAACCAAGGTCAGCCTCTCAGCCATACAATTTCTGTTTAACAGGACAACCTTTCTTCAAAACATTTTAGGACTTAACCCACTATTTTTAATACATAAAGTTTTCTACCAGCTAAAAAAAGTTCTACACAAAAATTCAGTGAGTTTGTTGTATGTTGTCATCTCAGTTAGTTCTGGGAATGTGTCTCTCCTGCTCAATACATAAGCAACTTGCAAGAGACAAAGATCATCCTCACTTTTCCCAAGAATTATCTTATTTGAAATAATAATTCATCTTCCTAATTTATGAACTTCACATCTTAAAAGAAGCCAATCGATTGGCTTCCATGGCAATTATCATGCAACCAAGCTAATGAAAGTCTTCTAACTGGGTGAGGGAGAAGATCAGGTTTATGTATGTATCCCTGATCATCACATATGTATTAACCTTATAATTGACCATAAACTACCTGGAGAAGAGTGTCTTTTAAGATACAAATTATGTTCAGTAGTTTTAATTAGTCTTTAAATCACATGATCGGAATTATGTGGCCCATGTCAATTCTTAACATATTTTCCCTCTAACTATCATCCCAATGGCTCCAGGTTACAGCTGCACTACACATTTAATTAGACCTTGGCTACACACTGCCATTAAATTTAATTTTAGAAGTTACAGGAAAAGATGTGCTTATTTAGCCTAAGTAGGTATCCCCAATTACAGCAGCAGAAACACACCCTCTGTTACAAGAAGAGAATGTGTCTTCTCTGCCACCTATTTAACAGAGAACATTGGTGCTTTTTTAGGTAACTGGTTGCACATTGACTGGGAAGTCAGGATACATTATATACAAAAATTGCAAATAGACAGAAAGTATATAAAAAAGATCAAGAGACTTTCTTCGCCTTTAACCCTTTAGAAATTTCCACCTAGAAAAAGCTGTTTCATTTGCCTCAATATCTCAATACCATCATGTTTTTATTTCTTCTGTAGAATCATTATGCTGACAGACTCAAAACCAACAAAGTAGCAAAAGTTGTTCTATCAGATGTTCTCACACCCACTTTCTGCATTCAACAACCTTGAGCCCTCCCTGAACAGAATTACAGATCCAATCTTGCAAAAACAAAAACTGGCCTCTATTTAAGAAGGTCCTTCCTAGCCCTGTCTTTCCCTGGTATGCAGTGCTTTCCCTTAATTAGTCAATCTGTCACTACAGAAGGGAATGTGCTAAAATAAAATCCTGTGAACTGCAATCCAAGCAATAAAAAACTCACAAGTAATAAAATGCAATGTTATTATCACCAACTCACATCGAAAGACTTTGGCTTGAAAGTGTAAGTTAGTTTAACAAACTGATCTGAGTTCAAGCTTAATTCAATGGACCTGAGTTTCTGCTTTAGAACACAGGACAGAGATGCATCAGGCTACATGAAAGATGCCTAGAAAGCTTCCTGTCCAGAGAAGCTAGGAATATATTTTCATTCAGTCTTCTGAAGTTTTAATGTATTAACCCTAAGTTCTAAAACAATCCAAAAGTACTAACTTCACAGCAAAATACAACTGAAGAACTTTCTTACTATTGAACTGAAAAATTAGAATATTTAACACCTTTTCCTCAAGCAGTTTGGTGCAGCAAACATTTCAAGTACATCCATTGATCCAGACTTACTGAAAACCTGTTTGGTATTCAAACCTCCCAGCAAGGGTGTATGCAGAGCTGAGCCAGTGATTAACTCTGGATAAACCCCTGTGTCTACACAGGCAGGGTCACACACGTTCCACTCTGCAAAGAACTCAAGCATCACACTGAATGTGTTTGAACTCCTCACTGCAACAGCATCAAATAGCTGCTTGGAGATGTGTGGGCACACCTTCTGCTGTCACTCGAGCTCCCCACCAGTTCAGAACTTCACAGGGAGTAATTCCCACTAGTTACAACACAGCCACTGCTCAGAAATAAGTCATTTATCTAAGAAACTGATTTCCAAAATACAATTTTTAGAAGAAGAATTAATTCTGATTTTGAGATTCCTGGCCAACAAATGTCATTTTCTACCTACTTGGAACAGGAAATTTTGAATACATTCAGCTAAATTTAATTCAAACTGAGTAATTCAAGATAAGATTCTAGAAAGGCTTGTCCAGTCTTCATAACTTTACCACACACACACAGATGCAGTAACACAGTAATTCATATTGATAACTGCATAATAGTGTAGGGACAAACCAGAGACCAACAAGTCAGAGCCGGTTCACGTGCTCACCAAAGAGGACCAGAGCACTGGGTGGCCTTTCAAGCAACCACAGATAATTTAAGAAAAGGCTTCAAACTAATTGGAAACCTGGAATGCTTTCTTTCAGTTTCTAAGGCCAGGACTAACTATGCAGGCAGAGCTGATGAATGTGATCTAAAAGCTTCACAAACCTGCCTGGATACCTCTGAGCTTTTGCACACACTAACCTCTGCTGGCATCCCTACAGTTCAACATAGATTTAAACACCACTATTTCCACACACAGCCTGAGTTTTGATAGGGCTTCCCCGTTGTCTTTGCCAGGACAAAAGGTGGTTATTTCCATCCCCCGGATTTGATTTTTGCACCTGCCTGTAGCTATCAAGCCAGAATTACTTATCCCTTGCACAGGAACTATGCAACACAAAAATCTGAGATGAGTATGCACATGAGGAGAAAGGAAAAATGGGGGGAGAAAACTCAAACAAAAAAAACCAAACAGGTAGCAAAACAAGACAGGTAAAAAGTGATAACAAATAATTACATAAAACAAAGAAGGACAGGGAAAGATGCTGGACTTCATCATCAAAATAAACAGTCATTGTCTCATAGAATGAAAAAGTAGACAGAGGTTTAAAGGGAAAAAATACAGAAAGGATTAGTCAAATCTTACTCAACATGATATAAAAATAGTTTCATTGATGCTAACTGATTTTTTTTTTTATTAGTACTGTATATCTATAAAACATTGGAAGTTTTCCAGCAAAAAAGGCTCATTACAGCAGAATCTGTCAAACCACTCCTGTGACTGCTTCCTGCTATCTGATGAGCTTCATCAATTAAATGTATATATATAAACAAGCTCAGAACATCAAATACAGGGAGACTACACGTTAAATTCTCTTAAAACTACAGCAGGCAGACACAGAAAGATCAGGGCACAGCCTCTGCTGGAACAAGGCTCACCTTCTCCTTTCTAATAGGCATATCCTAAAGGCTGGCAAGTGCCACAGATGTGTTTTTTTAAGATCTGTGAGCTGACAAAAGTAGCTGCTTACCTACTATCGGTGTCCAGACCTACAAAATCCTTCTTTTCAAAAGGAACACACAGCAGGGGGATCTTGTCTCCAGACTTATCAGTGGCTCTGTCAAGACGTTTGGACTCCAGCACTATGAAGAGGGACTCGATAAAATCTTCTATTCTCTTCTCCACAGTTTCACACTCGTCGTAACTGGGATAAAACGCTACATCTGTGCGGGGCTGCTCTGCAATCTCTCCTTGAAGCCCAAAGACAAACAACCGGGAATCATAGAGAGTAGAGCCATACATTTCCTTCTGAAGATGGAATTTTTCAAAAGTCTGAGGCCATTCCTTTGCTGAAGAGCACTCTGTGATAGTGATCAGCCCCACGACTTTGCGATGTGTCTGGAAATCCCCCCACTCGTTGTTCTCTGGGGGATAATGGTGCCTGTAGCGGATGTAGAGCACTCGCTGCGAGTCGCGCACATTAACTTGGCTCACAGCTGAAATCCGCTTGTAGATCCTGAAAAAGCTCTCTTCAGGTACAATGCCAATGGGCTGAACCACGACCAGGAGGGTCTGATGATCTTCAGCACACTGCATGTAGTCAGGAACACTCATTTTGCATCAACTGCAGGCTAGTGAAAGAAAAATGCATATTATTTTTTAATGTTCAGAAGTACATGGGATTGCTGAATCAAACCAGGGCTTCAATGCTAAACACTTCTGCATCCTGAATTTATGTGCTAAAATACCACTGTCTGCTTCATTATTTTACTAAATCTTCAACTACGCAATCTATAGATGTTACACTGTGCACAAGGAGTACTTTTAGTCACCTGTCAAACAAAAATCTGTAAATAAGGGTTTTCCAAGGGAATCTCACTCCCTGTGCAGCTACACAAGCCAGCTCACACAAGTCTCTACCACAGACACTGGACAGAAATACCAGCTCAGAAGAGCCTGTCAGACTCAGGCTCTTCAGTCCCATTTTCTTGGGGAAAGATGCAAAATTGTGTGGAGTGAGATGTGAACAAGCACCAAATTGGGATCACCAAGCGTTACACAGCTGTCAGTGCTTGCATGTGGCCAAGCAGAGGAAAATCAGGACCAGAACACCTATTTTTGAGGAAAAGCTAAGTCTTGCTTTCTCAAAACACACATAGGTAAGGATCAGATAATGTTTTCTGCCTTAACACTTAAGTACATAGAATCCCTTTTCTCCTGAGCTCTCTAAAACCGATTACTGCACTACAGCTGAGTCTTGAAAGAAGATGCACATCCCTGAGTCCTTTCATGTCTGAGACCTCCTGCACATTACTGATCCCTTCATGAACTTCAGCTCCCAAGCCATGAAACGTAAATACCACCAAAAAACACAAAAAAACCCCAAACCTCCACAAAAACATACATACGGACAAAGTAAAGCAAAACAAACACAGCTCAGCTTTAGACTCGACACAATTGGTTTTACAATCAGAAAGACGAGTTCCGAGCCCAGAGGGACATAGGTGACAAAGAAGCAGCTGCCTTGAGAGAAGGAGCTCCTGAGAAGTATGGACAGTGCCTCCCTTCTCCCACCGAACCGCCCAGGGTCGGCCCAGCAGCCCCATTCCCCAGGGAACAGCCCCATTCCCAGGGGTGCAGCCCCATTCCCCAGCGGTGCAGCCCCATTCCCAGGGGTGCAGCTCCATTCCCCAGCGGTGCAACCCATTCCAGCGTGCAGCCCCATTCCCAGGAGTGCAGCCCTATTCCCCAGCGAGGAGCCCCATTCCCAGGGGTGCAGCTCCATTCCCAGGGGTGCAGACCTATTCCAAGGGGTGCAGCCCCATTCCCCAGCGGTGCAGCCCATTCCAGCGTGCAGCCCCATTCCCAGGGGTGCAGCCCCATTCCCAGCGGTGCAGTCCCATTCCCAGGGGAGCAGCCCCATTCCCAGCGGTGCAGCCCCATTCTCAGGGGTGCAGCCCCTTTCCCAGGGGAGCAGCCCCATTCCCAGCGGTGCAGCCCCATTCTCAGGGGTGCAGCCCCATTCCCAGCGGTGCAGCCCCATTCCCAGCGGTGCAGCCCCACTCCCAGGGGAGCAGCGCTGTCCTGACACTTCCCCCCGCCAGAGGCCGCAGCGGGTGGGAGCTGCCCCCTTTCCCTGTCCCCGGGGCTGGCCAAATTTAGCAGGAAAAACGGATTAACCGCAGAAGAGCCAAGCGCAGCAGAGGCGTGGCGGGGGCGCACACTCCCCTGAACCCCGCCAAGGGCAGCGAAAGGCGCGGGGAGCTGCTCTGGGAGGGAGCGGCTGCCGGGTGGGAACCAGGGAAGGGGCACTGACAGCCCGGGCAGGAACCGGGCTTTGTGCGGCGGGGGCGGGCGGTACCCGGGGAGGGTGCACTCACAGCCGGGACAGGAACCGCTCTAGGATAGGGAGACGCGGCTGCCGGGCGGGAAGCGGAGAGGGGGCCACCACCGGCGGGGCAGGGGGACGCGGCTGCCGGGGAAGCGGCACTCACAGCCGGGATAGGGGGACGCGGCTGCCGGGGAAGCGGCACTCCCAGCCGGGACAGGAGCCGCCCCGCTGCCGCCGGAACTGACGGCAATTGCCGCTCCGCCCCGCATGCGCGCCGGGCCATGGCGGGAGAGTCTGAGGGGAGCGGGGCGGTTCTCCGCCGCTGTCCGCGGTGCCGCTGCCGGAGCTTCCATGGGGACTGGAAGCCTCTGCCTGTGAACACGAGGCTTTCCTCCAAGAGGAACGCATTAAAAGGAGTGGATGAATGACTGATGGTAAATTTCAGCCGACGGTGTATGAAAAGTTAAAGGGCTCTAGCCCTTTAGGACGAAGTGAGGCTTTCTGGCATTCCCGAATCCCGAAATTGGTCTGGTGTCATAGAATCATGCAGTCCAACTCTCAACCCAGCACTGCTACTGTAACCCCAAAACCACATCACCAGACTCAGATACCTCTTAAATCCTTCCAGAAATGGTGATTCCACCATCACCCTGGGCAGTGTATTCCAATGCCTGACCAATCGAACAGTGAAAAAAAAAAAATTCTAATATCTAATCTACATTTCCTCTGTCTCAGCTTAAGTCCGTGTCCTTGGTTCTCACCATTGGCACAGCAAGAGGCCGGCCCCAGCTCACTACAAGCTCCTTTGAGGAAGTTGTAGAGAGCGATGAGGTCCCCCTGAGCCTCCTCAAGAAAAGAGAGATCTTCCTCTGAGAGAATTTCTCAGTCGTGTACCATAAATGACAAAATCTTGAAAACTCTGGAAGTACAAAAACTCCGGAAGTATGAGTCTTGTATGAGAGTTCAGGTGAATTTCTGGTGGAGGATGTGGGAACCTTAATGATGTTCAGTGAGGCCAAAGTGCAAGATGCTGCACCTGGATGACCAATCCCTGGTATCAACACAGGTTGGGGAATAAGTGGATTGACAGCAGCCCTGCCAAGAAGGACTTGGGGGTGCTGGTGGATGAGGCTGGACATCAGCTGGCCAGCATGCAGTTGCATCCAGAAAGCCAAACATGTCCTGGGTTGATCCCACAGTGTGGGCAGTAGGTGAGGGATGGGATTCTGCCCCTCTGCTCGTCTGGTGAGACCTCCCCTGCAGTGCTTCATCTAGGTCTGGAATCCCCAGCACCAGAAAAACTCATGGACTTCATGGAGCAGGGCCAGAGGAAGCCATGGAAATCATCAGAAGGCTGAAGTACCCCTCCTGTGGAGACAGCCTGAGAGAGTTTGGGTTGTAAGCCTGGAGAAGGGTCCAGGGACACCTTATTGCAGCCTTCCATAAGGGCCAATGTTATGACTTAGAGTAGTGGCATTCCAACAAAATAACTTCAATAGAACTCACAGTGTTTGAAAAATTTGGATGAACAATTGCATTTAGGCAGAATTATAGAATCATTTAGGTTGGAAAAGACCCTTAATATTATCAAGTCCAACCTAGTACTGCCAAGTCCACCTCTAAACCATGTCCCTAAGAGCCCCATCTACATTTCATGTCTTTTATATCCTTCATGGGATGGTGATTCAACCACTTCCCTAGGCAGATGGTTCCAATGCTCGACAACCCTTTTGGTGGAGAATTTTTTCCTAATATCCAATCTAAACCTGCCCTGGCACAACTTGAGGCCATTTCCTCTTGAACTATCACTTGTTACTTGGAAGAAGAGATTAACCCTCACCTGGCCACAACCTCTTTTCAGGTCTCCTCAGCTACTGTGGCACAAGCTGTGGGCTCCAGGCAGGTCTCTCCACTCCCCTCAGGTTTCCCAAATTTGAGAGCTATGAGGAGAAACAACAGCATAAAAGGAACTGAACAAGCTTTAGCCTTGACCTTCCAAAAATGGGCATTTCCCAGAGGGGTAGGAGCTGGAGAGATAGCAGCACAAGCTGGGCAGAGAGTCTCAGACAGAGGTTGACCAACCCCAGCAGCAGCATGGCCTTAGGGCCAGAGAGGGGTGGGTGTGCTCAGCCCGGTCAGCTCCTGCTCCCTTTGTCCCTTTGCTGGGGACAGTGACTCAAGAGGCAACTACACCTGGCAAGCTCTCAGCTGGCAGAGGGGAAAATAGGCTCTGAGGAGTTCAGTGGGTCCTTCACCTGTGCCTTCCCACCAGCAAGATCAATATTCTCAGAAATCTTGGTAGTTTGATGAGGGTTTATTTGTATATTGAAATAATGAAAGACCCCGGTAGTATTGAAAAGAAATTCACTGCTGGAGTAATGTCAGCTGTGTCCACAAGATGTCACAAGACGGTAAGGATCAAAAAGGAAACCGACCCTTCAGACATCCAGGCAGCATCCCAGGATATTTGTGCTTCCTTTCAAATAAAACATACACACAATGGCCTCACATAAGATGTAATCTCAAGAGAATTATACAGCCTAAGAGATACAGATTATCTGAATAGCTAACTATAAATTATGTCCCCAAATACAGTAATTTTGCAATTTTATCATGTTGTTAGCCTTGCACCAAGATGCTTCCAACTGCTCATGGTGCTATATTTTATTAATAATTCAATATCATCTGTAGCCTTGCGCAAACGCCCTATCATCACTTCGTATGCCCTCCACAGCTCTGACAATTGTCAGGATGACCAGACACATTCCTTGGTACTGTACTACAGCTGCAGAGGTGTTGAGCAGCCTGTAATTACAATTTGGGTTAAAAATTTTGTAGGCAGTGGCCTGTAATCGGGACACACACAGGAGGTGTCCAGCTGCCATTAACAAGCTCCCCACCTTCCTGTGCCAGCCTGGGCCGGAGGGGCCATGATGAGAAGTGGGGAAGGGGAAGCCCCAGGCTGCTTCCACCTGCGCTGGGGCAGCAGGAATCCACCCAGGTGGCAAGAGTGACTGGAAAGCTGCTTAGTATAAAATGGCCTGGTGGAAAAGGACCTGGAAGTGCTGGTTGGCAGCAGCTGAACATCAGCCAGTGTGTGCCCAGGTGGGCAATACGGCCGGTGGCATCCTGGCCTTGTGTGTCAGCACTAGTGTGGCCAGCAGGACCAGGGTGGTGATTGTCCCTCTGTGCTGGGCACTGGGGAGGCCACACCTGGAGTGCTGTGTCCAGTTCTGGGCCTATCAATTTAGAAAGGACACTGAGGTGCTGGAGCATGTCGAGAGATGGGACACAAAGGGGCTGGAGTATAAGTCTGAGGAGGAGCAGTGGGTGTTTAGCGTGGAGAAAATGACCCTCAGGGGCATGACCTTATCACTCTACAGCCACCTGGTGATCGGTCACAGGTTGGATTCGTGATCTCAGAGCTCTTTTCCATCCTACTTGACTCTGTGATTATGTTATATGAAGGGGCTCGCAGCCGGAGCCTCCAGAACCTCAGCGCGCCTGGGTGTCCCCGAGCCCGCTGTCCGCCCGCGGCGGGGAGGAGAGAGCCGACAGGGCCGGGGGGACTGCCCGGAGCGGGCGCGTCCCCGGGACGGCCCTGCATTGCAGGGAGCTGTAGCGAGCTGTAATCCCGGACAGCGGAAGGTTCCCGGTGCTGTGAGAGCTGTAGTCCCGGCAGGAGGCGGCTCCTGGTGCCGTAGGGAGCTGTAGTCCGGGTTGTAGGAAGTTCCCGGTGCCGTCGGGAGCTGTAGTCCCGGTATGGGCGGCTCCCGGTGCCGTAGGGAGCTGTAGTCCGGGTTGTAGGAAGTTCCCGGTGCCGTAGGGAGCTGTAGTCCGGGTTGTAGGAAGTTCCCGGTGCCGTCGGGAGCTGTAGTCCGGGTTGTAGGAAGTTCCCGGTGCCGTCGGGAGCTGTAGTCCGGGTTGTAGGAAGTTCCCGGTGCCGT